>NW_010582661.1:243709-268667 GCF_000705375.1 Tinamus guttatus | reverse complement strand
GCAAGTCAGTGATTAAAGTCTGTGCACGAAACCCAGCAAGGAGGGAGGCCCCACCAAAAACAACTTTATTCCTGACTTTCCTGTGGAAAAAAAAAAAAAGGAGGAAGAAAAATGATTACTGGGACTTGAGAAGGACAAGATCAGCCAGTTAACAGACCTGAACAATAAAAGAGGAAACCAAGAATAGAAGAAAAGTTGAAGATCCCAGAGCTGTTGAGTTTTGCACATAAAAGGTAACTAACAGAGCCCAAACACTAATACAAGCTGCCACACAGGGGAGAGCATGGGGTAGAAGTGCCAACCCAGATATTATATTAGCAGACCTAGCAAGTTTGGAGGTTCTCTGGATCATGATGTCTCCTGTGTTTCCTGTCCAGACTCAGCAAAGCCATGGTCAGTTGGGCTTCCTGTGTCAGCACTTCACTAGTCCTTGCTGCAGAGGTGAAATGAAATAAAAGCACTGGAAGAGATCTTCAACATTTGCAGGACCACACTTCTCAACACTTTCATAGTGTTTCTCAATTTTCACTTTATTTGCTAGACAAGAAAAGGCATCCATATTTTTAAAGGCATTTTTTTCGATTGGCTCCTTATCCTGAAAGCCTATATGAAATAGACCTAAGTGAAATTGCTGAGGCAATTGCTGAGATTTGTATGTATATTAATATGCATATATTAGATGCAACACATTAGCAATTTATTGGAAAAGAATGGAGTATTGGAAAATCCTATGTTTCATCTTTATAAAAATGTTAATGTTAGTGTAAATGTAGATTTTAATAATGGACTGAGGTCTTTAATACCGGACTCCCTAGTTAATGGGTGAGGTGTTCACAGGATCACAGGATGGTTGAGGTTGGAAGGGACCTCTAGAAATCATCTAGTGCAACCCCGTGCTCCAGCAGGGGCACCCGGAGCATGTGGCACAGTGTGGCATCCAGGCGGGTTTGAAGATCTCCAGAGACGGAGACTCCACAGCCTCTCTGGGTAGCCTATTCCAGGGCTCTGTCACCCTCACAGGGAAGAAGTTCTTCCTCACATGGATAGGATACGAAATACCTAAATGTGTTGTAGAAAGACAGCAAGGAAGGGTGATGAGCACCCAAGTGCCCACCAGGATTTAGGCTTAGATTAGGAACAACAGGGAGATAGCAACAGGCAGGCAAGGAAGCACAAGAACACAGCCTACCATGAAAGGGTAACGAGCAGTGGAAAGTACAATGCTGTTTATTTAGGAGATTAAGAAATATTCAATAAGGACAAGCTTCACTGAGTGATATAGGTGAGCTGTAGTCACATCTAAGGTAGGTGAAGGACAGAGACAGATTGTAAAGATCCGAATGGCATGTAAAAATCACATATGTTCTATATCATTGGAGATGACAAACCGATGGATAGAGGTATAAGAACACAGTGTTGTGTCAGCCAGAAAAAGAGGGAAGTTTCTGAAAAGCTTATTATAAGACGGTTTAAATTGGATCTTTTTGAAAAGATGGGAACAGTCCTGAACTGCCATGAAAGCTATAAATTGGCTGACATCACCACATCAATGCCAGGCAACTGTGATGAGTAACAATTATTTTTTCACGAAAAAAAAGACTTACGGGCAGATGATTGCAAATGAGTATTAAAGCCTTGAGATGGTAGAAAAGGATTAAACCTGTCCTGACAACCCCCCAGGAGAGGGCCAAAGAAGAGGAAAGGACCGTGGGAGAGCTATCCCTGAGGAGAGGCAGAGCCTGCTGCCTTCCGAGGCCCTGGCACCTGCAAGGGGCATCCCATCCTCTCCTCTTCCTGACAGGGCGCAGGACAGACAGGATGAGAAGGGAAATGTCCAGCTGCACAACAAGATATTTTTGCATTCTTGGCAAGCCCTGTGGGGGTTATTCTTGCAAACTCTGTGAACCCAGGATTTTAGTTTCCTTTTTGGCTTGTTGTTTGGTTGTCTTTTGTCAGACCTTTAAAGTTGGGCAGCCTGAATCCTGCTTTTGTTTCCTCCACGTGTCTCTATTTTCTGATGCTCAAAGTGAAAATTGAAGTGCTTCTTCCTGGCAGTCCTAGCCATCCATTCACACTTTATTTACAACAGAACCAAGGGTGCTCAACTAGAGAAGAACTTTTTTTCCCTGAACCCAGCAACCAAGGAGTTCATGCAGTAGCATAGATGAGACATTAGCTATGTTTTGTGATTAAACCTTTAGTTATATCCATACCGTTGCTTGTTTTAGCAATATGCCCTGGCACAGCTGGGTTCACACAGTATTGTCTGATATCATCTGAGTTGTGTTTGAGCTTTTTCTTTCAGCACACTCAGAGCTCAGTTTTTGCCAGAAAGGAAGGAAGGTCTTGTAGGTGAGTCCACTCAGTACAGGCTATCTCCAGCTCAGAGCCCTTGTTAACACAGCTATGATTTCCAGATCTGGGCTGGTCTTTGTCCCATCAGCTCCGAGTATCAGCACAGGGATAGAAGGTGTAGCTCTTCCGCTAACAAGTACCCACCCTGTGGGACTTCACACTCTGCCTGTGTTAAAAAGGAACAATAACACCAGCAAAAGAGTGCCACAATAAGCTTTAAAAACCTTTCTGGGGGTGTGAAGAATTGCCAGTGGAGTGCAGTGATGAAATAGTGCTGTGTGCTAATAACAAGCCATTCTTAACTGTCCTTATCTTGTCTAAATTCTGCCATGTATCATGACAAAGGCTATACTGGCTGGAAGAAGCATATTTCCCACTGCCTCCTGGAGCCCTTGGGGGGATACTCCCTGCAGGGGTTGCTCGCTGACCAATATTGTACCTGTGGTCAATGAGGCCAGAGAACTTTTTTCCTAAATGAGATTGAGGAGCCATCATCACAGAGGGTTACCACTGTAGCCTGGTCTATGGGGATCCAGCAGTGACATCACCATTTTGAGCCTCTAGTGGTACATACTCTAGCCATGCTGAGTGCAGCACAAGATTACAGCAATGAGCTCCAAGGCTCCAAAGGGCTCTGCTGACGGTCTCCTGGCACTGTCCTGGGACTCATAAATTTCATGTTGTCTCCTGCTGGAATAGTAGATGCTATCTCTGACTCTAGCAAAGATTTCTACTTGTATGTCAAACCCCTTGTTAATCCTACACAAACTGTGAGAACAAGTTAAATGATACCCATCCATCCCAGAATAAGGGATCAAAAGAAGACATTCACCAAGGCTGACAACACAGTTTGTAGTCTTCACATGAAGGTTAATGCAGATATATGAAGATACCACTCTTATGTCCTTGTCAGGACAACAGAGGAGTCCCACATGAATGGCCAGAGGCTATTTTCTCAAAGGACAGCAATCGTTTCTCTGCTGCTGTGACACACAAAAAAAAATCCGTTTCTAGAGGACTTTACTGGGCATGAGCAAGGACTTCCCCCCAGTGAAAAATTATCCCCATTGCTCTTTCTAGTGTTAAGAACTAAAAATTAAACAACTACAGTGATGAGAAATTGCAATGATTTTTGGCAGCAGAATGAAGGTAGTTCTCTGCAAATGAGCAACTCATTCCTGCCTCTACTAACCTCTTGAGGTCACACAACTATTTACTTTGGGATTTATTTATTATTGGGAAAGTTGCGTTTTTTGTTAGTTTGCTTGCTTTTTTAAGTAAATGGAGTATGCAATATCAGAAGAGAGCCTGCCAGCAAGACAGGTGGGATTACTTTTTGGATCCATGAATAAAAATCAGATAAAAAAGGAGCAGGAGCTGTCCATGTATTTGAAAGAACTGCAGCTGGGTTGTACAGAAATGATCATATTTACATTTATAGAAAATAGAGGTTGCAGTAGACTTTCAAATCAGTGCACATTGCATACCCGGAAAGCTGAAGAGCCAAAGTCAAATTACGCACAGTAGACAAGCCTGACTCAGAGAAAAAGGAAATGTAATCAGTACGATTTCAAGTAAATGTCTACTTTTATAAAAAGCACCATGCAGTGCATGCATCAGCCACTTCATCATAGCAATTTGCTCAGCTTATCAGCTTCAGTGGTGGAAGACTTTATCAGTTTTGTCTAGATTCATATCTCCAGCACCAGACTACAGAGATTAAACAAACTTCTGGTTAGACCACTAGGCCAATGCCCTTACCCACTTTTTTGGATTATTTGGTCTTTTAATATCTAGACACTGCATGAGAGAAGTAACGACTCCAGTTCGTAGACCATTAAAATGCAACTTAGCAATCATTATCACTTAAACTATAGTTATGGATTACTTGCACATACCAAAGGGACAAGGGGATGCTTTAAGGCTTGTCCAATGATATGAGGTCCTTCACAGTGACCTGTTCTTGGAGAAGTTTGCAAGTGCCAGAGCGAAAACCTTCTAAGCCTTGGCATTTGACAACATTCACCCCTCATTCACTCCTCATCCACCCTCATAGGAAAGCTTAGGAAGTGTGGACTGGATTGAGGACAGTGAAGTGCATAGAGGACTGGCTGGATGGCAGAACCCAGAGGATGGTGATAAATGGGGCCGAGTCTGGCTGGAGGCCTGTGGCCAGTGGTGTCCCACAGGGATCAGTACTGGGTCCAGTGCTGTTCAACTTGTTCATCCATGACTTGGACGAGGACACAGAGTGCACCCTGAGCAAGTTTGCAGATGACACCAAACTGGGAGGAGTGGCCAGCACTCCCAAGGGCTGTGCTGCCATTCAGAGAGACCTAGACAGGATGGAGAGTTGGGCAGAGACTTATGACGTTCAACAAGAACAAGTGCAGGGTCCTGCACCTGGGGAGGAATAACCCCAGGGACCAGTACAGACTAGGGGTTGACCTGCTGGAAAACAGCTCCGCAGAGAGTGATTTGGGAGTCCTGGCTGACAACAGGTTAACCATGAGTCAGTAATGTGCCCTTGTGGCCAAGAAGGCCAATGGGATCCTGGCCTGCATCAGGAGGAGTGTTGCCAGCAGGGATGCCTCCCCCTCTAGTCATCTCTGGTGAGGCCGCACCTGGAGTACTGGGTGCAGTTCTGGGCTCCCCAGTACAAGAGGAACATTGAGCTTCTAGAGAGTGTCCAGTGTAGAGCCATGAAGATGATTAAGGGACTGGAGCATTTGTCGTATGATTAAAGACTAAGCGAGCTGGACCTGTTTAGTCTGGAGAAAAGAAGGCTGAGAGGAGATTTGATTAACATGTTCAAGTACCGGAGGGGTGATTGTAGGGAGAATGGGGCCAGGCTCTTCTCTGTGGTGGCCAGTGACAGGACGAGGGGTAACTGCTGTAAGTTGAAACATAGGAAGTTCCACCTCCATATGAGGAAGAACTTCTTTACTGTGAGGGTGTCAGAGCACTGGAATAGGCTGCCCAGAGAGGCTGTGGAGTCTCCTTCTCTGGAGATCTTCCAAACCCGCCTGGATGTCACCCTTTGCCACATGCTCCAGGTGTCCCTGCTGGAGCAGGGGGGTTGGACTCGATGATCTCTAGACGTCCCTTCCAATCTTAAGCATTGTGTGATTCTATGATTCTGTAATCAGATATTTGTTGCTCACTGGAAAATATTTCTTAGCTTTAGTAATTACCCTAAACTATCGCCACTGCCCCAAAGTACAATTCCCATTCAGAAGTGTCTACACGTAATAATTTTATTAAATTTCTTGCCTCCTTGTAGATAGAGGGTCCTATGGGTGGAATTCACCTGACTTACTTCTGGCCATTGGACCAGACCTACCTCATCTACACTGGTTGTCTGGGCATTGTCTCTAATCTGTGGAGGTGACTAGCACTCCATTTTAGATATCCACCAAAAGGTAAAATGAATAACTTTCAAGAGGTTACTAACAACCTTGCTAACATTCATGACTACCTTGGGTGCTTGGATGCCTCACTCTCAAAACATGGAAATTTGATGACCTCTATCTCACCACAGGATCTGTCAAGATTGCTCCAAGACACCAGAGGCTAAAAGGTAAAACAGACAGAAATAATATTTAGTAAGATATAACGTCAGGCATGTGGGTAAAAGTCAGGCATGTGGGTACAAGACTAAGCATGAGTTCAAAAGTAAAATGCATAAGATATAGTATCCATATGAGTGCTAGGTACCTATCATCTCAGTTCAACCTTAGCCAGAAATACAAGAAACATCTGCACCAACAAAAATGAAAACAGAGAAAAGAGCAATTGGACCTGGCCACCTTGTCTTTGTGCTCTCCCTTTTTCTGAGACCCACCCCTGTCTGCAGCCCATCTTCAGTTTCTGTGGCTCTGCCAGTGTCCTACAGCACCCCTAGAGCCAAAATCTTCATTTTCATGGCATACTCTCACCATAAGCATTTTCCTTGGTCCAGAGCACAGCTTCCTCATTCATACTAAGTCTGCTTCATATTCCAGGCAGGTGCAGCTTTGATGACCCAAATCCCTTTGATGACCTGCTTTTCAGGTTGGGTGTGGAACCAGTTTGGATGCCCTTGCCAGCTGCTCAGGCCTGCACAGCCAGAATGTGTGAGAGTCCTTTGCCATCAGCACATGTCAGATCATCAGTTAGTTAGTGTTTCCCTTGCCCAGACCCAGCTGTCTTGTTGGCCCAAGAGGAGACAGTAACTGACTGTTACTGTTGTATCTCTTTACACATGCCTTCAGACAGGTTTGAAATCTGGTACTATACCAGCTTTCTGCTGGCAAGCCAGGAACAGGCTGCTTTACATGGATGTTCTTATGAGAGAGCTGCTGTCCTTCCTTCCTGAGCTGCTTGGGCCCCTCAACTGCAGGCAGAGATATAGTGAGCTCCTAAGCCTCTCGCCCATAGCTAAGTGATAATGAAGTTACCTAAGAAAGACTTATTTTTCAAAGCCACTGGACAGCCCAAATGCCCACACTGAGTAATGGGAGTTTTAGATGCTCAGCACCTGATAAATACGTGGGAATCTAACTTTGTTATCCATGATCAACCATTTTAATCCAGCCCTGGTGTTCAGTGAATGAGCAGTGGTGTGCAAGCAAGGAGCAGACTTTTGTGGGCTGTGACTCCTACTGTCTAGCATGCAAATGTCTCATCAGCAATACAAAGCATGCAAAACTGATGCAGACATTTGAAGAAAAAGAGAGCAGTTCAAAATCAGCACCTTCTGCTCACCAAGCTGAGCCAATGCAGCTTTGATGCACACCCAGCCGCTACATCAGCCATGACATGCACGTGTCGCCTGCAGAAGTAACTTCTATTCTAAGACATGGAATGAGCCATTTCTTTGTCATTAACAAAAGGCGGAATGTCTATTAAAAATAAAAGACACCACAAAACAAACAAAATGATTCATTGGGATTTTAGGACTCACCTCTGAACACAGCAGGAGGGAGAGAGCTTGCAGTTACCCATTCTGGCTGCAGAATGGGTTCAGCCCAAGAAAAACCGTGTTCCCACAGTAGACAGTTTGAGCTTGTTTTGTCAGACACTGAGGTTCAAATGACCTTTCTTTTTTTGGCACAAGGATTTTGGCAGCCTGGAGAGTGCTGGTGCTAAATAACAGTAAC
The DNA here is from genome assembly GCF_000705375.1 of Tinamus guttatus. The sequence continues at coordinate 261,171 of NW_010582661.1, read as the reverse complement.
ACCAGCTTTTCCTGGTACCACCTACAGTAAACAATGCAAACAGTGTTTTGAGGACTTGGTAAAACCAAGTCACCAATTGGGATCCAGTGAAGGATCAAACTTTGATCCAGAAAAGAATCAAACTAGTTTGTGAATGAATAGTTCCAATTTACTTGTAACATCTATCTTGGTGGTATGAGACACAGACATGCATGTGAGTGCAGCTTCTTGTGCAAAGTCTTAGTACTCTGCTTCTTCAAATACCTTCTTAGATATCATTTCTGCAGCTAATGTGTCATGCAGAAAAGATACGCAGTTATGAGAACAGTTTTGCAAAGTGAACATACAGCATTAAGAGCTATACAAAGAGTGAACACTGCATGGCAGGAAAGCTACTTCTTAGTTTATCTGTTGTCTGTGCCTGTGTGTCAACCTTCTGTCTAAGAAATTTTGTATCCATAGGCCCAATTCAACCCATTTTGGCAGAAGAGTAACTTCTCACAAGATTTATGAAAGGCTTCATGAGGAAAAAGTGCCTTATTAGACCCCACTAAAGAAAAATCCTGCTGTGTGGAGTCTCTCGGTCATTATTATACATCAAAGAATCCAAACAGGCGCTCAGTCTCCAGACACAACCCCTGTGAAACAAGGTCTGTATGGTTTCACTGCACATAGAGTCACTCAGTCTATTTTCCTACATACTGGCACTGCAGCACTGTCAAGAAACCTTGCGTAAGAGGAAAAACTCAAAGTGTTTGCCACTGCGTAAACCTGTAGTAAGAAACAATGTCTGATGTGAAATGCTTCTTATTTGTGTAAATAAAAAATTCAGCACAATTTGCAGATGGAGATTTTCTAGCCTCTTAAGTGGATCTGTGCTACCAGAATGTCACCTTTTTTTTTTTTTTTTATAACTCCAAGAAGTCTACAAAATCTTCAGTCTCTCTTTTCCAGAGTTGTCTGGTCTATGTTGGATTAAGCTGCACTCCTCACCAAAAGAGTGGGCAAGAGGGTGTCTCCTTCAGCCTCTTTCCAAAAGTGGACTTCTCAGAAGACAACAGCAACAGAAGGCAAGAAAGGACATTTCAGTTGGAAAAAAATCAACCCAAAAAACTAAGTAGCACCTTTTGATCAGCTTAATATTAGGTTCAATCTTGTCAGCAAAGGCAAAGTCTTTTGTAGTAAATCTCAAAGACACAGGAAAGGTATTGCATGGCTATGCATCATCTGCAACGTTTTGATTTATTTCATACAGTCTGTCTCAAGTGCATCAATAGGCTTATTTTCCTTCCAGATATTCTTCCCTCCTCCCATCCCCCAACCCCACCACTAAAAGATACTTCTCTAATGAATTTTTACACATTTTTACAACATTTAAATGAATCCAGGTGGAAGCTTTCAAAGGATCTTAAGGTGGAAAGTTAACACCTCATTACCTTTTAGAAGCTTTGAAGATCCCATCTATTGGAGCTGGAGGGTTTTAAAGATTGAAAAAAAAATGTAAATAGTCCAACATGCTCTCTGCTTCCTACCTAGCAAAACTAGAGATTAAAAGGCTGTTTTTCCGTACATGAGCTCTTGACTGAACATAGGAAGATAGTGGGGGATGAAAAGATGGCTACAGTCTTTCTACATGTGGGTTTATATCCCATTACTTAAAAGTTTCTGCCTGGCAGAAAGATGGCCACTTTGTACGTTTCTTTTGCTCATGCCACAGGGAGAGTTACAGTACTGCAGTGTTTGCCCAGCAAGCTGCAAAGCCCGTCACAATGTGGGACATGGAGCCAGAAGAGAGACTTCTCTGACGTGTCCCAGGTAGGGAGCCCACCACTGCCACCGCATCCTTCACCCACCCTCACCCTCACTCCAGCATGACAAGCTGTCTTAGCACACGGTAGTTGGGAGGTAGGACTCCCTTTACAGCAGAAGTTAGTCATGGCTCTCGCAGGCTTTGATTGGTGCTCATCTGGGTGAGTGCCCTAATCTGGGTCACTTTGTCAGACCGGTGTTTCTTCCTCACCTCTTCTGGAGATTCTACTGTCTGCAGATGTGTTTGCAGGTTTGGATTTTCTGTTGGGCTTCGCTGCAGCAGATGTTTGGTAGTTGCTGAGTGTTTCATTGCTGGGGAGTTGGCTTTTTAAATGTGTCTTCTGCTCAAAACAGGTAAAATAAATTATTGCTTGTGCATGTAGTGTAGCGCACTCTTATATTTTGAATTAAAAACACCAGACCTCATTCATCCAGTTAAAGGTTCTGGCACAGGAAAAAGCAGGAGTAGGGAACACGCCAGGACCCTTTGCCTTCCACAAAGAAATTTTCAGTAAAAATGCCTCTTTTGAAGTAAAATTTCTTTTCCTATCATCTTCAGATACATCAAGGCACATCAGGAGGCATATGTCTTCTGAAATTTAATGGTACTATTTTTTTCACAAAAAGCATATATGTGATTTACTATTTTAAATCTGTACCAATGTAACAAATGCTGCCTTACTCCCACAACAGCAAAAAAAAAGTTGACTGGCTCAGGGAAATTTCATATAGAATCATGTAACTGTACCATATGCTACAAAACTTCAAATCCTATGAAAGGTACTTTTTTTCAGTATCAAAGCATTGCTCCAACAACAAAGTTGTTTTTCTGGGAATAGTGTCAAGCTTTTTATTAAAAAAAAAATAAATGATCATAGATTACTTTTCTATCTTTTTTATCTGTCTGTCTCCTAATCAATGTGTCACTTCTCATATAAAACTAATCTTATCTCACTACTGAGATACCTATGTCTGTTTTGAATGAAAGCAACTTGAAACTCTTCAAAAAGATCAGAGCAACACATGCTTTTCCTTGGTTAGCAAAACCAATTCCTCTTGGTAGATGTATTTATAGTAGGTGGAGCAGCAAACAGACACATCCAGAGGATCCACTCAATGTATGTATTTTAGATCAGTTGCACTTCTGGTTGCCCATTCTGTCATACTAATCAAGGTTTGCTTATGATGATTGCTCATTTCTGTGTTTTTGCTGTATCACCCCTGCATGGATAGCTGCCCACATTCTTCAAGGTTGAGCTTTTTATCTATTTTGGTTTAGAAGCTCCTAAAGTGAAAACGTTGAACCACAAGCTCTTTGTTACCTAGAACAAAACCACAAATCAGTAAAATCACATCCCCTTGCTTGGATCATCTGCCCAGAAAAAAAAAAAAATTTGGACTGGGCTTACCATTTTATTAGATTGTAGCAGTACTGAAAACCAGCCATCTCCATAGTGCCATTGGGAAGAGATGAAGGCATGAAGGGCATGAAAGCAAACAGCAAAAAAAGACTTGCCACCCTGGACTAATCTTGGCTTTGGAGAGATCACAGACCCTACTCCTCAGGTGACCCTATCTCTCCTGAAGATGGCTAAGTCTTGCAGGGACACATGAGCACTGTAATTAAAGCAAAAGTCTTCTTATGAAGTCCAAATGGGCTGCACGCCATAGAAGTATCTGGGAATTTAAAGGCAGCATGGTGCCTAATAGCATCTAAAGGCATTTTGGGCCTGATTCACAAGTAAAGGTTTCCTACACACCATAACTGATGAGAGTGATATAATTCTTTCCAACTCTTTTGGTTGTTCTCTATAACCCATCTCTCCCATATTTTGTTTGTGTGAACCTCTACTGGTTATCTTCTTCACAGCCCAAATCTCCTGTAAACATTAGATCATCCTTTCCACTACATCAGCAACACCAACGGTGGTGAAAACATCCCGCCAGGTTTCATCCCCATCCTGCATACATCACTCTCAGTGTCTCTGGGCTCACCCACAGGAACAGGGCTGCATGAAGCTCCTAAGGCCTCTCACAGAAAGAGCTTGAGGTGACCACAGGATTTCTGTAACTGTAGTTTTAGGTTGCTTTTGGAGCTGTTTGCAGTGCCTTGCCTTAGCCTCTGCTATTCTCAGCATGTTGGGCAAACTTTAATTTGGATCATTATTTATGGCCCCACAAAATTCAAGTTGTTCTGAGCAGCATGCTGCATGTTTATGGTGATAAGCTAGAAGACACTTGGATTGACAGATGCTTGTTGCTTGGGTTGGCAAATGGTGTCTGAAAGCATATACAATGTTTGGGCTACATTTGCCCTTTTTTTTAAGTCTAAATTCAAGACAAATTTTGCCAGTTTTAAAGCACAGCTGAGCTACCAGCAATTCATGCTCAGCTTGGCCATATTTACTGATAGATGTATCCTTACAGCTCCCATTTTTTTCTAAATTCTCTGAGCTTGTGCATTTCCTTTGATTCCTTTGATTAATAAGCATGCCAGACTTTTTTTTTTTTTCTGTTTTGAAAGACTCATTTTGGGGGGTAAATAGAGTTTTTCAGCATTCAACCAAGATTTACTCCTCTTCAAGCCTTACTTCAAACAAAGCTACATCGGAGACTCTTCCCATATAGTCACAGGCTGGTTCTGCCTGTGCGCAGCCCCAGCTCACTCCCTGCAAAGGCAGGACCAAAGTGGAGAGCAATGTGTGGCCAAGGTTTCCAGCTTGTCACAACAGGAATTTCTCCAGCCAAACACAATTTTAGTCAGCACTGGAGAAGCAATAAAATACTGTATCAGCACAGTCCCCATGTGTCAGCATGAAGAACATTTAAATCTTCCAGGGAGTTTGTTTAGTTTTATGATTCTCGGAATAAAATGGCAAGGAGGGGGAGACTGATCTATTTCACTTTCAGTTTCTTCTTCTCTTAAATGCTATTGCAAGAGCAGCATTAAAAATTATTGTTATCATTTCCGCAGCCTGACCAGATTCCTTTCTCTTTGTTATCATGTGCCCTGCTAGCAACCAGCAGCAAGAGTTTCACAACAGGCCCCATGCACCAGAAGCACGGGGGTGTGCATGTGCACGTGCATGTGCTTGCATGTGTGTGAGAGTGTGTGTGTGTGAATGTGTGTGCAGAAAGGGAAGGAGGGATGGAGAGTATGTGTGTGTCCTCAGTTTAATTAGAAAATTTAATTGGATGGAGTTTGGGTCATTTCCCCCCCCTCGCCTTTCGAGCTGGCTGCAATAATCAGACTTTTCTCTTTCTCTTTCATCCTTCACTGGTTTGTGGTTCTGCATCTGCTCCGCTGGCATTGTCTCTGCTAACGGCCATACCGATCAGGAAGCTGGAGCCAGGAGGCAAATGAAGGGACTGCATTGATACCACTGATCACCGAGTCCCAAATAACTGGCAACTGTTTCTGTCTCTTACCTCTGGAGATGGGTTGAACAGATTGTGTAAAATTTGGTGGCTTCCAGAAAGGACGGGGGGGATGGGAAAGAGAAAGGCATGTCTTACTGTCACGGCCCTCTCACTACCTGGTGCTGAAGAGGTCTGCTGGAACAGCATTCTCAGTAGAGGATGAAAATGTGGAAAATTTATGGAAGTGAGCAAATCCACTTATTTCAGGGAATGTTTGTACAGCAGAGCAAGAGACTAAACACACAGCACCCTTTTCTCTCTTTGTGGGAGGATATTACAGGCTTAAATCCTATTCCAGAGCCCTCTATCTTGGCTCTACTGAGGCAAGAGAGCAGGCAAGGCCTTGCACCATATGCTCAGGGAAGTGTTCAGCTGAGACGTGGGGGACTGCGTGCCAAGAACGGTGACTAACGCTTGAGAAAGACTGAGGACATGGGACACTTCCCAGAGCCAGGGCTCTTTCTGCTTCTGCACCATCTCATCTCACAGGTTATGATCCACAGGCATAGGCAACATGGATATTTGTCATCTTTCTGCCCAGAAAAAAATGGCCTGGGAGAACTGACTGATGGTCCTCTCACCCCAGCTTCAAAGCTAAAGACAAAAGAGGTGGTATAACTGTGCAAGAGTAAATTGAAGCATTTCTCACCTGGACTCATTTTAAGCCACAGCTAATGGTTGTAAGCACTCCCCTTGCTGATGTACACACAGGTGGCATTGTGTGGTCATGACAGGGACATGGGGAAGTCTTCAATGTGCAGCAAGGAGATGATCCTCAGCACAGAAGCTCCTCATGTCATCAGGTCCACCACAGCAGCTAATCATCTGGAGGACTAATTCAGGACTGGGACAATGTGAAACCCCAGAGCCAAGACTGTGCCCCCTTATCTGATCTACTCCACCATTGGAAACCTCCCAGCATTCTGAGGCAGGAAGGTGTTTTCCTTTCCGTTCCCTTGCGGGGGTCTCACCACTTTTGTGTACAATTTTACAGTTCTGTTAGTGTTTTCTAGATGTTTGGATATGCAGCTAAGTTACAGATAGGTAGATGTTTGCCCCTTCTGGCCTGGCTGTGAGGAGGATGATGACAAAGCAAACTTCAATTAGAGAACCAATTTTGATGTGGACAGTTCCTTCTCCGAATTTCAAGACAAAAGAGACAGCGCAGGTCCCCCACCATATCATCCTGCAGTTCCTCAGGTGGATCAGTTTCAGACATGAGCATTCTGTGGTACACACATCCTATAATCTCTCTTCCTTTCTCTCTTTTTCTTCTCACTCTCCTGTCCTCCCCCTCCTCCCCACCACATTACCAAGTCCATCTGGGATCAAATTCAGCTTACTTGAAAGTATATCATTTCCAAGTTGAAGTCTAATCTGCAGCCTTGTCCCCAGTGAGATACTCAGTTTACCACTCCTGTAAGTAAAGCTCATTGTTACGGCTATAATAACCAAATGTATCATTTTTCTAAGGACACTTCTGGTCAATGTTTTGCATTTTTCAGAAAGTTCTACTCTCTATTTGTTATGTCACACTCAGGCTTCCTACTCCATTCAGTCTCTCTTTTTCTTTTTGTCTCACATTCATTACTCCAATGTGGAGGCAAAAAATAATGATATTTCCCTTTAGAAGAGTCAAAACTGTTCGTGTCTATGAAAGAATAATAGCACGACCAGGGGACTACAGATCAATGTTATCCAGATCAGCACTTAAATGGAAATCACTCTGCATGAAAAATTCACGATGCCCTCTATCCTTTACATGGATAATGGGGACATCTGGTTACAGCAGACAGAATCATTTTACGTATGTATATATGTGAGATACAAACCTGTGTGCTTTCCATGTAATTCAGATGAGGAGTGACGTTGCCCGAATTAGCTGCTCCATAACAATTTTGGAGATCCTAACACACCTTCCTCTAACAAATACAAATCCCCAGAGAAGACACTGGGTGAGATGGACCACTCATGAGACCCAATTATGCCTAGGCTTATCTACTGCTGTGTTTTTAATTGTTTTTAATAGCGATAGCAGAATTGTTAGCTCGTCCTCATGTCTGTTCATTCCTCCTTCTTTGATCTGAACCCCAACAAGATTTCATTTCCCTGCAATTCTTGGCATCTGCAGCTTAAAGGAAGAGTGCACAGCCCTGCCCCTCTGGCCTGACACCATTTTCTGGGTACTTAACACACAGCTGTATACTAGAAGCCCATTAGAACAGCCAGTGTAAAAGAGCAACACCAATCTCTGACCATCAAACTGAAGACCATACAGACTGTGTATTTGTCCCCACCACCTTGACTGTTGTTCTGGAGGCTGGCACTTTCTTTAAGAGAACTGACCAGGTCATATTTTTTTCCCCTTAAACACATTTGGAGGGTGAGAGACAGCAGCCAAGGTGGACTTCTGGCATGGTGGGCTTTGAAGTGAGACTCTTCCTTGAGAGTGGGAAACCTGACTTGGTCCCTCAGTGTGCCCCAGAGGGTTTGACCCAGTGCCCCTGGCAGGCTGGAGAGGGCCTTGAGGAAGGTGATGAGGAAAGGTGCAATCCACAGAAATAGGAAAGATGGGCAGGTGCAATGCTGTTCACTATCAGGTACGAAGTGTGGGGTGAAGCAGAGGCCAGCAAGTATCCAAAAAGTGTAAAAGTGAATGTATATCAGCCCTAGAGATTAAGACAAAACATACCTTTCTGCTAGAGAAAAGATATGAACAGAAGACATCCAAACTCAGCAATCCACAAACAGAAATGATAACACATGAATCAAGACTGTCTCTCACTTTGGGGTAAAATTAAGTTGTATATTTATCATTGGAGTTAATGATATAACAGAGTTTTTTAAATTATTTATATATTTAGATGACTTGGATAAAATTATCTGATTAGGTTAGCAAAGAATGGTTCTATATCTTGTGCTTATTTCTTAACAAATATGAACATGAGAACTACTTCACACATCATTCAGGCCATTCTGCTGCTCTCTCCATTGCCATTAATATTGTTTGAACTCTCTCATAAGTTTGAACTAAGTCTAACATGACAGTCATAGTGCAATTTCTATTTCTAACTTAGTTTTAGTCTTGTATTTACTGATTCCCCTAGTAGTTTCTGTCTCTCCAGAAATACTATCTCGGTCAAATGAAGGTCCATGACACAGTTTACATTAAAAAGGGACGAGAAATTTATATAAAAAGCACATTTTTTTCCCCATCACTCACACAATTTTCAACATTCAAATGAGGAAATTAACTGCTGAGTGGTACGGACTACATCTAATCTCATTAATTCAACAATAACTGAAGCACAGGGCTTCCCCTGAGGCCATGGATTAATGACTAGCTAGGTGGAGCTGCTGACATGAAGCACAGCCAAGTGCTATTAACCCCAGCCAGGCATTATTTAATCCCAAAGGAAGTGTCCTTTGCAAAACCCTGTTACTGCTTGAGTTAGAGGAAGAGCGAGAAGAGCAGGTAGGCTGGGCACATGGACATTGCTGTTCAAGCTGGTCCATGTCAGGCATGCCACAGAATTGCTTCCTCACATATGGATCAACCCCATTGCCTCCTCGCTTGCCAGCACACCATTCATCCCACAGCTTCTCCCCAACCCAATGTGATGAGTGGACACATAATTAAAATGAATTAATGATCTGAAGCAGAAACTGTGTTAATAAAGCCCCACTCAGACTTGCACACTAATGTCAATGCTGTTTGGCAACAAATATTTACCAACCCTCTCGTGCATAAAAAGTCCGGCCACCAGTTCTCCCCTATCATTATTTTTTCCTAAATCTAAAGGTAGCACTGTCTGAGTCAACCTGAAACTCCCACCCCACCTGGGTCTCTTGAAAGGCTTGTCAGTGTCGGTGACAGAGCTGCACCAGAGCTGCCAAGCTATATTTGTTTCAGTCTCTTTTAACTTCAAGCATTGTTCACTTCCTAGATGTAAACTCGACTAAATACTGTGCCTATTTTAGCAGAGAGGTAATTTCCTGGCTAAAGGTTCCCACCAAAATACTTTCTAACGGTTTGGTCAGACACTGGAAGTCCTTTAAGCTGCATAAGTTGCTCTTTCTCAGCTTTTACAATGTTCTCCAATGAAAACAGAAATAGATAGTAAATCCTAGTATTCATTGTAATAGCAGTACTAGAGGAATAGTAATAGTTGTAGTAGACATAGTAGTCATAACAGTAGCAATTGTCATCATCATCATCATAAAAATAATTATTATTATTTAAGGACCTATTCCTGTTTTCATTTAACGTGATGGGAGTTTGTGGATTTAAGGGTCAGATCCTATACATGGAAGGGTTAGCACACCAAAAAAAGAGGAGACAGTATAGGATTAAGTCTCTCCCCACCGCTTTCCACTCAAAGTAAAAGAAAACCAGGAAAGATTACAAAGCTATAAGGAAGACAGACAAGCAAGAGACAAGTGGATGTTAAAAAAAGCAAACAAAGCTGCATGTGCAGCGGTATGTGGAGCAGCAAGGGAACATCCACCTGAGCAGTCCCTGAAGGACTGCCTGGCGAGTTGTCACCTACCACGGAGAGTAAGGGACTCCGCACCTAGTTCCTCTGAAAGAATAAAATGTGTCTCACATTTCATCTCTCTGCCCAGGGGTTTCTGCTTTGTCTGATGCTGAGCTAACATATTAGGTCTTCCTGCGTGCTCAGCTTGCCCACCCATCCTGGCACATAAATGCTGGCAGCAGAGGGGATGATATTCCCATGAAGGCAGAGGACTCCTCTCCTCTGGCACAAGGGCTGGAGTTTCTCCTGCACAGAGGCAAACCTGGGTGAGCACTGGACATTCAAGTGACACCTCCCACGCCAACAAAGTCGGAGCTAACAGCATCCCAAGCTCTGCCGCACCATAACTGCACGAGCCTGGTAAGAAGGCCTCTGCCCTGTGGCCCTCGCTCTCGTCACGTTGTGCTCAGCACAAGTTCAGGGCAACCACTCGTGTGAGTGAGACTCAAGTGGGAGAAGCTGAAATACGCACTCCTGCTGAGGGAAGGAAGAGTGCTTCTGCGAGAGAGATGCTCTCGGCTCCTTTTTCCATCTCTGCCTCCTCTGATCCTGCCATCAGCCACAAAACATTCTGTTTCACATCCGTATTTCTCTGGGAATGGCATGACACAAAGCCCATGGTATTGCAAGGTCACAAAAAAAAAAAAAAAAAAAAGGCAACAGAAAGCAACGGCTTGCTTGTTCCTCCATCTAACCATAGCCAAACATTAACAACCGATTGTTCCTTTGTAGATAGTTGGCTCCTTCCAGTCCTGACATGTGCAATTGCTTTCTGGTCTCCCACCCAACAAAGCACAGTATGAAAGGATGTACACATGAAAGCTAGGGTAAATTCAAAAACATCAGTCCCGGGCTGCAAGGGAGCTGAATTCAATATCAGTAAAGCATACAGGAAAGGACAATGTATAATAGAAGTGGAGGGGGGTGGAGGGGGAGTGTGCAGGGGGAGGGGATAATGTAAACATTCACTCATGAAAATATTAGTTGATTCTTGTTGCACAGTGACTTGAATTCAAAGTATTTATGTGGTCATTTCCATTTCTTTTCCCAAGAGGGTGCTGGGACTGGCATGACTGTCAGAGGAGTGTGAGAAGATGCCAGCACAGGCAAGCAGTTTCCAAGGCAGAACTAGAGCAATGCCTGATATTGTATTAATGTGAGTGCTGGCCATCTGGCCATTAGGGACAAGCTGCTGCTAGGGTGTCTCTCTTTTTCCATCTCATTTCAGATGCTCTGGAGCCTGGGACAGAGACCCCTAGGGAGATTCTGGCTAAAGATCATTCCAGCATCCACTCAGATGTTGCAGAGAAAGGGCCAGAGAGCTGATAAGGCAGGAGAATGTTCACACCCACACAGAAAAAAAAAAAAAAAAAAAAACAAGAGAGAATAACATTGAAGGGGGAGAGAGACAGAACAAAAATGAGAGCAGATGAACAAGGGAATGGTTTACATAAATAAGAGAGAGGAAGCAGGCAAAGAAAAAGACAAACAAGAGACACAGCACGTGACTCAAAAGAACAAGGAGACTTAAAACAAGGAGAGAGGAATAGAGAAGAAAAGGACTAAAAATGGTTCAGTAAGGAAAAATGGCTAACACTAAAAAGACAGGCATTGTGAAAGGACCGCGAGCACAAGGCACTCTGTGGCATTTTTAACGACTCGGGGCTGAAGTAAGATGGCATTCACTTAGCCTCCTTGAATAGCACCTTATCCCAGGAGCCTGCTGAAGTCAATACTCAGACTAAGAGATTAAGGAGCACGGGTAAATGTGCCAGAACTTTGCCTTGTCAAAATAAATGTTCTTCCCTATGCTTATTTGTGTATTTTTTTAATGGCCATCAGAGACACTTAGAATAATCCCCTGGGAGATTTGCAGTATACAGAAAGCTAAGTGCAAGTTTGATAGTCACCATTTTATATCAGTCTAGAAGAACACACTTCCTAGAAATGTCATAGCTTTGCAAGATCACTGATAAATTACAACACTGAAAGGAAAAAATGAGGGCACCCAATTTTTCTGTAAAGGAAAGCAAAACATTTATTGACTGAATAAATCTTGGCTAATGAGTGAGGAAGTGGCATGGAAGAAAGAGAGCACTAGAATGATGGCCTCGAAGTCTCACTTCCTACAGAAGTTGCTCAATAACTAGCATTCTAGTGTGATTTCTTGTGTACATTACTGAAAAGTAGACACTATATGTTATTATTGTGGGTTTATTATTATTATTACTGTAGTATGGTTTTGGGATCCATATCCTCAAAGAGACTGCAAACTGATCATGAAGCCCAAACATAGGATTTCTCCTGAGATTTCTCATGCTTTTTCACTTTGCCTGAAGCCTGTCTGATGACATTTAAGGACTGTTCTTCATGGAGGTGTTGCTGGCATGAGAACCTGCATAGTGACTCCACACTAAGGCGCTTAAGTCCTTCTGGAGATCAGATCAAAGTCCGGGGACAGTTTGAACCGCACTGCACTGCAGAGAAAGTTCACCTCCACCTGGTGAACGTGGCACGGATTTCACAGCTAGGACTTAGCACTAGCTTCAGATGTTATAGACTACAGGAGCCTTTCCACAACAACATCTATGGAGCTTCATCTTTCACATCAGCAACAGGTAAACTTCTGCCACTTTGATGAGAACTGATTGCCCCTAAAATCAGTGCAGCAAAGCAAAGGACATCCTGAGCATTCATTTTGGAAAAATCAATTATTGTCATTTTTTGGAGTGGGTTTTGAGGTGCTCAAGTCTATAGCACTCATTGAATTTAGAGTAGGAGAAATATTTACTATCCATTGTTAATTAGATCCAAGCCCTGTTCAAGACTACCATGGTGTTACCCTTTAGTCAAACCAGTATAATTGGGACCAGAAACTAGGTCTGGTTCCTCCAAACCCTCTTATAAAAATGACTCCTATTCACCAGAAAAAAAAAAAAAGTCATTTAAGTATTTAAGTCAGCACCCTTACTTGTGTAATTTCCCCTTAAACAAGTGACATAGGAGTGAGTCCTTAATGAATAAGAGAATGCTTTTCTGCTTTATTGAAATTTAGGGTTTTGTTTTGTTGTTTTGGTTTAGTTCTTTTTGTTTTTTTTACATTCTACATTCTACTAGTTATTCCTGGCAAGGTTTTTAGCAATTTCTACAAGCAGCATTGCCCCTGACTCCACTCTAGCAGCAAAACCGTCTTTCGGCAGCAGGCGCTCGACTGTGCGGTAGAATGTCGAAGGATTGCGGAGCTGGGCAGACGGCAGGATGGGTTGTCTGTGAAAGGAGCCAAGAGCTCCCGTCCCAGGGGAGACGGCTTTGGAGGAAGGCAGCCTGGCAAATCCCAAACAACACAGAGGAGGGGCATGAGGACAGCGAGAAACCTGCCGGCGTCCCGGAGCACAGCTGTGCGCTGTGTTGTACAAAGGAGCCGGGGGGGCTGTGGGGAAGCCGTGTCCTATGGAGCTTTGATTCTAGTAATTAACTGCACACATTTTTAAAAAGATGATCTAGATGCCAAAACAGAGATTTCAGCGGAAAAAAAAGAAAAAATACAAAGCTATAGGAAATGTACACAGTATTGCATTAATTCCAAAAGAATCTTTCACTTAGCTTTGGAATCCCTTTGCTGGAATAGTGCCCTCACTAAAACACTGAGTGACCGCTGAGGTGTGTGTGCTACACAGCCCTTAAAAGACAGGACAAGTGAAAAACTTCAGAGAGACAGAAACTGTCTGGATTAAAACCAATCCAAATAATTTAATTCTTTTGGAATTTATATTTATTGCTGAAAAGAGCTTTAGGTCCCTTTATTTATTATTAGCCAAAGTGAAATTTGTAGCAATCATAAGGATTTCTTTCTTTGTTAAACACGTACTTATGTGGTAGGAAAAGGAAAAGGAAAAATCTTGCATCTTCTGCAACGGAAACAAAAAAATGACATAAAAGATCCTTCCATTTGTATTTTCTAAGCTTTAGTCTATCTTTTTTTACACTTCTTAAGCAAAACTGACCAAAATCTAGAAAAGTTGTTTCACTAAAAAGGTGTGCAAATCAAAATTGCATAAAAACATTTTCAACATCACCTTCAGACAAGAACATACAACATTTCCAATATTACTGCGCCTACTTTCTCTATGGTCTTAAATGACCACCGCTTAAGAAACAACATGTTGTGTGGGAGGAAAATGAGTTATTAATCAGGTGTCAGTGTGTCTGCTTCTATTCGCTTACTGCACTACATCACAGGAACCTGGGAAGTGGTTTCATTTATTGATATCTAAGTGGGATGAGACAGGAAAAAGTGAAAATTCTCAGTGCAGAAGGACAAGACAAAGGCTGCTGTCTCTAAAAGAGAGCCACCCCTACACATATCAATTTAAAATAAATTAAACAGCACAAGGATCTCGTGCTGTACTCTATGCACAGGGCTGGATTTCACCTACGGAAACAGGCAGCAGAATGAGGACCAAGGGCAGCAGTATCAGGCAGGACAGAGGGATGATGATGATGGTGGGGAAAAAGGGAGTGGCGTGGAGTGCCTGTATCATGAGACTCACACCAAGAATAGCCAAAAAGAATACAAGAGCCCTCTGGGACCAGCTTGGTGCACCATCTGTCCTGCAGCAGGAGGCTATGAGACCCCCCATAGGGCTCGTCGTGGTAATGCTCAGCAGAAGGCTTTTGGAGGCTCCAGCTGCACTCATGTGCTTTTCAGCAATTCTCCTTCTGAGGCACTGTACTGATGTAAGGCTCCAGCCCACAGCTGGGTCATGCTTACAGCTACTCTCTTCGTCAGAATCCTGGGCTCTTATTGCTGTGAAGGAAATGGATCTCTTTCACCTCATCCTCTCGAGACTGCAGAGACAAGTAGGAGATGAAGGAGCAGTAGGAAGATGGTCACAAAACAGAGCAAGTTAGGCAAGGACCCACCCAACCTACCAAAACAAGAGTTTCCAAGAGGCATTTCAGGGAGGAGACCTAGAACCGGTAGAGATACCATACCATCATGGTCCTGCAGTTGTTATTTGGAAGGACAGGGAAGCGACGATGCAGAAATCAATGACAATGCTCCCTATGATATCCGTTGTGCTAGATCAGGCTCACAACGTAGCGGAAAGCTGAGGATTGTTCTGCCCCTCTATCGTGATCAGTGCTGATCATGATTTCCAATCAGCAATATTTACACTCTGTGATTACAATATTCCCTGGTTAGGAAAACAAATAACCAATGCATGGATAAGCACAATAATCACGTGTCTCTTGATATTTGATTTTATTACATCTCACAAAGGCAGAAAAACTAACCATTTTAAAGAATTTATTGTTTGGAAATAATGTACTTCATACTGAAGGTAAATCAATCCTCATACAAATATTTGCAGATAAATTTGACCTTCCTCATAAAATATACTTTAACATGAGAGCCCGATCTTGTCAAATCTTGAAAGCTCTTTGAAAACGAAAGGTTCTCATTGCCTTTCAGGACAGCCCTTCACCTCAGTTTCTCCTTAATGTCTCTGTGGATCTTTCTTCCCTTTTAGGCTTATTTTTGTTTTTAACCAAGAGCCAATTAGACAGATTTTGAATAAGGCTGGAGCACTTTTTGTTTAAATGAGAAAAATTTAGTCCCTTGAAGTGTAATGGGTTTTCAAGAGAAATCCTCTCCTGCTGTGCATTGATCAGCTATTGATTGGTGAGGGTTTAAACTAAATTATCGCTGCCAAATAAAAGGCCTTCAAGATGAAGGAACTGAGCTGAGCACTGTGTTATATGAAAAGTAAGCCAATCTTTTGTGGTGAGATCGAAAGGCCCTGATCACTCTTTAGGAAAAAAAAATGTTAATTGAAAAATTCCTTAAATAGGTAGCTGCTCTGTAAGTCTGCTTTACATAAAAGATATGAAATCACAATCAGCCGGTAGAGAGAAAAGGATCTTGCAGTTCAAGTGTTTTCCTCCCTAATGGTGCTGATGAATTTCCTATTCATAGATGACATGGAGTGATGGAAATTAGTTATTTCAGAAGAAAGGACTAATGACAGCTGAACTTGCTGGGACTGGGGGAAGTTTTACTTGATTGGCTCTTTGTTAAAACAAAGGAACTTCCTATTGGGTGGAAAGGTTTATCCCAGATGAAGCAGGAAAATAAAATGCATGAGCTTTATTAGGCTTCAAAAGACCGACCTATTTTTTAAGTTCAATTTTTGCTAGGAATCACTGTTCCCAAACTTCATTAGAAGAGCAGGGAAATAAAACCGTGCTGACCACATATGACAGACTATTAATTAAAATATTTTTTAAAAAAAGTTCCCAAATAAGTCTTTTTCTTGTCAATTTGGAAAAGAAAAGAATGAATAGTGGAAATCCTCAGAGGTAAGTGGGTAAGGCAGGAACTTCATCCTTCCGTCAATGATCTGATTTGCAGAGATGCTGAAGTTTTGGGGATACATTCCTGCATCGCTGCTGGAACATGCCCAGAGCTCACCTGGAATACCTCCACCCCAACGCTCAGCTCTGCTCCCAGGCTACCACACTTACCTTCCCTGCCCTGGAAGTCCCAGGAGCCCCAGGCTGGGAAATCTCTTCGCTGCCAATACTTGGAGTATACGTGGTTAAGGAACAAATTGTATCTACTTAATACATCTTAGTGCATCAAAGAGAAACATGCAATGCGATCGTTTAGTGTCGATATTAAGAGTATATTGCTCTATTATATTGCTCTGTATGCAAGATTTCAGTACCTCAAAGTTCAAGACTGGCCAGTTTCACTCCTGAACTGGTGGCTCCATAACTAAACATGGATTCCAAGGCATCTCATCTCATCATTCATATTTACAGGGCTCTGTCGTATCTGGTTCAGGGGTCAGTTTTTTATTCAGATCTTTGGGACATAAAGGTCTGCCTTGGACTCCGCAAAATTTCAGCTTCAATGTACCACCTCAGACAACAAAATCATGTACATTTCAAGACTTTAGAGAGGTCAGAGCCAATGTAATGGCTTGAATTCTTTGGGTCAGGGGAACTATATCTATCCAATAAAAGCATTCACTTTGATTATGCTAATTTGTAGGCATTTAGTTGCTGGAAGTTGTAAACTGAGTGCTTGCCTAGGTTTTGATACAAACATTTTATCCAACAATATCCAGCCATACCTTCTCAGGCCAGCAGGATATCACAAATGTAATGGAACGAATATTTCTCCACCATAACTTTGCCAACACAAAATAATAGTGGTCCATGCCAATGCCTTGCCTTCAAAAGAATAATAAATTCTCATTACAAATTACAAAGCCCTCAGTTTTGCAGCTGTAGTGTTAATATCCCACAAGACCTCTATCATTCATAGTTTGATACTGGGCAGTATTGGTGTGGATAATATTTTTATCCATGCAGATGTCTACTTATTTCTCTTTATTTGGTTTATTAATACCTCAATGCTGAGAGTTTCAGGCTAATCACCTGTGCATCAGCCATACAATAAAATATGCTCCAGGCAAGCATGCATTCAACCAGGTTTAAGAGGGAGTAACTGGGACAAAAGCAATCCTTTCTGATAAAGAGGAGGTCAGGCTAAATGTTGTAGTGATCCCATCTGGCTCGAAGGTCAGCGAAACAATGTAGTATAAAGAATCATGCCCTTTCATTTGTTGTAAACTTGCCGCTTTTGACGGAGACGGTCATTTTTTCACTCACTGTGTGTGAAGAAGTCGGTAGTAACATCCATCA
>NW_010582661.1:223401-237917 GCF_000705375.1 Tinamus guttatus | reverse complement strand
GTGCGGCCGGTGCAGCGGCGTAATGGGCCTTTTTGGGGGGTGGCAGGTGACCAGAGCGGGCGGACAAAGAGGGGGTCAGGGCGGGAGCCACGTCCCTTTTCTCAGACCCGTGTTCTCCACTCCTCGCAATCTGTCTGAATTTAGCTTGCCATTGAGGGTCCAGGCTGCAGAGAACAGCTTTATGTTGACTAATCCAGGCAGAAGTAAGGGTAGACAGAGAGACAGGTTTGAAGGCGGAGACGTGGCTATTCTGCTGCGCTGGTTTTTTGTTCTTTTTTTTTTTTTTTTTTTTTTTTTTGCTTTTTTTTTCTCCCCCCTCCCCTCTGCCTCCAGTGAAAAGTTTTCTGAACAAAAAAAAAAAAAAAAATGGTGACAAGATTAATCAGCCCGTGGAGCTGAAACACATGCTTGACTTAAACAACCTCTTTGCTGTTATTAACAACTGCTCCAGCATTTCTCTTGTTATGCTAATGGTACAGATTAGAGCAAAATCTATTCCTTCTTTAGTGAACAGGCCAATTGATAGAGGCTGATCTATTTTTCTCCCCATTTTAATTCTTTTTTTCTCCAGGCACAAGTGTTTGCAGCAGTAAGAAAACAGAACATGAAAAAAAACAAAACTGCACACAAAAGTGACTAGCCCTCACATACACTAAAATCATTAATACAAATCTATATCAGTCATTGTTACTGCCTTGAAATAACTTCTGAATGTTGTTACACAGGCTGACAACAAAAGACAGGAAATCCAACATAGTGGCCAGTGCCCTACCTTTAACTCATTCATTTATTCTGCAGAGACACAAAGTGCCTGTTCAAAGAGACCCACTTTGATTAGTTTTAATACTTTTGTGCATGAAAGAGAATGCAGCATTGCTGGCAAGTCCTCGTTAGGGCAACTTAACTCAAAATCAGACCAGGTCCCCAAGCAATATTAGGGTGGAAGGAGGCAATCCTGTTGCCAGCACAGTCATATGCTCTTTGGCATCAAGGAGAGAGGATAGGTCCCTGGGTGCCAGTTTGGACTTGGGGTTTTGTGTCTCATGTTAGCTTGGATCAGACCCTCAATATATTTAATGTTTCTCTGGTTTTTGTTTGTTTCTTTATTTTTTCTCTGACATTTTAGTGATCAAAGTCTGGGACTTGTTTACTGGTAGCTACCAAGTTGACATTTAAACCTATGAAATTATAGCATGGTAAATATTTTAAAGCCCAATATGTGAGGCATCTTGGAGAAACGTTTTCAGTGGGTTATAACCACTGAGTGAGAATGAATGCATCATTAATTTTCATGTTCAGGAAACATATGTGCATTATATACTATGTCACTTCCTCTGGACTTGTTCTTATGTAAGTAAGTGGAAATGGGAGGACCCTGTTTCTGCCTCATGCTAAGCCAGTTCAAATAAGTAAGAGCCTTTTCATGGATTTTGATGTTGTTTAGTTTTGGTCCCACTATTGCATCTGTACACTGTCACTGCTGATCAGTAACCATCTGCTGTTGCCTATTTGCTTCTCCAGTCTCCCCAGTGTTCTTTGGGCGAAGTTAGTTGATACTGTAGGCTTGCCTGAGTTTGAGTTCAGTGAATTCCTAGGATTCACTTAGAAATTTTGCAGTAACAGTAAGCTGATCTGTCTGGGTCTAAAGCGGTTAAAGATTCTTCTGGGCCAAGCGTAGATTTGGAGGTTAGCCTTTTGCTGGTATTAATCTTGATTAGACAGATTTCATAATTTCATAGAGCTAAAGGAAGGACAAAGGAATTGCTGGATCATCTGCTCTGACTTTCTGCATGCGCTAGGCCTTTATATTTCATTCATTTATTCATGTATCAAGCCTAACTCCCCGTGTTTGATTAAAACAGATCATCCAGAGGCACATTTCCCTCTTGCTTCGTGGTATTCTCTGTGCAAGGAAATTTGCTAACTGAAATGAGTTTGTATGTAGCCTCATCTCCTAGCTGAGTTAAAAGGCAACCAGGCCTCTCACTTCCCTCTTCCAGTAGTCCCACCTAATGCCATGTTTTTAGCAGAAGGCATCACAAATGTGGCCATCCTCCATGTGTGAGAGCTGGAATCAGTGCAGGAAAGAAAAAAAGAGCCATCTTAATGTTTTCCATTCTGCACAACTGAATAGAAACCGAGACCACATAGGCTTTACCCAGAAACATCCCTCTGATGTGAAAAATCCTTATATAAGTGGAACTGCAAATTCAGCTCTTCCTCAACTTATTTCCCAGGCAGTGGTACTGACACCTCAGCTAGTATTTCAACATTATGTAAGCAGGACCATAGTTCTCCCGTTAATGACTCTCCTTTTCCCTAGGCCTCAGTTTAGTACACTGTTATTGCAGGCCTTTTTAACTTGCTTCAGTGTCTAAAGAAAATGCTAGCAGCAGCTGAAGTAGCAGAGAGCTGCCACTCAGTGACTGGCACTAAAAGTCCAGCTCAGTCTCGAGCCTCAGCTTCCTGACTGGAAAACTGTCGACTGAGATTTTGAGCTGTGGGCTGTGTGTTGTCACACTGGAGCTCGGTCAGTCAGGTGCTGCTCGCATATGAAGACACAGACGTTTTTGAGGCATCAGTGGAGTCAGTCAGCTGTTAGCACTGTAGGCCACTTTTTCCCCCACATGAAACATGTAGGATGCCATTATTTTTTGTTCCAGTTTCACAAGTGCAGAGCAGAGAGAGAAAAGTGAGAGAAGAAACATGTTGGACTCTGTTGCCAATTCCTTGAGACTGAGCTTCATGAAAACAATGCCAAAATCAGGATTAAGCTATATAGGAGCCAAGATGCCGTACAGCACGCAATGCCAAATTTTAAATAAAACTGCTTTGCTTAGAGAGGAAATTATTAGATTTTAGGAAGAGTGACCACAGTGTTTAGCACAAATGCCTTTTATAGCTGTTAACTGTAACATAACATAGTATTATATGAACAGTAGGAGCCAACTATTCTTGAAAATCAATGAGGAGAGAGTAGAAGTGGTATTGTTATTATTATTATTATATATTTTTCCATTCCTAATAGTGCCACCAGAGACAGTGAACTTCATTTCATAGCAGATAGTCAAGCAAGCTGAGCAAAACTTGGTAGTTTCCATTTACCAGCATTCACACGATTTGTTTTGGTCCACATACCATGCAATCCCTGACTTACCCAGAAATATCTGGTAGACAGAAGCTGTGCCAAAAAATAAGCCAGCGGAAGAACTGAACACATGAATAAAGAGACTTTTTAAATACATGTAACATATTTTGAAAATTACACAATATCTAGCAATAAACACTATTCAAAGCTTTTACTATTCCATCATGTTGTGCTCTCCCTCTCCTGTTGTTGTTCATATTTCTGTGGCACTAAGGAGATTTGTGGACCCATTCTGTTTAGTCACTAACACTCTGATGAATATTACCAGATTTTGTGGTATGGCAAATCAGCTACTTGTTGAAGGAGAATTCAGCGATACAGACAGAGTCAGAAGATTTTCTCAGTGTGGGAGTCCACAGGCTTTCTAGATCAGAGGCTGTTAATAATCATCCACATTTCTTTCAGTCACCAGGTAAATTAAGCAGTCATTTTTTAAGTGAAAGCACTTTAAAGACACATAAGGCATTTTTTCCACCTGGCTTGTGGACTACTGATGGTCTGCTTCACCCTCTGGCTGAGAAACAACTGGTTAGACACTGTTTCAGACTAGAGTTTTTGAAATGAATCACAAAGTACTAAAGAAATACCTAGACTCTGCATCACTGTCTTAGGGTTTGGCTGCAAAAGTCTTTGTAGGCTGACACAGGCTCACTCTGCCCACACTCCAGGCAAACCCAAACTCTTTCCATCCCAGCCAAAACCAAGCTAACTTTGTTCTAGAAGCCATCCAGCTGTATTGGTGCTGTGTGGATCTCAGCTAGCTTCTCCTGCCTCTCTCAGCAGGACTTCTTTGCCCAGGCTCGGCATCCTTCTCACCACAGTTTCCAGTCTGGAGCAGTCATGTCCAGCTGCCTCACTAGTACAAGCAGGGCTGAGTTGTACGTTTGTAAAGTTTTGCACAGCCACTGCACAATAGAGTAATCTTTGGGGAATACTCTGTGAGCAGGAGAGATGGGCAAACACACTCAAAGTCCTATTCTGGGGCCCCTTTTGAAAAAATATTACTGTATAGACACAGTACTATTTCTATAATTTATTCTAAATGAAAAAAAAAAAAAGATCAAAATCTTCTGAGTCTGGAAATAAATTCTCCTGGAAAACAGACAACTGAGAACCTATACTAAAAATTCTTCAAGGACACAATTGTGCTCCTCTGAAGAAAAACAACTAGTGAAGCCACATGTACCTGTCCCACCCAGAGACTGTGCCATGCTGCAGTTACTGCATGCTGTTACTGAATGATGTCAATGCTATCTTAATTTGGTCTGTATAAACATAAGAATACATTTTATCAATTTCCATAAATACATGTAATATAAGAACATATCATCTAAAGATACTCTGGATTTACAGCAGATGATATTAGTGTGTGAGAGACATGGAGAGACATGTTTCAGCGGTCAGGGAGTAGGAGACACAGGTACTTCTCAAAGGTATCAAAACTTTCCTCAGTCTCCATGGCTCACATCAAAGGAGTCTTCACATCCTCACAGAGGATGTCTTCAAATACATGAAAGGACATCAGAAAGAAGAGAATAATCTGCCTTCCTTATCCACTGTTGGGAGCATAAGAAGTCATAGGCTAAAAATGCATAAAGAACTGTTCATATTAGACATTGGGAAAACTATCAGAAGATAGTTATGACAGTGAAACACCAGAATGGACTCCTGGAGGTGACTACAGGATCCTTGTCATTGAAACTCTTTAAAAAACAATTCAACAAATATCTCTCAGGAAAGCAGAGTTGATCCTGCCATGGCATAAGGGTATGGTCTTGATGACATTCAAAAGACCTCTCAAGACTAATTTTCAAGGATCTGCGTTATTAGAATTACACTAGTTATTATCATCCTTGCTACATTTGAGCAGTATGGTTATCTGTAGGAAAAGGGCTCACTATTTTTTAAATGAGAATAAAGATTGCTTGAAGGGCCCAAGGGCCACTGCCAGACAGCTTGGCTTATCGTCAGTGTTAAAAGCTTCAGAATAAGGGCTAGTGCATGCAGACTTCTGCAGGTTAAATGGAAGTACCTGGAGGAATTAGAATATAGTGTTTCCAGGGAGGCTTGCAGGTTTCATTCCTTCTACTGCCCATTCCTGGTCTTCAGCCATCACCTTTTTACTGGAAATGCAACAGCAGACATGACAAAGAAGCAATTATCCTAGCAAAATCAGTATTACAGGCAATTCATATGGTAATGATGGTGATGAGGATGATGATGATACTGCTCAACTGTAGCAAGGGTGATAATACCTAGTGTTTTAGGGGTCGGATTACAGATTTAGTCATAATCAGTAGTTTATCACAGATAAAGAATTTTAAGGGGAAGTGCAGGCCCTAGGAAAATGTTCTGAATGACTGAAAATTACATTGATTTAAGTGGCAGGCTACCATATTTGCCTATTCATTTAGAAGGGAAACACAGCACTTTTAATTAGATACTCTTTACTAGCCTTAAAAAAAAAAGTGACTGTTAATGTCATGATCATGGTCATAGTATGGAGAAAGAGAGCCCTGAATCTTAATTGGTCTAGATTTTATAAGCTCGGAGATTTTGCTCTTTAGCCCTACTCATTTCATTTGGTTTTGTTTCTGGAGTAGAAAGAAAACTAGTGCAGAGTTAAAAAGAAACTAAGTTTTGGGAATGTCTGGTACAATTCATAAGCAACAGAAAACCTAATTCTGGAGAATGCTTAAACACAAGCGTAAATGGATGTTCTTTCCAACAAAGAAATAAAAAGATTTGGTATGGATCCATATATTATCACTAGAATCATAATTGGTGTATTCCCTCCATAAAATGTGTTCTTTTCTTAAAAAGGGTTGGAAGTTTAATTTATTTGTCATAGGGAGAGGCTATGGAACTAAAGAAGAAAAAGAAGGAGGTGATAATGTTCTCTATTCTCTAAAATAGAGAAGTTGTCCTCGTTTTAAAAATGGATAGGGACATTTCAAGACCAAAGAAAATATTACTTTGCCCCCAAAAGAAGTAGATCTGGGCTACCACTATATTTCCTTTCCCATTCATTTATTTTTTCTTATCTTGTGTGAATATTGAATTCATTATAAGATCATTCCTTTTATTTTTGATGATATTATGCTATCACTGCTGATTTCAAACCATGCTGTGCTTTACTTCACGAAGTCCCTTACAAACTTGAACAGGCTGCAGAAATGCTGAAATCAATAGATGACTGTTGAAGGATAGATCCTTTGTAACACAATGGAGAAAGTGATTAATAGATTACTGAGGTCTTAACAAAACCTTAACAGATCCCCATATGGTGCATTGCAATTAAGAGTAGAGGATGGATTTATAATTTTTGGGGTGGGGGGAAAAAATAAAAGAAAGAGTTTTGGACAAGAAAATGAGTGAGGTGGAGACAGAAGTGATGTGTGGCCATACACAAAATAGAAACCCTTCTTTCTGAGCCTTTCATCTCCGGGTCACTGATTCCAATCGAGCCCAGGTCGATAGCGAACAAAAATCATTTTAATCTTATGGCTGTTTGCTGACCTATGTGAAATGAACTGGTTGTGTCAGTCTACTTCCCAGCTGACAGCTCTCCCCATCATCAAGGCCATTGCTACAAGTGGCAATAATTGGTACTTTTCTGAAGCAAGCTCAGCTAAAAGGCTGCAGATTAGGAAAAGCTGTAGGTCTGAGCCACCTCACTTGTCTTGTTAAGCTGTTCCCTCTAGGTGAGTGTCGGGGGGCGTAGGGGAGCTTGCACTCCTGTTGCCCAACTCTACATCTGCTCTTTAAACAAACAAAAGATTTGGGGGGAAGGTGGCATCCTCTGAAGTTGTAAGGGGCTTTCGTGAACACAAATCTGTTTGGGAGGATGTGGGGTAGTAAAGCCTCAGGCGTGCAGTGTATTGTAGGTGAATACAGATGTTTGTTGGCAACTTCATGAAAGGATGTCTATGCAAGGACAAGGCTCTGAAGGGCCCAGTCTGAAAGGACTAAGTCCAGTCCTCAAGCACTGGGAGTTTATAATTTTAGTTCTATCAGCAAAACAGGAGCAAGGAGGCCCACCTCCAGTTTCCACTAATGTTAGTGGAGGATTCCCTGTTCTTATTCACATACAGGTACATCAAAAGGAGTTAAAAGACATTTTCAGAGAATTTCAGTTTTAATGAAACAGGCTTATGTGAGGGGAGAATGACCAGTGTATGTGAGAAAGTGCATTTCTGCATTTCAGATGTTGAAATAATAGAGGAAGAAATAAAAGATGAACTTTGAGAGGCTAATAAAAGCTGATGCCCTGTAGAGGACAGCTTTAATCATGAATTTTATAAGTGTTTGTCTGAGCAGCTAATAGCTCCCCTATTGTGAGGAGGTAACATATTATGAGGAGGATATTATGAGAGGGACTTTCAATCACACTTTAAGCAGTGGGGGGCTCAGATGTCCCTAAAAACAGTGACATGGTCATGTGAGATCAAAGACTCCTATCCACTTTCTCCAGGAGCAGCAAGTGTTCTGAATACTGCCTGAATGGGAATGATGCCCAGTATCATCCCACACTTTTCATCCCTTGACTTCCAGCAGCTGACACAGTAAAGGTGAGAGTGTCAAACCGCTACCCCACAACTCTGACCAAGGACACAGGTTCTGTGACTGGCCAAAGCACAGCTCCTCTGGTGCCAGGACACCAGCACAGGCCTAGAAAGGGCAGCATTACTGCTCCTGCCATACTCTGCTCTGCAGCAGATCTGAGAAGAGTTTCTTGCCCTTACATTATCTCCTGTCTCCTATTCTCTGCTACACTGTTGGTAGAGCCCGTGAGGAGGAAAAGGGCCTCTCCTTATCTTTCTTCTATGAGGTAAATCTGTGCTTGTCCTACCCCTGCAGAGAACAGGGCACAGGTTACCAGTGGTGAAGGGAATGAAACTGAGGGCAAAGCTGTGAAATGAAGCCTCACAAATTGGGGAGTCTATCTTGCAGGGTACATTTCCCCTTTCAGGGATACACACAGAAATATAAGATAGTGAGGTGCCACAAGGCAGTCTCCAGGGGGGAACGATCTGTACTGTGAGTGCATTTTCTGACACCTCCGGGCAGTGTTCCTGGCATTGCACTTCACAAAAAGATTATTTTCATAATCCACCATCTGTGAGACAGAGGTGTATGGGATAGGGACACAGAAGAAAAGAAAATTGGGAGGGAAAAAAATGAAAAAAAAATGGGAGGAAACTAGGTTTTTCAGGTTGTGTTGTGCAACTAAGTCTTTGCCAGATGGACTTCTTCGCATAGACTCAAAACTCCTTTCTGACACACATACCAAACATCCCTGTCACTTAGCAGAGTGGGTGCTCAGGAAAGCAGCACCCACAGCCTCAGTTTTTGATCTGGAGACAAGAAAAAGACAAGATGCTGCACAAGAAAAGACAACATGGTGCACTTCCGAACTCCTGCCATCATCAGACAGATCACAGCAGAGATAATCTGTGTGAAAGGGTGATGGAGGTCCTCCATGGGACGTGCACCCTCTTCCATTTCTCTAGAGATGGAAGGAAATAACTGATGTGTCTGCATAGAAGAAATTGCTTTTCAGTTTTCACTGATAATCTGCCATGTTGATGTCAAGAAGAGAAAGAGCATGGACACTTTTAGCAATTTGAGTCTGAGTAATAATTAACATTGACAGGTAAAGTTCTCTGTAGCTTGGCATCTGAAGCATGTGTGAGTGCTTGGGGTATATATTCAGATCTCCAGAACCTACAGGAGAGCTGTTGCCTTCCTGTTAACTGGAATCTTTAGGATTTAATTTGAACCAGGTAATGTCCTAACAGACACTGGTGTCACCTTGGCCCAAGTCAGTCAGCAATGCTGAGAATGAAAACACTTGTAGGACTGTAGGCAACAGATGGATGTTATAACAACTAAATTAGCTGGGCTTTGGCTAGATTCTCATACTTCCTGGGATCTCTTCTCTATTTAATCCAAGTTAAGCTTCTGCTTAGTGAAATATGGGTTGGCAAAGTGAGCCCAGATCTAGCTGGATAGGCATAAGCTGAACTTTCCTGGAATGGATAAAAGAGCTGGAATTACTGTCCTATCATACACAAGAAAGAGAAGGGGCAGAGCTGAGATGGAGAGACTGTGACATGAACCCATTTCTACAGTACAATATGGAATAAAAGATTTGTGATTCACAGAAGGGTGAAATATTTTATTAAGAAGAATGTCATTCGTATAACATCAGATGACAAGCTAAAACATACATGAGTCCTTCCTGCCTTTGAACAGAAACCAGAATAAAAAGTTCAAGGGCAAGGCGAAACATTATCCAGGAGTGAATTCTACCTGTAAGATTTCAGGCCGTCCTCTGAAGAATTTGCTCTTCTCAGAGATTAGATCAATCCTGGAATAGACAGGCCACAAACAGAAAAATGCTGTTTCAGTCAAGGATAGAGAGATTTCCATAGCGGCTTGGACCTCTGGTCCATTTAATTCACTGCTCCAGTGGAGCTGCAACCCTATACTTGCTTAGAACGTGTCATGCCTCCACAATAGACAGTTTTGTGATGTTATACCTATTTTAAATTGTTTCTAACTAAATATTGCAGTCTTGTGACCTCTCCAGAATTCGGGCGAGCCACAATGAATATTCTTAACTTGTAAGTTATGGGGTTTGGGGTTTGGTTTTCTGCAATAATTAGGAATTATATAAGACCACCTAGTTCATTAAAACGAAATGAAAGCCAGAGTCAAACCCAGGACTGCAAAGGTAAACAGTGCATGAATTCACTGCCTCCATATTTAAAGCCTTCAAAGCCTTTCACTTAAAATCCTTTTCCGCTCTGGATCTCAGCATGAGTCTGGCTGCGGGGAGGTTTTGTGTGGTGGCCTGTCAGCTTCCATCTCCAACACAGTGAAATTCAACTAATTGTAAGTGCACATTGCTCCAGGCGTACACCACACACTGCTACTCAGGCCATGCACACGCGCCGTGACCCCATCACCTACTGTAAAATATGGTGTTCTCTCCCCCCACGCTTTTCTTTTTCATTACTTACAGTCCCTGAAAGAATGACAGGCCAGAGTGAGGTCTGTTCCTATTGCGCTTGTGCAAAAAATGGTGCAAAGGGATTTAGTGCCACAACCGTAGATGTGCAAAGAATTGCAGCAGCCGTTGGATTGTGCTGCCATTAATGAAAAAGGGTTGGCCGGAGAGCACAGTGTGAGGCTCCATTTGCTATCTAACTTTGATCTCTACCTGGTGAAGCTGACCTTACTCCCATGTAAAGCTCTCTGTGCTGCAGCTGAGGATCAGAAGCATCATGAGAAAGAGGAAAATAAAAACGGGAAATAGTTCCCGGTTAAAGACTCCCTGTGAGCCAAAATAGCCTCTGTTAGTACTAATCCTCAGTTGCTTGTGGGGCTGTGAAAGGTCAGTAGCCACACAAACTTAATTTGCTCATTATGCAAAACTGGTTGGTTCCTGAGCTTTCATGAGAACAGTATCGTCACAGACTACTAGCAAACTGTTCCCAACAGGTTTTGTTCAGCACATACTCATCCTTGAGAGTTTGCAATCTGCACTTCACAGAAGTCATATGATTTGTTTCTTCTTTCTAGACTGAGTAGGTTTTGTTTTGTCACTCCTTAATCTAGTATCTTTTTCAATGTGTTTTTGCGGTTTTCTTGCACCCCTGGAGGTAAGCAGGCATCTTGCTTTGCAAGGGCCTCAAAACTGTTGAGGTGCATTAAGCATGGCTCTGAGCACATGGAAAAGGTTAATCCCCTTTGGCCACTTGAGCAGAGCATAGGTGTCTCGGCAGTTCAGTGCAGCTTAGCCTGGAGCAAGTGCCTGCTGCCAAACCACGCACATCCAGTGGCAATGGGGGACTTCACATGTCCAGGGAATTTTTGTGTTCAGGACTCAGAAACTGAATGAAGTTCGGTGCCTCCGCTGGTGATGGGGAACTGGGGAACAGATTTATTTTCTTGGTGCCTCAGTTTTGTTTAACTCCTGTTTAAAGTGCTGAAGAGGTCATGCCTATGTCTTTATTGAATGCTAATACAAGACTAAGGGTAATGTGAGCCTGATCTTTAGCTGGAGACTCTAGATGCTGCTGTCAAACAAGTAACATAAATAAGATCAGTATTTGGTTAGTTGTTGACACACCCTTTAGTCTAATCCTCATAAAGCAAAGTTCAATTCAGAGTAACCTTTCTGACACAGTTAGCTTCATTTTCAGCACTATCCTGCAAAAGTGTTTCTTGTCCTTCAGATCACCTGCTAACTCTCCTCTCATGTTCAGTCACCTTGTGGCACTCTATAATTCAATGCTGAATGCTGCTTCAGTAACAATAACATTTAAATTCAACCACACAAGATCAACAATTTAAATAAATAATTCTAGCTGCTCTCAAAGAACTCATAATCCAAATGGCTTTCACTGCCACTCGCCACTGAACCTCACCACTTATGCTCACCTAATTATTCATCACTTTTCTTCCCAAGTCATTGCACCAGAAGTGCTGATTATACTGTACTTGCAGTGCTGCGTGTTCTGAAGTACTGTTTGACTGTTTGTGATCTCTATGAGGTTGCCACTTGGTTCCAAATAGAAGTGAACCCACTGTTGTTTTCTGCCCCATCTTGGAAGCGGTAATTGAAGTGCTGACATTCAGAGATGTGGTCACGACACAATAAGAAGTAGAATTGTAACAGTTTCCTTTTTGGAGATGGGATATTGGAGCATACAGGAGTATCAGACCCTTACCCCAGCTGCTAGAGCATCCTTTTTCTGAAAATAAATAAAAGGCAGGAGAGCCCTGAGGAGATTCCAGCTGCTGGTAGCTGCCTTAGGAATTAACTTGTTACAGAAAAAGACAGTTTCCTAAAATATTTGAAGAGAACAATTTCATTTCATTAAATGAAAAAAGTATCTGAGAGGATATGTCTCTCTCTCTGAGTAGAGAGAGACAGTGTATGGTGCATGCGTGCAGATATGTATGTTCTCTCTCCCTAACTGAAGTGCTCACATCAGTTTTGCTGCTTTAGTACTTTTTTTTCTAGGTGCTTTATAAAAGAGAGATCATTCTAAACACTAGAGTCAATGGGCATATTTTCTGAGGCCTTTTGATGTTGATTTGGATACATTGAGCTTTGCTAATAGAGCAAAGATAGTTTTGCTCAGACAGAGTAAACTGAAATGAGTTCTTGTTTGGAGAGCTGAAGTGGTAAGGTTATAAAACATTTTTCTGATTTTTGGCAAGAAATGAATTTCATCCATAAGGTTTGACAAGGTAAAAAGTGACACAAACTGAAAACACATGTAGTGATATCTCTACTTCTTCTCACTTGGCTGTAAATGTCTCACCCATTTGAACTCCCATTTCCTAGGAAAGATTACAATTAGGAAGGAACAGATTAGATAGAATTGAGTGGCTCAGCTGATCCTGACATGCCTTCTGATAGGTCTTGTATTTCTGAAAATAGCTATTTAAGAAAGCTAGGGCTCCTTCCTTTAACGGAGACTCTAGGTCTAGCATAAGAAATGGGTTGTCTCAAAGCACCTCACTCACCCTATGGGCAGAGAGACAGCCTCCAACACCCAGTCACAGTGGGAAATGCAGCGGGCATAGCCTAAAGGAATGAAAAAAATAGATGCCAGTAAATTCCCCCATTGCATCTGCTTCTGCAAGCTGGGCGAGTGCTCGGGACCAAAGGCCTCCCCACATTTCCAATTCCCACCACACTTGCTTATATAAGCACCTGCATTTTTCCTTCAGGATTCTGGATACCGAGACAAAGCATTTTCTCCCAACAGGGCTATTCCCCTTGCTTATTCTCCCAGACTGGTACCCCATCCCCACGGTTTCTCTGAAAAGCCAGAAATCTCTAAAGGACATGCTAACATGGCTGTGTTTTGCCATATTGACTATAAATAGTAGTCGTTTGTAAACTAATACTGAATTCCCCCCCTTCGACTATTGCATCTTTCTCATGCAACTTAACAACACTATTCATCTCTTTACCATGTTTCTCACCAAGCTTATCCCACAACAGCTGTAGAGTACATAACTCACAGTTATTCCACCACCATTCTAATTCTAACCTTAACAAGATGTAAGGGCTGAGGTGCAGAGATTATTTTTGAAGAGGTACTGACAAGTCAGGAGGAGCTGTCAGTGTGAGGTGCAGCAGAAGGTCATTAACCCCCAGCTAGCCATAATCCCCAGGAAACCTCCACCCTGCAGTCATTACCTCTCTCGGGATGAAAGTGTTATATAAGAGAATAGTATTATTATAAGGTGAGACAGAGATTTAAAAAAAAAAAAGAAAAAAGAAAACAAGTAAAGATGTTTTTCTGAGGGTAAATGCCTTCATAATTTGATCTGATTTGATTTGATTTGAATTTCCATTTCCTAGCAATATTGAACTTCAGCAGAATGAACGCTGGTTTGCTTTAAACCTTTGCTTCCCTCATTTGTAACTCAGTTTGCACAGGCATACTTTTTTGTTGTTGTTTTTTCTCTGAATACTGTTTATTTAAGTAATTGTTGGCTCTTTTCCTGTCCTTTGTTGACCCCAGGAAACAACTTTTTTTATGTGTTTCCATTCTGGGATTTCTATTATCTACTGACTTGAGCTGGGTGTACTTCCTTGAAAAGACCCCAAAAGAAGGAGAGAGAGCTGAAGTTATTCATGCACTAACATCAGCTTACCTTCTCATCAGTCCCAAAACAACCATCACTTGAAGTAAAGCACTTAGAAGGTAGTTAAAAAATCTGTTTTCTAGGAACAAACCAGGATGCAGTGATATCACCTTTATGAAGTTAAATGAGGTGATTTTATAATTTGGTGGAAAGAAGCCACGCTGTTAATTAGTCACATTTATTTGACAAAAATGGGGGGGGAGGATGGAAGAGAGAAAGGAAGTTGGGAAAGCAAAACAGAACAGAGGGAAAAAATCTTTATGATGAGGTACTGGGCAGGATGAAGGAACAAAAGGAAGGCTTTCTGCCTGTCTCCTGATATTTTCCAACTCAGCAAAAAAATCCATTGTGTAGCTTAAGGGGGAAAAAAAAAGTTAAAGTTGAAAGCTTAGCGTGTGAAAGCAACTGCTCAACCATTGTTTAATATGGGCTAATGTAATGTCACTGTTCCCCCATGATGTAAGTAGCAATTTTTGTTCCAGTTGCTGTGGTCAATGTTATCACTTTCACTTTTCAAAAGGGGGCAAAGAGTGCGTGGAGATGGTATTTCTTATTACCCCTACCGCCCCTTCCCCACCCTGAAACAAATACTTCTGTTAGGAAATATCAGTGCTGACCAGATGTCACTGACTTTTTTTTTTTTTTTTTTTTTCTTTTGTCCCTAAACAGCTGGAAAGAAATACCGCCA
>NW_010582661.1:206389-223372 GCF_000705375.1 Tinamus guttatus | reverse complement strand
TCTAGAAAAAGGGATTTGAAATCCTGGTTGTCAGAGAGGGATGCTGAAAACTGTGGAATGGATTTCTTTGGGCAAAGGGAATACTTCTTCAAGATCCTTAAACCAATCAGCAATGGTCAGGGCTGGCATACATTAGGGTTGGCACTTCTCGTTCTCAGAAACTGTTTCAGTTTTCTTGGAACCACTGGGAAGTGGCTTGTTTGTGTCAATCAGCAGATCTAAATGTAAAGACACTTTTCATTTTGGTTGTCAGCCGAAAAAATAAAAATCTTAGATGTGGTTACAGATAGGAAATAGAGTGGGTGGATGATAAGAGATTGCTGTGCATGGACGCTCTAGAAGCCCTTGGGACACAGTCACATGTCTGTGCTACCTTGGGCTACGATTGCCGCGCGTGGCGCAAGCAGACTGAGGGCAGCGCTGCGCCCGCCGTGCAGTGGGATGTGCCACATGCCCACAAGCCAGCGGTCCTTGCCACCAGTGACAGGGAGGGCCACTGCATTCTGTGTAACTATAACTTTCTCCTCTTCTTCACATATATACAGTTATAGCTGTTTCTGTCTTCTTCCCCGTGCAGGATAATGCTATGCTCTTCCCCAGCTACAGCTCCATCAGCGGTTAAGTATGTTTTCCTTATACGAGAAAGCAAAGAGCTTTGAAGGGCTTGGTGCATAATACCATTAACATCATCTTTCATTCATCTGAAGATGAATGAAAAAATGAGATCAGATAAAGGTAATACAGAGTTTCTGAAAATTTCCAGACAGTGGGGAAGCAAATCTTAACTCCTCATATTAGTTCTGTCTCTAAACCAGAGAGGACCAGTGGTTTATTTAATACTGGAATATGTCATTTATGATGACCTGTAATAGTTACTTCAGAAAAGAGAAGCACACACTTTGTAATGAACAGTAAGAACATCGACCAAGAACACCTACATTACATGTGACATTTGCCATGTAGTTAATGGTTACATTATGCTTCCACATACGAGGTCTTATAGTCTATTGCTTATCCTCTAAAATGTAGCTGTGGGGATCTTCATTATTTATATGAACAATGATCCTTTTCTAGAGCCTGCTAAGCTTTTGAAATGACATCAAAGATACTCAAAAAGTAAATTAAACAAGTGAAGTACATGTTGTAGCTTCTACTCGAAAAACATCACTTTCTTACTTTATTTTAGGTCCCCTTACCTTGCCTTTTCACAATGCAAAGTCCCCTTGCTGTTTTCGCAAAACAAGTAGTTGAACGCTATTCCTTGTTCCGTATATTATCATGCTCCATCTTTATTTCTCCTTTAAAAATGAAAGCCTGGTATTTTCTCATTGCAATGAAGCCTTTCCATATGCCTGATCACCTACACTGCTGATCGTTGCAGAAAATCGAATGGGGCTCTAGACCACTGGAAAGGCACTCTTCAGTGAGGCACAGCAAGTAAACATTTGTGTCAGAAATTCTAGCTTATTTCAAGTCCCAGGATTGCCATGACTTCTCTGGAGCTAGGATATCCACTTCTTCGCCCAGATTTTTGCATGTGAAAATTGGGGAATTATGATACTAGGCCATTGTCTCTGCAGTGTCTTTGGATGCACATGAAAATTAAATGGTTATATTGAAATTAATGATAATTATTAGCGTATTTCCCTTATTGTTTTCCATCACAATATTTTGTGTGCTTCTCCAATTGCCCCAAGGCACAGAGCAGATGTTTTCACTGAGCTGTCCTCAGTGACTTTTAGATTACTTCATCATTGAAAATGGCAGCAGTGCCAGCCTTTTGTTGTAACATTTAATCTTGTCATCCCCCATACACTATGAAAAGACAAATTCAAATATACATGACACTGGAACCACTGTCTCAGAATATTTCATGTAAATGGCAAGAAAGAGATGGAGAAGTAGAGAGAGAAAGAGAGAAACAAACTTATTTGTGCAAGTCAAATGCATTATAATTTTGATTTTCCTCAAATATTGATGGCCTTAAACTCAAATATTAGTATAACCTTATTCTTGAATCTGTTTCATCTTAGAAATAATGGGGAAGTTCTTTATTGAAAAAAAAAAAAGGAAAAGCATTCTTCATATATCTCGCAATGGAACTTTACTCAAACTTTTGATTCTCCCAACAGAAAACCTATTTAAAAAAAGACGAGTCATTAATCAGTAACAGCTGCTCCCAGCACCTGTTATTTATTCCCATCATTAACACTTTCTTCAGTATTTCTGACAGAAATGGGTATCTTTTCTATCTGAATGTAGTGGGCTTTCTGGAACATCCCTGGCATTTGGTAGCTACATTTGATCTATAAGATGCATTCGCAGATTACCCCAGCATGGTACTGGAGTTTTTCTTTCTCACTTGTGGATCATTTCTCTATTTTAAATGCAGATTTTAAAAGCACAGGACATCCCTTATCTTTTCCTGAATACTTGTGTGACATCTGTTTTTCAATATGCCCTGGTTAATTGGTCATAGGAGCACAGGCACATGCTGAGTGCGGGTAAATCAGTGACCATTTAATCCCATGCAGCCTGTCACCCTCAGAGAGGAGAGCTGAGCAGGGCTGGGCGTTCACAGGACGTTTGTGAGATCCACCTCCATTTCCTAGCTCTGCCCCAACTTTCCTGTGGTCCTTGTGCATACTTTTTAGTGCCAGGTTCTTAAAATACACAGGTGCCAGCAGATTCCCGACCACCACCGCCATCTCCCAATGCCAGATTTTCAACAGGGAAAATAGAAATTCAAAGGACTCGAATGCTGGGTCTTAAATATTAATGGCAATCTCATGGGTCTGGCTTACTCTTGCGTGGCTCCAGCTACCCAGAACATGCGTCAGCCCCCAGTTACCTACCTCTTCCTCCTTCTCTTCCCAGGGCAGGAGGCTCCCCAGGCTTTTTTGGGTGGGAGATCATAGAGCAATAAGCCTTCATGTGCAACCTGTGTCCCTGGTATCATCTACCTGCAGATCTCCTGTGCTAAAGCTTGCACCAGGGAAATACTTCTTTCAGTGGTCATCCAAAAGGCTTCTGTGCACGTGCAGGAGTGAGCCCTGAAAGTCCAGTCCGTTCTGGCAATCTTATTTTAAAACTCCTTGTGATACAAACTGATATGTTTCTGTACATAGTTAAGCCTGTATCATCACCAGTGAAAGAAAGGCAAGCATGCCAGTAATGTTTGTCATCCTTGTTTCCTTTTTCCATCTCTCTCTTTCCATCTTTCTCTCTCTTTAATAAGTATCAGTCAAGTCTGTTTGTTTGACTTGCTTATTTACAGTTGAAACATTCAGATTTATAGTGGTTTCCTACCACCACTAGATAATATTTTTTTGTATGAAAGCCACTGTTTCCATTTGTGTCTGTTGAAGTTTGTGGCAAGGTTTCTGTTAGTCTTGGGTTTTATAACGTTATTTTAGGTAAATACATGCATGTGGTTGGATTATGAGGGCATTGTTTCTTTATTACAGACAGATAAAGAAAGCAGTGTACTGTATTTATCAAAAGGAAATGTCAGCAGAACTTTATAGTCTGGTAATGAGATAACACGAATGAGCCGGCTGAGTTTGTATGCTCACAACTGTCCTTCCAGACAATGCTTCCCAAAGGCAATTAGAAGAACTTACACAACAATATACATTTGTCACGGTCTCTTTTTTTTTAAACCAATGCAGAAGTAAAAGAAAAGGAAGGCCCAAGCTGCAGCAAGCCTGATGTGCCATTGCCGCATGGTCCCTTTTTGTGCTCAGCACACTTGGTGTGAGCGCACTGGGCATCTGGCATTTCCAGAGGAGCTGGGAACAGTGGTGGTGGCAGCTGTGCCAAGCCGTCACCATCACAGCACAAGGGATAATTCCCCATTCTCTTTTATTTGAAACAAGGTAAAACCAGACTGGAACAAGGCGGGGACATTTTTGGGACAGGTGGCCTTTGTAAAAACACTCATGTTCATATATGGGAAATCCTGTAAAGGAAAATCTCCTGATGTCTTGAAAAGAAAATGGTTCAAGGAGCAGCCAGGTTATCTTGGATGTGGAACTAAGATCCAAGCATTTAAGGCCTGATTCTCATCTGCACATCTTTTATTTTAAATGCCAATGAAATATTTTGACTCTCTGCCTGTTGAAAATGTTCTGGAGAGGTTGTTAATTGTAAAGCGTTGACCTTTTATGTTAAAAGCTTATTTATCATAATGCTTTGTGCCTTATGTAATCAGTTGTTCTTAAGTATACCAGGTTTTCCTTGTTCTGGTTACCAATAAAAATAGTTTCTGTCATATGACTAAAAGCTGTGACTTGCTTGTGTCTAACACAGACGTCCTCAAGCCGCTGGAGTGTTAATAGGATCCAGAAAACGGGAGGGGAAAAGAGGACAAAAAAAAAAAAATTTACATTCTAAAGCAAAATCAAGAGTAAAATATGCAATTATTTAATGAGATAAAATTCTGAGAAAGATCTTTTGAAAAAGAACTGAACGGAAGTTTTCTGCTAACTGTTGACTACTGTCCTACTTGTCATTTTGCTCAGGAAGAAAGTGAAACTCATATTAGCTTTTCAAGGGGGTATTTCAGTTAGCTGAAAGCCGGTCTCCCCACTTAAAATGTACTTTTTCAAAATAGCAACTTTCATATTCCTGTGAAAAGGGTAATTTTCTGCCAGGCCAAAATTCTGTTGAAAAATGACCAACTATCTTCTCTAACGCTGAAAGTGCTGGGAGTTCAGTGTAGAGATGGCTCTATGGAGCATGACCTCCCACCACTAACCCTGATTATCATTTTCTACTGAATATTTTCTGCCCTTTCCCATAGAAAATACTGTCCTTACAAAGTTCAAGTTTCCTTTTATGAATAAGAACATGGGACTCTCTCTCCTTCATGCTTTCTCCTGTGCAGCCTTCAGTACACCAAGAAATTACATTATTTAGATAAACGTGCTAACTGTTGCTAGCCCACAAAACTTTAAGTGCTCAAGCTTTGCCCAGACGACCTTTTTAAAATTATACCTGTATCTTTTTTGCCACGTGACTATGCCCTGGAGAACGCAGTGGCATAAAATTGCTTTCACCAGCACTACTTAGATGAATAAACAAGAGTAGGAAATTTATTTTTACTGATATAAGTGACCGTTATTTCAACATAGCTGCATCCACTGGCCACTCTATTGGGATAATTTTATACCAGGAAAAAAAAAAAAAAGAAGTCATGGACATATATAACCCATGTATAGAGTAGGCTTTTGTGTAAATAATGCCATGTTGATACAGTTACCCCAAGCAGCTGACATGAGGCTACACTGACCCTCTTGGCTACCCCGTATACAGCTGACACATGGCATTCCTTGTCTACACCAGGCTGTGAGGCATTCTTGAACACAGTGCTGAGTGAGACACTCTCAGTACATCTGTGCTAGCAAATTAAACAGTTCCTGCTCTCTGGACCCCAAGCACCTGTACTGTCAAACTGCAGGAATGGTCTCCACCATGCTTTTGCCCATGTAATTAGCAGGCTTCTGTGCACAGATTAGAACCTCCTAAAGGCAGTTTCAAAAAGTGAGCCGTCTATGCTAGAGGCTGAGAGAGTTTAATAGTATGGGTGCAGGCTGCTCCATGCCAGGTGGCTGCAAGGCTGGAGAGCAGTCCCAGGCACATTTAATGTATGAGTGAAGAAAGAGCTTTTATACATTACCACTTTTGCTGAAGGAGTCCCTAAGAAAGTAAAGGCCATTGGAGGATCCCCATTCATCAAAGACCAAGTAGATCATAGACGTCATGAGAGGCTGCTACTCATATTTTGGGATTTGGCCTGGAAAAAAAAAAAATCTCCAGTGATTTTCTTTGAAATATGTGACTTTGGATGTTGGAATGCTAAAGAGGATTCCCAGTATCTTTCATTGGATAATTCCCATCTGCCTGATTTCTGCAGCTCTCCTTCCTCACCTCCATAGTCCCAAGCCGCGTGAAATCTGTCCCTCTGCCTGCAGGACTGGACTCCTGGAAGAGAGTCTGCTCTGGACTTTGTTTGCAGGTGCTGATGCAGGAGAGGAGGCTGATGGCAGCAGGGTCCTCAGCCTCCTTCCCTCGGTAACGCCACCAGCAAATCACTGCACATGCATTTTTACCACCACTACAGCTGCATCCCTCCCGCCACCAGTCTGCACCCTAACTTGCCAGCACAGGGTTTACATATCCTCTCTAAAATGATGGATGTTTCAGTTGTGTTTGGGGTCTTCAATCCATAAAAACTCATCACAAAAATAGCTCACCGTCTCACAGACAAGCAATCTCACATACAGACATAGGAAATAGCTTTACTTGCCTCCAAAGGTATTTTAGCACTCCCCATCACCACGGTATCCTCTCACAAGCACAGATGACCTCCTCCCTGTTAGTGCAAGCAGGAGGCCCCCGTTTTCCAGAGGCACTGGCAAGATTAAGTGACACGGGTCCAAGGTTGTGCAGGAAGTCTGGAAGGAGCACTGGAAATAGAGCGGGGCCCTCTGGAGTCTCACTGCAGTGCCCTGACCACAAGACCATCCTTCCTCTCCCAAGGTTACACATGAACTCTGTGGTGGAGCCAAGAATAGCACCCAGGTTTCCTGACGCCCAGGCCATCCTCCCTCCCTGTGCACAAAATAAGCATAAATATCAATTTAAAGGAATTTATAAACCTATGTGTTGCAATTAATCCTCAGGCATGCTGTTCGAACCCACACTTCCTATGTTTTGAAAGCTGTGACACACCTTGCTTTAAAAGGTCACTTTCTCAAACAAGGCAGCTAGCAGTTCCCTGTAGCAAACACTTTCCTTCTGTCTCAGCGCCTTTAAGTTTCTGGTTTATCCTGTTCGTGCCAATCCTGCAAAATATTTAGGAGGTGGAAGCAGAGCCCCTGATTGCATCACTTGCCACAGAAGAGCAGCTTTATAGACAGGGTGCAGCCTGAAGCATGCCACCATCTGGAGGAGGCACCAAAGAAGGCCAGGCATGCCCAAAGCATCCCTCACTGCTGCCTGGTGGTCCTCGGGGGATGAGCAGCCTGGGCAAGGGCAGGCCCAGCTGGTGCTGCCGTGAGCTTTCGCATCCCCCACCTGCTGGGGACACGCGCAGCTTCCCCGGGGAGCAGAGATGTGCTGCGTCAGGAAGGGCACAGTGCCACGTGTCCCTGCAGCTCGTTGGAGTCTTTCCATTAATTTTAATGAGCTTTGGACTGGGATACGAATTCTCAGCTGTCTTGGCTAAATGACCTCCTCAAGCTGGCTCTTCTCTCATTTTAGACCAAGGAGGCCTTTTGGAGACCCTGCTGACAGGGAGGTTCCTGCACTTTTTGGCACTGGATCTTCCCTTCCTCCTACGAGCATGGCCATGGCTGAGAGCCCCTTGTGGGGCCGGCAGAGCGAAAGCCAACAAGTGCCTTTCGCTGCCTCTTGCCCTCTGTGTGCACTGTCAGTATACCCTGCCTCTTGGGCCTCCTTCTCTCCCTCTCCTATTCAAATGCATGCATGAGTTTGACCTGCTGCTTAGATCATCTGTTTTTTCCTAGAAAGGACCAGGTGCTAATGAGGAATGTAGCTCCACTGCTCCCCATTGCATACCGTGACCTAGTCTGACCACACAAGGCCCCTCTGCATATGTTCAGGTCTGGGGGACTTACTTAGAAATCCTGCCTGTGGTAATAGCCCCAGCCCTGCTCATCATGGAAACTGCAAAAGCAGTTAAGTTCATTTGTGGAGCTGTCGTTTCAAATAGTGCTCCAGAAAGACAAGACGTCCTTCTTTTTGCCCATGGCACATTCTCTTTCACTCATCAAACTTAGCGCTTTTAGTAAACATCACAGTAAGCAAGCTGAAGTTTCTAAAGGTGTATTTTCTGCCTAAGTTAGGCAGATGCTGATGATGTGCCCATTTGCAAGAGAAAGAAGCTGTATGTTTTCCTGGGCCTTTACTTGACAGTATACTAAAGGAGCACTTGCTCTAGCACTGAAGACCTCTTGTTATTACAGAGGCACGCAAGCCATCAATGAGCTTTCATTTTTTATTGCTATTGATATGGAAGTAGCAGTAACAGGGCCTGCTGAGACCATAGCACTAATTGTACAAAGTGGAGTATGTAATAAGTGAACACTCCAAAAAGGTTGGGAAAAAAGAAAAATAGAGACAGAGAAATAAAGGGAATTGCTCAAGATTAGAGAGCCAGTCCATGACAGAAAGAGCAGTAACACAACAGTAGAAACACAAAACCAACCAAGGGTCACTTGTATGTCTGATCTGTGAGATGCTGCTGCTCTGAACACCCTTGCACCATACACACTGCCGTGCCTGGGAAAATGCATAATGCACCATCTGCGATTAATGGGAAGTTGTTATGTTGCCACTCAGACTGGAAATGCTCTTCAGATCATCACTGACTGTTTGCTTTCTAGCATCTCATGTCATAAAAGCCTCTCCTCATAAAAACCTTCCCTAAAAACACCTTGGCATAAATATAAAGCATTATACACTACAATGTGGATTCATGTGGTGTATGTCTGGGATATCTCTTCCAAGGAGTGGCTTAATGAGAAGGCTTTATAGACTGATAAGTCCCTGGAATCAAAGTTTGTTTTCTATTGACCTCACTTGGAAGTTAAATCCTTGTTCATTTATATATGTACATTAAAATAAGGCAAATACATGTATAATTCAGAGTTCTAGACCACTAATTGATATAATTGCTTGATTTTTTTTCTAGTATCCCATTCTTTGCTTTTAGGGTGGAATCCAGCTCCACTGAAGTGAATGGGAGCAGAATATTTTCATCAGCTCCAGGAAGCTGCGGGAGGTGGCCCACAACGAGCAGGGTGAATTCAGATTTAATGGATCAGAAAGGAAATGTCTCCTTAGATTTTTTTTATTATTATTCTTTTTTTTTTCCACAGTGGAAAAACACTTTGCATGTTTTGGAAGGGACTCAGTTAACTAACGCACAAGACAATTTGCAGCAGAACCAGTTAGGGCAAAGCAGATAGGGGTAATTGACTGAGTGTTCAGGGCCAAGCCAAGGTGCTGGACCACGCACCAGCCAGCTTGATGGCAGCAGGCACCAAGGGCAGAGTCAAAACCAAGAGTACAAGCACTGGTGCTCCAGTCAGGAGAGTTGTGGCATTCAGTTAGCTCAACATCAACCTTCCTGGGCAGGGAAGTGCCATCTCCAGCCAGGCCTGAGGTGGCAGCTCACCTCCCATGCTCGGGCATAAAGGAGATGAAGCCAGGTTGCCATCTCTGGCATGCCCGGAGTGCCCCAAAACTAGTGCTGGAGTTTTCAAGAAGTAAAGAGCTGTGTCACCACAGGCCCTATGGATGCTCTGAAATGGCGCGCACTTGCGCTGCTCTTTCTCAGAAGTGACGCCGTATCTGTTTGCATATACTCACTCCAACGTGACTAAACAAACATTACTCAGGGTTTTGACAGAAATTCACCTTTGAGACAAGCGTGAGCACAACCATGGGGTCAAAGGTCAGGAATTTAGGAAGGGAATTGGTCCACATTGAATTATTCTCCACTTCTAGTGACAGAACTCAGTCCCGTCCCATCTCCCAGTCATCCAGCAGATGCTTGCTAGATGCCCAGTTTCAAAGTCCAGGCCATTCATGCAGTCTATTGGTTGTGGAATAAACATAGCAGTCTGGTTATCATTAATAATATTTATTTGGAAAAATATTTTAAAAATGAATTTCTTCATTAACAAAACAGTAAAAAAAAACCTCAAATAACATTTGCACAATATTCCATAAATACATTTATATACAAAAAAATATAGTCACATAGACCCGAAGTGCCTTTGTACATATTTACCAAAAAATTTAAATTATAAAAAAATGAACATCACAAAATACTCAAGCTTTACAATTATCATGAAAATATTTTTACAGATTCAAAAAAATAACACACTTTTTCTCACCTAATAAAACCACATTTTAGTATCAAAAAAGACAATAAAGGCAGTGTTTGTGTCTCTAATTCAAGAAAAGACTGGCTCATAAGAATCCAAAATATACACTTCAGGCAGTGCATGCTTCTTATGTAAGTAAGTAAGTCCGTTCATTTAAATATATATAGAAAAGCAACTGACCATAGTGCAATGATAAAATTCATAAAAGGCAGTGCAACAGTAATCCTTGAACACAGACCCTTGCCTCGTGTCCATCTTGTTTCTTTATTTTGCAGTCACTTTGCTAACTTCAGTAGAGAACCAGCTCAAGCCTGAATTTAGTTTCTCAGCAGCAGTCAGTGAAGGAATCTATCTCCCATTCCTCTTTCAGCAGCATTCATTGGGGCACGTCTCCTTTGAAATTGTTCTGAACAACAGTTTGCCATATCGTTTCCGTTTCACACCTGTTCAGAGAAAACAAGAGCAGAGACCAGAAGAGATTAATAGAAAGTAAAAACATGGCTGTAAGGCTCAAGAGGGCCAGGAGTCTATCTTCATGCCAGGCAAGAACAAACTTAAGCATACTAAGGAACAAGGACCACAACGGTATCCTCAGTGTATCCTCATCTGCAAGAGTTGCTGTACCTGTGACATCCACTGAAGCATGCAGCTTGCATGACCAAGCTGGTCTCAATAAAGCAGAGGTTTCTACAACCTCCATAGCACGATGAACTCAAGATGACAAGATTTCAATAATCATCACGAAAAGCAGCTTAGCTACCCTCATATGTGTTAGAGAGGACTGACCAGGACTTCTCTGCTCGTATGATCACCAGGAGATATACTAACCTCAGTTGCTATGATGCACTCATCTTTTTCTTCTGATATGACATACACCGACTGGTACTTTGTGTCCTTTGAAGTGGAATATACTGAATCTGGTCGTTTTCTTTCAGAAGTATCACTACTGAAGACAAAAACAGACAAAAACAAATCAGATGACTGTTGCTCATGTTACCTACAAGACACATACACCTTTCAGAGTAAAGCTGTTCCCCCTGCACTTGGATACGAAGGATACCTCTTTAGTTGTACTGCACTTTTTTCCTCTGCCTCTGAATCATATGTTTCACACTTGGCTTCACATTTGCTGTGCTCCTCTTTAACAGAGTCCTCATTCTTGAGTTCATGCACCAAATTGTAATCCACTGATGGGTATCTAACTTTGTAGCCATTTTTATCGGAGTTATCACTGTGAAAGTCTACTTTCTTGTTTGTGTTTTTAATCTGAGTGGCACCAATGACACTTATGGAAATGTCCTTCTCACGCTGGCAGTTTGCCAGGTTGTTCATGGTCTCAGTTTCACTCCTACATGCGTCAGGCTGGTGGTGCCTCTTTTGCACTTTGAGTCTGATGCAGACAACAACAGCAGCGCACCCCAGCAATAGCATCAGGACCAGAATAATCCCGGCACACACCGCGATCCAGGGGAACTGGGCGTTCTGGCCTTCTGTGTATTTCTCAGTGAAGTCGACAATTACCGGTCCCTGAGGCTGCTCGGGGAGCAAAAACTGGCAGTTGAGTCCGCCATACCCTCGGGCACACTCACACACATAGCGGTTGTTTCTTTCGTGGCACGTCGCCCCGTTGTGACAAGGGTTGTGTTCACATCTGCTCACTGGGGTACTGCAGTTCTTCCCGTTGTATCCCGGCGGGCAGGTGCAGGAATAGTCATTAATGCCATCCTGGCAAGTTCCTCCGTTAACACACGGAAAGGAGGCGCAGTCGTCCACGTTATCATCACAGTTTCTTCCAGCAAAGCCAGCCTGACACTGGCATAAGTAAGAGTTCCCAAGATCAACACACTGAGCTCCTGCAACACATTAAATGGGACAAGCACTTAGCTATGCACAGTCAAGCTGCCCAATCATGGAGCTTCTGCTTCAAACACCCAGTACGCTCCAAGTAATGTTCTCCAGGTGATCACCACAACCAGCATTTACAAAAACCTTTCTTTTTGAGAAAGACTTCAATCTTTGCCAGGTTTGTTCCACCATTTAAAAAAAGAAAAAAGAAATGCCGATTTTTACGGGATTGTTTTCTTAGTAACTTTTACCTTTCTTTCCCTATCCTGTTCACTTTTTGAGATTTCACTCAGCACTTCCACAATACAGCTAGTCCAACTCAGTATTGCACCACAGTCTCACACTGCAGAGTTAGAGTGGTGATGAATGTGGAGGACCATACTAAGGAAAGTGTTCACTAGTTTTATCAGAACAAGATGATTGCTACCACTAAGTTGTAAGTAACAATATTTAGGATTGGTAAGGTATTTCCATCCACAGACCTCAAAGAGTTTTTATAAACCACTTGCAAGAAAGTCTCCACATGTTTATGCATAA
The DNA here is from genome assembly GCF_000705375.1 of Tinamus guttatus. The sequence goes on along the minus strand of NW_010582661.1, from coordinate 211,070 downwards.
GGCTCCATGCCAAGTGACCTGGCCACAGTCACCCCTTAAGAAAATGTTACTTGTAGCTGCGAGCCATATTGTGCCCTTACTTTTTAAGTACAATTCCTCCACCAAGTCAACTATTGGCATAACACAGGCCATGATTTCTAACTGGATTGTAATATGAACTCCAAATCAGAAGCCTGAGTAACTGGATGGTGTCCTTCTAAAAGGTCACTTTAGCATGTTTGGCTTACCATTAACACAAGGGTTGGAACTGCAGTAATCGATTTTCTTTTCACAATTGAACCCGGAATAACCTAGCGGGCAGCGGCAGCTGTATCCCCCGTCAGGGTTGTCCGTGCATCTCCCACCATTGAAGCATGGTCCGTCTGCACAAGTCATTGCGCTCAGCTCACAGTTTTTACCATAGAAGCCTGGAGGGCAGGTACAGGAATAGCTGTTCTCAAGATCCTGTTGGGAAGAAAACAGAATTTTACTTTGTTTGCTTACTTGAAACTTTTAACCAAAGTTGCCACAAAATTCCCAAAGTGGATTTTGGAAGAATCAATGAAACAGACATTTCCCCTCCGGCAGGGTTTCACAGGACATGAGGAACTCAAACTTACAGTGCAGCTCCCACCATTCTTGCAAGGGTTGGCATCACATTCATTGATTTCAATCTCACAGCTGGAACCTGTGTACCCAGGTCTGCAAGAACAAGTGTAGCTCCCCTGGCCGGTGTTGGTGCAAGTGGCACCATTTTTGCATGGCTTGTGGTGGGTGCAGTAGTTAAGGTCTGTAAAAGAGTTTTTTGAAAAGAGAGGACTATCAAGACACGCACTACGATACAAGGCCAGCATAGCGCAGATGAGCTGCTTGTTTTCTGTGTTGTCAAACACACGCTCAGGTAGGGGCTAAGGAGCTCTTACCCTGGTTGCAGAAAAGGCCACCCCAGCCCTCCTGGCAGTTGCACTGCCACGGCTGCTGACAGGTACCATGAAGGCAGCCTGGGTATCGGATGCACTCATCACAGTATCGCCCCTGCCAACCCACTCTGCATCTGAAGGAAAAAAAAAGACAACAACAAAGTGCCATCAGATTTAGACTTCTTACAGTTGGAAACTCTATCGCAAACTCCACAAATGCTCTGATGCCAGGGATCAAGTTTCCTAAAAGCCTTCAGTGATCCTTCATGTGAGAAAGTCACCGAGTCCAACTGTGGCATCAGCTTTCATTAGCTTCCACTTCCTTAGATAGAGCCATGGTTCCAGGTAGTAAATTTGTTTACTTTAATAACAAACAGCTAACCCTTATGCATGGGACTCTAAACTCATTGGGTAAATATTAATAGCACTGGTGTTTGGCTTGTAGATTAATACTTTGATCTAGCATCACCTGGATTTCTCGAATTACCGTCTAAGATGAAGAAAGGCTCTTAAACTGACCCTCGGATGACCAATGGCTTATTCAACACCAGAGCATCAGCATTAAAGAAGGGGGCAGAAGGGGAGCGGAAAACTTACTTGCATTCCCCGGGTTTGTCACAAAAGCCGTGCTGCTCGTCGCATCCAGGCAAACAGATCGCTGCGAACGAATGAGCGGGGAGAGACGTGAGCAGCGGGGCCACGCACCTCCCTCCTCCAAGGCCACCCCTGAGAGCACCTTGCAGGCCGGCCACGGGCCTCTTTCCCCGGGTGCACGCAGTTAACAGCAGCTGGGTTAATCTCCCAGGTCTGCAGGAGTATTGATCTTGCCTAGTAACTGGGCACTTTACTTATCGCCGGGGATGAGCATTCTTCTTAATACAGTTGCACACAGACAAAAGAGGGCTCACACAATTGCTCCCTTCCCCACAGCCCCTCACCCCCACCCCCTGTCCCTTCCCTTCCCTTCCCAGTGAGGGTCAGAAGTCCTTTTTTCCAATTCTATGCACACAGCTCCACCTCTTAATATCCCCCGAAAGTGTGTGTGCAGATAAGAGTGGACAGCTGGTGTGCAGGGTGCCAGTGCAAGACAGCTGCTCTATTGTCTATTCTCTCCCAGCAGCTGCCCCGCTGCAACAATACCCGTGGCCCCGGAGCCAATGGGGCCGCCGCCGGCTCCCGCGCAGCCTATCCCGGCCCACGGCTAATCTATGGCACGCGCGTGATTTCGCTGCAAAAACTTTTTTTCTTATTCAAATAAATAAGTCTAAAGTTCTTCCTCCCTCCTTCCCCCCCGTCCTGCTTTTCGCCTCCCCGCCCCGCTCAGCAAAGGGGCGGTGGGTACGGATGGGACGTGTGGTAAAGAGGTAAAGCTGGGCCAGCGGGAGGGAGGATGAGGGAAGGGGGAAAAAAGGGACTTCTGCTCATTACTTCGCCTGGTTATGGAACTCATTAAGCAGGCACTGCAAAGTTTTAATGCAACAAAGCCAGCCGGAGACAATGGCATGCAAGGGGAAGGCGGGGGGGGGAGGAAAGGAAAAAAAGAAAGAGAAAAAAAAAGGGAGGGAATGAGCGCTGATAATCAGATCGCCTCCAAGCTGGAAAGAATGGAGCTGAGGCCAAGTAGACGGGAAGCAATCTGGGGCTGGAGCTCTGCTTGCTAACAGGAAGACATTCTTTCTGCATGCACACACACACATCTCTGCTGCCTACAAGGTCCGCGCTGTTACTGAAAACTGCTTTTCTGAGGCACAAGGGAGAAAGAAGGGCATACAGAACGAGTCAGGAAAGGTGGAAAATGTTCTGCTTTGCAATGGGAAGAGCAGCGGTGTACGGGCATCCAAAAGTGCTGACAGCCCCAAAAGAGCTCTTATCAAAATGCTTCCTTTTTCCCCACCCCTTGAGACAACTGGGAGAGGCACTTTTGATCATGGGAAAGGTTGTAGTTCCTATTTAAAACACTGTCAAAGGAAATGCAAGCCTCTCTGCCTGCTGTTTATGGTGTAACATTGTTGAACATGTTAGCCACTGCATGTCAGCAGTCACTAACAGCGTGAATAATCAATCTGGGCCTGTTTGATAGCAGCCCGCCTGTGACCACAGCGTAGGTGGGTTTTAGAAAAACACAAACAAAAAACAGAGAGGCTGCTTTTCAGATTGCAACAGCTTTCTGCCTACCTCCTGTCCCTTTGATGATGGGAGGGCAGCACTCACACAGCAGGCAAGTGATCGGCCAGCCTGCTTCAGATGTATGTATCCTCACAAACAGGGAATGCCATCACAAGCTACAGAGGGAGCTGTGTGTGTGTGTGCTTGTAAACCCGGCACTGTGTGCCTGTGAGGGAGGGTTATCTGGTGCAAAACTGGGTGTAGCTGCCATCTCGGGCTACCTTATCTGTTATCTGCTCACTATTCCTTCTTTTCCTGAGTATCAACACACCACATTCCCAAACAACTCCAAGCTCAGATTAACTCTAAATTTCTAATTCCTTGCTACTTTATTGGTAGTAATCATCAAGGCAATGTTGTCATAGAAGTGAGATGGGGAAGAAGGTGAATATTCCTGTGGCTTCAGGTGCAAGAGTACCTGTCAGGGGCAGGCTTATAGCACCCTAAAAGAGAAACATACCATCTACTGCCCAGAAAGATTGTCTTGAATCTCCTCGTACTTGTTTCAACGCAAAGTAGCAAGACATCAGACCACAACAAGCCTGTCATTTGCACAGAGGCATGGATGTTGCCAAAGCCTGGCTTCCTTTCCCAAACTCAGGTATTCTGTCACACATGATACTGATGCACTATGGTGGGAGGTCTGGGGCAAGGTGTAATACCTGATGTATTTTAAAACATCCTGAAACATCTCTTGAACATTTTTCTCTCGAATTGATGATTACAGCAAGGGAATGAGAGTGTAACACTGACATTGCTGTTTTATTAGCTTTAGATGGGGCTGTTAACTTTCCAGGGTGACTCTGAGGACCTCCTGACCCCAACACCAGTAAGGCCCATACTCAGAACCAGACCTCCACGTAGCCTAACTCAGTCCCCCCTCTCTTGTGGAGGTTCATGGCAGAGCAAGCAACATGGGATGGCTGAAACTGGACCCGGGGAGACAAAAAGGTGACACTCACGCTCAGTGCAGTACTGGCCTTTCCAGCCTGGGTTGCAGACTTTCTCGCCACGCTCCCCGCAGGTGAAGTGACCAAAGGCATCATCCCGGGGCCGACAGAAGACAGAACAGCCTTCTCCGTAGTAGTGCTCATCACACACGAAGCGGTAGGAGTACTTGAGGTCGGTGCGGCCGCTGCTGTGCAGGTCCTGGGACCACTCTTCACCCACAGCCAAGTGCCTCTGAGTGGCCAGGCGGCTGATGAGGCGCTCGGGGTTTTCTGCGAGGAGACAGAGAGGAGAAGCACGGTCAGGGGACCCGCAGCGGCAGAGGAGGACACTCGAGGGAGGGTGTGGGGTGGGAGGGGAGCGGCAGAGACAGCATCACTAAGGCCACGTGCCAACAGGTTGGCTTCTTCCCATGGCCTCCTGAGAAGGAGCAGGGATGAGGAGTGCACAGAGTGGGATGGGCTCCTTCTGGGAAAGGCTCCGTCTCGGGACAGTTACCTGTGGTGAGGTCGTCCGGCGAGTCGGTGTGCAGCGCTTCGATGATGAGCGAGAAGGTGCCCTGCGGAGAGGAGGAGCGGGCAGCGCCCGCGGCAGCGTGAGCGACAGCGGGGCCAACCCGGGACACCCCAGCCAGCCCGGCCCGGCCCGGGACAACCCGCAGAGCCCCG
>NW_010582661.1:174626-199176 GCF_000705375.1 Tinamus guttatus | reverse complement strand
CGTGGTGCTGCGCGCGAAGCACGAGCTTTACCCGCCGCCGCCGCCCCTGTGCTGTGCGCGCCCGGCCGGGGGGCCTTGCGGGGCCGGGCCCTGCTGTGGGCACCTCTGCCCCCGCGCAACGGCCCCTCGCGGTGCCTTAGCACGAGTGCGGCGACATCGCGGTAGCTCTTTGGTGACATCTCGCCAGCCGTGACCGGGGCCACCTGTGAATTCTTGTGTATACATAAAAGTTAGAGGGAAGATATTTCTTTCAGTTTGTGAGGACTTTTTTTTTTTTTCTTTTCCCCGCACTTGATAGTTATGCATTTGGGATCTTGTGGTAACCTGACATCTCCGCTCTATGCAAATAACGTTTGTGTAAATAATAAGACTCCCCAGTCTTAAATTATTCATCCACTGCACAAAATACACATGCTTTTCACTGTGAAGGATTGGACACTCTCATTAGAAACTTATTACTGGAACATAAACCTTTTAAATTCTTAACTTGCCAACTTTATTAAGCTATTTAAGGATGAAAATACTTTTCAAGTTGCTAGGTTTGACTTATTTTTCTGTTCTGCAAACATTGCTGATTGGACAGAGGTTTCTGTAATGTAAAGGTTACGGTTTTGTAGAGAAGCAGAATGAATGGCAGAATATGTGTTTTTTTCTTATGTATACATGTAATATGGCTATGATAACAGGATTAAAATAGCAGTTGTGGCCAAGCTGTTTGCTTACATGCTAAGATATGCAACTTTCTATCTCTTAAACTAAACTAGTCCTGGTAATGGATTTTTTTTTCCTGTTAAGGTCTGTATCATAGGCTTGTTTAGATTGCCAGGCAAAAGGAATGGTTCAAATACAGGTGTCCTGGAGTAGGGAAGTGTTTCTATCCCATTACAGTATAGCTGGTAAATAATTTACTACACTTCCTCCTCTGCATGTGTAGCTACTGAGGCAGAACCTGCACTGAATCGTAGCTAAACTGTAGAAAATCGCAGACACACATATCCCGCAGAAACAACACCAGCCCTGGCCTGCTCTACCTGTCCAGTGGCCTCCTATCCCTCAGTGTGTCTGCACGTGTGGGGGTTTGGAAGGTAAAGATGTTCACACCAATTGCGATTTCTCCATGGAAGGCGGTAAAAAGCAGTAACATAACCCGTGCTCAAGCTGGGATCTGAGGTGCAGCTTTCCTGGGGCACTCCTGCAATGCTGCAAGTAGCGTTGTATAGAAATAGGACCCGTTATTGCACTGTCAGTGTAGTCATGAAGCAGTTTCATTTATTTCTGGTTTTATTACAGTAATGTCTACTTGCATACTCCCAAGTTTACTTTGTGTTTGTATTTATGTATTTAATGCTGCTTTCAACTAAAGAGGGTATTCAAAAACAGTCTGGGAGGGGTCTTAGATATTTAAAACTCCAAGGAAGAACTCAAAAATACCTCTGAGAGTTGTCAATTCACAATACTGCTGTGAATCTGACTTCTTATTTCTACACCCCAGGCATGTATGCTGTAATGTGACACTCCCGAGACAGTCTGTAATTGAAATGTCAGAAAACAGCAGTGTGAAAAACAGAAAAAAAACTGTATGTGTTTAATTAAAGCATGGTGAATTTCTTAACTATTTAAATGAGGAAATATTTGTGTAAAGTTAAAATAAAAGCCAAACAAAGCTTGTCTCATTGTGTGAGGAAATAATGTTGTTACCTCCCGTTTTGAGTGGAAGGTCCTTTGAAATAGAATAGTGTTGTAGGAGAGGAAATTGCTGTTGTAGTAAAGAGAAAGGACATTTAACATGAAGCTATGTCAAACTCCTAGGCATTCAAATGACAAGATAATAAATTGGATTCAATTTATTTTTTCAAAGCAGAATTGACACTACGAAAGTTGTATAGGAGTAGAAATACTGCAGCTGGTGTCATATTAATGGATTGCTGACAGTGAATTCAGATGGCAACTGGGCCATTTAAACACTCAATGTACAGGGCTGATTTTCAAAGTTATTCATTATGTGTTTTCACCGACTTCAGTTAAAGGTACTTGTATACATTTACTGTGAAAATCAGATTGTTATTCTTCTGTTGCACATTATCGGCTAAGATGTTGTAAATCTTTTGATTATATATACACTTGTTTTCCTGTAAATGATCACTTTTTATATATTTAATTCTATCTGATTTTTTAAAAAAATCATACTTGTGAAATCCTTTTTGACAATTACAGTTTTCACTTAATATAAAAAGCAGAGGTGGAAGGCAAAGTGCTTTGCAAGGTGAGGGGGCTTTATGTCCAAATTGCTGAAGGGTAGAAAACTGGTTCAGACAGTTTAAAGGCCATATTAGGGACAATTTAAATAACACAGCAAGACATTAGCAAAAACATAAAATGAACTGTTTCCATTCCCAAGCTGTTTAAAAAAAAAAAAAACATGAAATTTCATTGCTTTTCTCAGTATTACATTTTAGAATGCTTGTCTTATTTTTCTTCTTTCAGGTCGCTGAGAATTTCAGAGATCGACCATGGGCATTAAAGGTTTACAGGGATTTGTGACAAATGTTTGCCCTGATGCATGCAGAAGGGTAAATCTGAAAGAACTGGCAGAAAGACACCGTGTCAATCATCCTGATTTCCCTCCTGTTATTGTAGTAGATGCCATGAGTTGTGTTAGACGCTGGTACACACCAGAATCTTGGGTGTGTGGGGGCCAGTGGCAGGAGTATCTTGCTAGCTTAGAGAATTTTATTGAAGCTTTTGAGGCAGCTGGTATCAAGTTAGTGTTCTACTTCGATGGTGTGGTGGAAGAAAAAAAGAGGGATGAGTGGATTAAAAGGAGGTTGCAGAATAAAAAGGAAATAGACAGACTATTTCAGTTTATCAAAACTCACAGGAAACAACCAGGCAGAGAAATGTTTGTTATTCCTTCTGCTTTACCTACTTTTACACGTTTTGCTCTAAAGTCACTCGGCCAAAAAACAGTATGCACCTTGCAAGAGGCAGACTTTGAGGTGGCTGCTTATGGATTGCAACATAATTGCATGGGGATCCTTGGGCAAGACAGCGACTACCTCATCTATGATACATCTCCCTACTTTTCAATTGAGAAGCTCTGTTTGGACAGACTGGTCACTGTTATGTACTCCAGAGAAGACCTCTGCCAAGCGCTGGGTCTTACGGTGACTCACCTCCCCCTGTTTGCTTGCTTGCTTGGCAATGACATTGTCCCAGAAAGCTTGCTGGAAGGCTTTTGGCGTAAATGTTTAGCCATCTGCCCCCCCAGGAAAAGGAGCTACAGCAGAAGAGCTGACATACTTATCGCAGTAGCAAATTACATCTCGAAAATTCCATGCTCGTACAGCAGCCTGAAAGACTTGGAAAAGATGCTACCTTTGGGATCAGACAAGACATTACTCTACAGGGGAATGGAGTCCTACCTTTTGCCTGGGCAGCAGTCTCCATGGCTTCCTCGTGATGTGGCAAATATCCAGAAGTTCTCCAATCAGCAAGAAACAGCCATGTGTCCAGATAAGGAAATATTTCAGGTACTTTGCCTCTTAAGCTCAATGATTGCTTTATTACAATGGCTGTTTAATGAAAATTAGTAGTGAATATACTGAACTGCTCATTTAAATTTGCTTGGGTAGAATCTTTTGTGTGTTAAGTACAGCTGTGATATGATGTGACTAGGGCAAATGAAGCCCTGGTGGTTCGACTGCTTTTGAAACATGAGGCAGGTCAAATAATGGGCCATCAGATAAATTGTGGTACACAATGGTCACTTACCTGTACCTCCCATGTATTGTACAGTGCAGGAGCTTTTGCTACTTAGTTTTGCTCTGAGAACCCACAGGTCAGATCCAGCTGATTACTGGTCTGCTTCTCTGTGCCTGGCCCTTGCAGTCGAGGTAACAGGGGAGACTATCTGGTTGGTAGAAAATGCTGCTTCTAGGACATGGACTAATATTTATACCAACTGAGCTACCTTGTGTCAGGGTTAATTTTTATTACAGCATTAAGTCAAGAGTAAAATATTCCAAGCTCATGGAACTTAAGAAAATATGTTGAAATTTACTTTTAAAGATACTTGGAGGAAGTGTCTTTTGGTCCTTATGCTAGTCATCTATTAATTCCTCTTTTGTTAGGTATATAGAAGCTTCAAACAGAGCCTTTTCTTTTGTCTGTCTCAGCGTCCTTGAATCTTTAAAATTATTTTGCTATTTCTTCTTTGCCCTACACTGATATAATCCTATATTTTACATTTTTCTGCCCTAGAAGACTAAAACATTTAAAAGTGTAGTATATAAACTATGCAGTGCTCTTTTCAGCTAAACTGCAGACATCTTTGGGGTTGATATTAACCGTACACAGATACATGCAATTTTTGACTGTGCTACTTAAACAGAAGACATTATTAAAAAAAAAAAACAAAAGCCTTACATTTTAATAAGGGGTTGAAGAATACTATTTGTGACTTAGGTACAAGGAAAAGATAGGCAGAATATAATTAGTATGTTGGATTATGGCCAGGACAATAGTGTTGATGTGCTTACTCTTAAGAGAGTGTGCCATACAGTCTTTATGACAAGTAGTCATTATTCCTGGGTTTTGTCTTTCATTTGAAGGGTTACATTTTTTTAGCGTCATGCTGAGAAAGTACTATAATAACTATAATTTCATAATAGTTCAGATAGTTTATTATAGTCTAGAAGTTTCATTGAAGACCATGGCCTCACCATTGCTGCATAAATCCCATATTAAGTCAGTTCCTTGGCCAAAGAAATTACCATCTATTTTGTTGATTTGTTAAACTGCCTTTTGTTTTTGTGTTACAGATATTTAAATATTTGTAATGTCTATGTTGCACCTCATATTTTAAAGCACATACCGAACTCTATTTACCTTACACATTATCTAAAATGCAAATAGGTAAAATTTATAGCTCAATTCCAATCTTGAGGGTATTGCCTCATGTTGCTGCTGCTTTTCTCAGGGGAAGAAATCCCGAAGTATAACTTTCTAGACGTCTGTGTGTAAATCAGAAATATTTTTTCACAATATATCATTGAATACAGCTATAATTTTGAAACTAAGATCTTTATATTGCATTAGGATGTGTAGGTTATTGGTAAATTGTGAGAAACTAGCATTTTCAAATGAATTAATACCCATGAACATGGTTTGGCTGAAATAGTTCCATATTATGTGCCAATCGTGCTTGAAACTAATGAATTATTAGTTTTTGTATTACACAAAAGTGGACTGGGAGATGACATTACTTAAGTGAATTAAGCATCCTGAAGTTTTTTTCCAGAGCAGTTGTTAACTTGCTCCTGTAAGAGAATACTGTGTTAATGTGCACTGTATGCAGGAGCCTATTGTTAATTTTATACTCACGTGAGATGTTCTCTGGTGTTTCGTTCATGTGACATTTCGATAGAATTAGTTCTGATCAGTAATGACCCTGTAATTGACTGCAGCTCTTACATGGATCCCTGAGTTGCCAGGTTTGCATATATTAGGAATTTTGCAAAAACTATGAGTTTGGCTCAGGGCAATAGCGTAGTGATCTCCCATGAAAGGATTTGAGATAGCTCTGTAGATGGCACAACACAAATAATAGAGATAGTGTATCATACATAGGAAATATGGAGCAGAAAAACTTGAATGCTTGCTCACTATACGTCACAAGTAGAGGAGAATTTATTAGTGTCCCCCTCTGTGGAATCAGGCCTGCCTCCAGTCAGCTCTTTGAACTATCCAGTAGGGTTAGACCAGGGGTGTGGAGCAGAAACAGTTGGTTTCACCACAGTGTAAACTACACAGAGTCAGCTAGTGTCAGGAAAGAAATAGTGATATTCCGTATAGATGATCCTTTAATAAAATGAGAAATTTTGGGTTGTCTTGCCTCGCCCACATGTTTAAGACAAAGTGTGCATATGCACTTTTTAAAGGAGAAAAGATAAGTTTTCAGGTGAGGGTAAAGGAGGATAGCTCATTTTTCCATGGCCGACTTCAAAATTTATAGCAAGAATTCTTCTTCTCAAAAAAGATTTCATCACTAAACAGATTTAGGAATTCAGGGAGGGAATAGGAGAAAGGTAATGACAGGTTTTCTAAGGATTTCCATCCACAAAAAAGCTGGGTGTCTGAAAATGTACTAGATTCCTCTTTTTTGAAAAAACACTTGTTCTCCCCGACCACTCCCTCAATATTTTCACTGACAGAGGAGGTACTGTGTCCTCTAAAAATTAATTCATTGTTTTACTTTTTGATCATTCTTAATTTTGAAGATCAATGGCTTTTTCCTTCTTTAAAGTTAGCTAAAGAACAGCACATCCAGTCTGAAAATCACGTAGTCTTCAATATCCTGAGTAATGGAGTGACCGAGTGCAGCAACTCTCTGGAAGATGATTGTGACACAGAGATTCCTGGACAGGCGCTTATCTTCCGTCCTGCACGTCAGCATATTTATTCTGTCTTGCTGGAATCTGGAAAAGGTAAGGATTAGACTAGTTACCCCATTCTTCAAGCACACTTTGAATTTGGAAATGTAAAATCTTGAATTCCATGTTTCAGTGGATAGATCTGCAGTTTCTTAATCCAGTGATTGGAACCAATGCTGTAACAGGATATGTTTTTGTGCTTATTTTGTTCTGTGTAAAGAGGGAGAATTCTTTATGCAAACACATGGACAAATTTTATGTTCTCAAGACTGCCAGTCATTAAATGTTATTTTAGCCAGAACAGCTCTTAGACTGATTTGAAAAATTTAAAAAAAAATACAGCTTTCTTCCTTGTTTTCTGCTTATTAATCACTTCACATTTTGGTGATGAAAGTGCACCACCATCAAACCTGATCCATTAATTATGTATTTAGAAAGGCCTGACTTCCTTCAGACATCGCAGACTGAAGTTGTGCTATAACAGGAAAGAAAATAGGAAAAAGTGAATCAGAGTTTAAAAAGTCATTTGGAGAGAATAACAAAAAGCTCAGCAGTAATCATGCACATCTGTCATTTTTTATTTTTCAGCCCACTGCATATAAATTTTGGGGACAATTATAACTTAGTTGGGTTGTGTTTATTCCCCTAAGCAGCAGGATATTCATTGATGTTCTCAGGAACACCCAGAACCAAAACTTTCATTAACCGCTGTCGCCGGGGAGGGTAGTGCTACAGATCTGAACTTTTATTACAACACTTGGAGTACTCCAATGACAATTAAATTTGAGTTGCAGAAGCATTAATAATAAGTGCATTTTTACTGGACATGCCTACCTACTAAGTGTTTTAACCACATGATTTTCTGTTAGTGTATAGGTTTGTGTTTTATTCCAGTTGCTTCTGGGTCAAGGTGGGCCATTAATCAGAATCGTTATGAAAGTTCATAAGTAAACATCATCATCTTATGAATTTGCTCTTACAGCTACAAGGAGGTAGTGTCCTTTACTAGTTCTGCATCCTTTAGATGAAGCAGGCTGTTATTTGGTAATTCAGTGAGGGGGAGCATGGGAAGGATCCACCTAGTGATATGTCTATACTGCAGACCCAAGTATAATGTAGAATTACTTTGGGCTAGCATCAAAAAAGAGCTTACTAGAAGGAGCCAGTCAATTAAATTGATATTTGTGGAGTTTGCTGTCACTGCGAAACAATTGCCAATATAGCTCATTTACAACTAACTTGTCTGACTGTACACAGTGTGCCAGGTTGTAGTGCAGATGTATGTGTGGAATCAGATTGCCTGCGCTAAATATCACGCTTAGCTTTTTAATTCCCTGAGATCCCTTAAATACAAGATTCTTGTCCTGGAGACCTCTCCACAAACATTTTGCAGTTTGTAACTGATAGGGTTGTAAAAGAGGCAACAGTTTGTAAAACAAGTAGTTATAGTTTTGTATTAAGAACAAATTAAAAAATAATAGGAACTGCTTCCTCTATCCTGAAACAAGAAGCTGTTGAATTTGAAGGTTTAGCTTGAGATTCTCAAGGGTGCCCAAGGGAAAAGGGAACCAGTAGGAGCTGCATGTCTTCATACTCTTTGAATTCACCTGCCTGGACCATGGTACTTTGCCTGAAGCCATAGTTTGATGAGGTTTTTGTTTGTTTGTTTGTTTTTGTTTTTTGTCACTGCCAATGTGAGAACTTCTCTTGCAGAGCCATTCATTTCAGCCCCTGTACTACCTGTTAATTGTGCTGGTGCAGCTCTTTGTGCAGCTACCTGGTGACCTGAACTGAAAAACTGATCTGAATTAAAATAGCCCCCTTTGTCCCTCTTGATCTTTCTGTCATTAAGCTAAATGTAAACTGAATGAGTTACCTAGTCTGGTTCTTTGGCCAGGCAGAGCAGTGGAGATAACCTGAGGGAGCAAGTCGGTACTTGCTTAAGTGAGCAGAGCTGCTGAGAGACTTGTTCAGGGGGCTGTACGTTTAGCTGTGATTAGGGATATGTTAAGCATGTGCAGACCTTTACTCAGTGGTGGGTAGAAGTGTGCAGACCTTTACTTTGACTAGAGTCAGAGCCTTAATTTGATTCCCAAAAAGAAATAGAGCTTTGGTGGTAATCTTGAATAACATGGCATATGTTGTCTATGCATTTTTAAAGTATCTTTACAATTAATTGGATTGCCTGTGTTTGTTAAGTGGAATATTGCATGTAGTGATATATAAGGATCTTTTTTAGAATTGCAGTACTACTGGAAAAAAAATCAAGGAGGGAAAAATAGCATTGAATAATACTCCTGTGTAGCACCTTCATAGGCCAGCCAAGTTCTTTCTTTTGTGTGTCTAACAAAGAGTTCAGAACAAAGTCGAGGGGCTTTGGAACTAACTTGGTCTATGGAAATACCTGCACCTGCATTACTCTTGCCAATTAGGAGGTTATGTAATGTAGCATGAACATGGGGCCAACTCTTGGAAGTCCTGGAATCACGCCTAGTTCTACAATTAGCAGATCAGACTGACCCACGCTTTGATACTGTCAAAAACAGCCCAATAGCAGAATTTTTGCCAGGTGCCACCACTGACTACTTGGAAGGGCTAACACTAGATAGAGGGTATATGCTTATGTAGAGGAGCAGATAGAGCATGGTTTCCACGCTATTAGAATTTGCTGGCACTGCTCATTGACAGACTGTTCGGAGAGTGTGTGAACAAAGAGCTATCTCTGAGTTTCAGTGGGGCTGTTCTGCATGTACATCGTGGGAAAAACTTTGAAAAAGGAGACTGGGATTTTTTTCAGACTTTTCTGTGTAGGGAGAGTTGGCATTTAATAATCATGTCTGCATTTTGTTCTTGTTGCATTAATATGCTGTCATTTTGCAAGATCTTGCTTTCAGCTATATTTATGCAACTTTTCATATGAATAGTCATGGACTTTTTTAAGTAATGGATTCTGATTGTGAAAAGCTCTAAGCTGATGTTGGTGCTGCATCCTGTACTAACATTCACATAGATTAAAATCACAATGCTAGAGTTTCCTGTTAACTTTTTACTCTACTTCAGTTCAATTGTCAATGTAAAAATAGTGTTTTGTTGGCATTTGGGAGCAATTGACATTTTAGTTAAGTTGTTCTGTGAGCCGTGGAAGCAGTTAAGACCAACTTCCTCCCCACTGATTTCCTCACAGCAAAACTCTTTTATTCTCATGCTCCTTCCTAGTATCCTCTCAGCTTGTCCCTATGTCTGTAAAACCTTCTTCAAGGAGTATATTGAGTTACAATATACTGATTTTTCAGGTATGCACTTGTTGCCTCCTGCTCTCCCCGAGTCCTATCTTACTCTATAGAGATAGCTCTAGTGATTTCACAGCTATTTATGTATTCATTTGCCATCCGGTGCTACCAGAGAAAACAGGCAACTTAACTTCCCTGCTTTTCCTTCAGTTAGGGTTTTGATAGGCTTCTTCTCTCAGCTGAGTCACCAGTTTCTTGTATGTTTTGTAACTTAATATATTTGAAACATCTTCTCCTCTGTCCAATTTAGTTGAAAAAGTGCAGTGGGTTCATTAGTTAAGTAATAGACACCTCCTAATTGTATAAGCTTTGCTTCCTTAGGAAGCCAAGATAAAGTGTGGGAGGTTGAGCAAGCTAACTAGGTTGAACAAGGCAAAGAAATTCACTTAATAAGTCTTAAAGCAAAATGCTAAAACATTAAAAATCTTTCTGAAAGTAACTTTGGGCTATTATACTGGAAGTTCTTGTTAATGAAATAATGTTATTGTAGGCAATGGATTATAATCAAGATGAAAGATTTTTCATCTATTGGAATGTGCCATTTCAAGTTTGTTTGCTTTTTTAGTGAAGACATTTTTCATTTTATTCTTCATGTCAGCAGCTCCCAAACAGTGAAGCATGGAAAGAGAGGTGCAGTGCTGTCCCTCACAGTCCAGCTGGTGGCTCTTCAGTGCCTCACCTTTGTTAGGAGTTTGTGCTTCAGGTCCATGGGTAAGAAAGGAGAGAGGTGTAGGGTTGTAAAATAGATGACATTTTTGTTATTTTTCCCTTCCTCTTATCCCTGACACTAGCACCCCATCTGAGGAATTGCTGCCCTTGTACCAGTCACTCATTTATTCCAGCAGACATTTGAAGAGTTGAAAAATGAATGGGATCAGGAGACTGATATGACCAAAGTTTGATGGTGGAGAGGGAGAGTGTTGGAGGGATTTTTTTTTTTTTAATTTTAGCTGGATCATGGTTTTTTATTGGAGTTCACACTGTGGTATCAGAAATACTTGTGCATTATAGTGCATGGTGATGGGAACTGATGGTAAAAGGTAGGTGCCTGTGGACATGTTAGTACAATTGAAGCCCCAACATCTTAAAACCAGAAGCTTCAGCACTGTGGGTCATAGCCAGAAAGAACTGGGGATGCAGTTCTGTGAATCTGGAAAGGGATAAGGGAAGAAAAGAAAAAAAAAAAACAGCTTTTAGACTTGCCTAGAAAAGATTTGAAAACAGTGTTCGAGGGGTCCAGGAGTGGCTGGGTGTGGAAATTTAAGGTTCTATAATATGGTCATCAAAAAAGCAAAATCCACTCAATGCAGAAGCACCATTTGTGGCAATGGTCACTCCCAGTTTCTGCATAGTATTAGGGAAGGCATCTGCTTATGGACTGACTACTTCAAATTGAGTAGACTTCATTTCAAAAATTCTTAACTTTTTTTAAGTGCACTGAGGGTATTTTCATTTGGAATTTTTAAAGCGTCAAGTGGTTAGATGCACTAACAAAGACGGCACGTAACCATTTCTGCCCTGAATGTATTTGTAATATCTAGAAAAATAAGCCAGCCTATCAAGATAATTAGACCAGATATACCAGTGTGCTGGAATTAATGTTATGCAAAGAAAGGAAGAAAACTGTATCAAATAAAGCTGTCTTATTTGGAGGGACTGAGAACATGATTAGGCCTTTGTCATGCAATGTGAATCAAATTTAATAATTTGCTACTCCCTCACCCTCTGCATGCCCTCTTGCTACAGAGTCACTGAGCTTGAAAGTCAGTATGGAATAGGGAGAGTGTGGCTCAGGTAGCAAAACTTCTAAGTTAATAGATACCTTAATGTTTACTTGGGGGGTGGGAGTGTAGAGGTAGGAAGATACTTGAGCTGTTATGCATAAACAATCCATATATACCAGATAAAAGGTCTGGAACAATATAAAAGGGGCTTTAAAAGCTCTCCATCTGACACTGGGATGACTATTGCTGTTGGCTTTCAAATAGATAGCCATCAAGGCCTCCAGTAAAGATTTTGTCTCAAACGCTGACATAGGAAATATCAGGACAATTTGGGAGGAGGATATATTAAAGACTGGCTGCATATGTGGCAGTGGCAGTGGGACACCCTAGAAACTGAGGTAGCTCATGCAGGTCCCTAAGCTACAACAGACACCTCTGCAGCTGACCGAAAGCTGTCTCAGATTGGGAGGGCTTAAAATTGTCTGAAAGCCATTTTAGAATGCTTTCCACAGACTCTTGTGCTTATAATTTCGGCTGCAATTCCCAACCCCAAACTCATGTTTATGGTACATAATTCAATCTCTATTCCTTTGCTCTGATGGTTTGTCATAAAGATACTAAAACTAATTTTTCTTGGTTTGTTCTTAAGGAAGTTAAGCAAACAAGTCATTATGAAGTGCGTTCTATTGCTTTAGAATTCTGACCGCCAGAGCTTCCAACTTTTACACTGATGTCAATAGATGCATTTGATTTATTAACTTAATTCTGTCTTTTTTTTTTCTTAATAGATGGAGCCTGTCCTTTGGTGGTAAAAGAGTGGTTTGTCTATTTGGGAAATCCTCTACATCAACCAGAGCTGGTACAGCCTATACAGCCTCCTGTTCCAGGTAGAAATAAAATAGGTGCTGAAATCTTAAATGATACAATGATGTCACTAAAACCAGCTTATAAAATCCATCATTAGGCATTTGATACAGAATCCAAAATCACTGTGGAGAACAAGGAGCTGATGTTGGAATTTCTGCCTGTCTGCAATTGCAGCTAATTGCCCTGTGTATTTGTAACAGGATTCTGCTTTGAACTTATTACTGTGTCTCATTAAACCCAATTCTAATTCAAACATCAATTCTAAAAAGCAAACAATTTTTAGGGGTTCTATCACTGTTCCATGGCCAGGCTAAGTGGTGTGCGGGGATGTATTAAAATTCTTCTATTGTGCTGTTTGAGAAAATCCATCAACAGTATTGGAGGAGAAGAAATATATATATATTTTTAGATCACCTGTGACATACCAGTCTCTTTAAGGTCTCTTCTACTCTCTTAAGCATAAACTGTTTTGCATATTCTTACTGTATTTACTTCAGTCTTTTTTGTTAGTTCCCTTTTCCTTTAGTAAAGGTCATGTTCATAAACATCTTATGAGATTATGTGTTATGAAGAATGTCCTTAATTTATAAACAAATATCTCACATTTTAGTCAAAATATTGGGTCTAGTTCTGTTGACACATGCTACCATTGATATCTTGTTGGTGTATAATTGAATTTGAGAGTGTTCACTAACAGGTTTTCATGCGATACCCAGAGTTTTTGATAGCAGTACTTGATAGAATTGATTTAAAGCTTATTTGATTCTAATTTTCTAGGGCTATAATAAACTGCATTTGTTCATGTAAGATTATATGATTATCTTAAGATTATATGTTTATCTTGATGTTTGAAGCTTACATGTTTAGTGGGAGCGTTCAAATTCAAGCATGAAGAGCAGGATTTTGGTCTTTAGCAGACTCCTTTCAAAAGGAGCTGTGTTTGGAAAGAATTGAGTTAAGTAAACAATGTACAAACTTGCTTTTGTATCATACAGAGTAGTTTCATTCTATTACGTTATGGGGAGAGTGATTAGCTAAATGATTTGATGATATCATGAAATTGCTGTGAAATTTTCCAAATGCATGTTAGTATGCAGGGTAAAAAATGATTGTGGAAATGTTTTATTTCAGTATACAATGCTGTGGTGTATGACAGCTTGCATTTATGAAACAAACAAAAGAAAAAGTGCAACAAAGCATAAGCCATACCTAAGTGTTACAATAAAATACAAAATTACTCCAAACGTAGCCTCAAATGCTGTTCCAAGCACCCCTGCTGAGGTGATCTACTTAAAGAGCAGGGGTTTGATTACAGTAGGGGTAAACATGCCTAATCTACTTTTAAGCTGAGCTCAGCTTGTTTCCAGAGAGCAGCAGGAGTATGGAATCATCACCTCAGTAGATACCCAGCTGTGAGCATCCTATACTCGTGCTTACTCCTTATGGTACCTCAGTTGTGGTTGCTTCCGGTGCAGTTACATTTCAATTTATGTTATGCATTTTTCCTTTCTAGATAATACAATAAATTTTTCCTTTTCTGTAGAGGAATCTGCTTAATATCATGTTCTCTGATTCTACTCAGCAAACATGCTGTACACAGAACCCACCTTCATATTGACAATAAACAGGATTTAAAATCACTGTAGTTTGTTTGTTTATAGCAACTACAAAACAGGGGTTTATAAAACAGCATCTTCTCAGCCATAATCTTTACTAAATAATTAAAGGCTGTTCTAGCAGACTATTAAAAAAGGGAAGGAGGACTTCTAGTGTGTATTTTTAGTGCTCTGTTGTCATTCCTTCAGCGAACAAATATTTTTCTAAAATTTTTGCAGTCCATATTTGTATGCCTTACATTCGCTCATGCATCTTTTATTTTCCACTGCATGACTTTGTAATTCACCAAATAAGGTTCTCAGCCGTGCATCACATCTTTCAGACAGGAATCTTACTTAGAGCTAAATTTAAAGAAGTTGTTAGGAAGTTAAGAGTTCAAAAACATCACTCAGGATCAGGTTACTCAAAAAATTACATCTTCATAATGATTATTTGAGAAATCACAGGTATAATTAATCTGGGAGAGTCCTTTTTATCTTTTGAAGGAAAAATGGTAACTCCATCATCATACTATTTTAGAAGTATGCTGAGAATATATGGAAAGTCTTGACACTGAAGTTGATTTGTTTTAAAACGTCTGAAGAAAGAATATGAGATGTTAATTTTGAACCACAGTCTACATGACTATACATATTAGAAATTTATCGTTGCTCTTAAAAAAAAAATTGTCCACTGAAATGTGCACATTTTTTTTTTAAGGAGCATTGAATCCTAAATGCTACAGCTGGTAGTTTAAAATATTGTGTGTATTACGCATGCACATTTTTCTCAATACAGTATGTTCTGAATTAGCACATGCAGGCACTTTCTCTTTTTTTCCCTTTCTGGAATGTTCCCTTTCATTGGAATGAATGTGAGCCTGATGTTGATTTAAACAAAAAAAAAAGTTGATGAAACATCTCTGAGAATTTGTTAGAAGATTTGTGATCTAAGAAAGTACTGTCTAACATCCTTATCTTGTGAGCATAGCTGATCTCTTTGGTTTGATAGATTTAGCATGTATTATGGAGCAGGAGGAAGTCTTGTGTATGGATTCTGCTCTTCATATTAGTTCTGAAAATGTGTAGGCTATTGTAGCTGAAAATGCTTGCAAATCTCCTCGTACTGCAGGAATCTAGATATACTTTCAGTCTTTTAATGATTATATTTTACAGGGACATGTCCTGAGTACACTCATTTTAAACTTACTGTCTTCTAAATGTTTCTCTGGTGTTCACATTTAATTGGTATTTCAGTTTATGGCATCTTTAAAATTGGACAAGATTGTTGACAAGTTAATGCTGAACAGTGAGTTCTGTTTTAGTAGGCCTGGTGGTGATGGGCTTACGGTTGGACTCGATTATCTTAATCTTCTCCAACCATAATGATTCTATGATTACAACTGTTGTCAAATGAAGATTCAGTAATCATTACTTCAGATATCAACAATCTTGAAGTGCTCTTGTTTTGTAGGACATTTTCCATATAATCATGTATTTAAATATATGCATTAGGAAAAAAAAAACAATCTGTGATTTTTATTTTCCACTTGTTGGTGATCGATCTGGGAGGAGGTATAAAAGCACTACCTCTTGACATATCCTTGGGGATTTTTGTGATACCCTCCTAGGAGGGCTTAAGGACTACTCACATGCTCCTGAATACGTTTTTTCACACAGTTTTGCACATATTAGCTATACAGTGTTCTGTGCTCTCTCTGTAATTCATAGGAACTCCTGGTTGCTACAACCTAGATAGAATGGATAATGTTCTCAAGAGTAATCTCTAAAATAGAAATGTAAATTAGAGTGGAGATGAAGTGTTTTATTCTGTGTGTCTGTTTTCTAATTGCTATATATAGTATAGCAAAATACATAGTGTGGATGTAACCAGAAGGTGTAACTGGAGCAGAGAACTCCTCTTTTTAGGTCTACTGTATCTGAATTTCAGCTCTGTTGTTGACTGTTCATATGGTCCTGGGAGGTCGTTCAGTGTATTTGTTTCTTCATTGTATTTATCTTTCATTTAAGGGTTAATATAACAGCCAACTCTTGGAATCTAATTGCTTGTAGAATACACTGAAATCCTTGCGTGAAAATACTGCTTGTGGAACATGCCTACTGAAAGGAGACAGTGTTTTCTTTCCTAGAGCAAATAATTCATATTTTTTTCAGTACCTCTTTTTCCCAGGCACAAGGAAATGTTGTTTCTGAAAGTATAAGGAACTGTTTATAGAAGAGAGTGTTTGAATTTTTTTGTGGAGTTCTCACTGTAGACGTGCATCTTCATTGCGCGTGTCTGAAAGTTAATTGGAAGAAAAGCTAGTGAAAGTGATGCTATGCATTTGAAAAAAAATATTTATTTTTTGTCCAGCAAGATTGTCTGTGTTATTGCTGCAGCTAGTATTACTCTGAAGAAAGAAAAAATTGAATTATTAAGTATACTCCTGGATGTAGTTCCTTCAAAGAAAAAATTGTACAGACAGAAGAGAAAACTTTATCTGATTCTTGGAGTATCTTTTCTTATGCATCTGATCGGGAACATTCTGGAAAGCAGTAGACATCAAAATTAGTTGCTTTTACGCTTGTAAAAATTGTCTCAAACTTTAAAGTTGCTTAGCCTTGCTAGGGAAAGTTGTCTTTATTTTTATGCCTGTTTGCTTTGCTTTCCATCCTGGGAGTCAATCTCTCTGACATTTTTTTTCCCTGATGCAGTAATTGCCAGTACTCAAACCAGTACTCTGAGTTTTATTGTACTGTACTGACCCTATCACTAGTATCTGTGATATTTCTAACCTGCACTTCTAATCCAGATCAATCTACCAGTGTATTTTTCTTAATTACATGTGTGTGTGTGTGTATATGTATATATATTTCCTTACAAAATAAGATTAGAAGCTTCGAGATTCTTTGGTAGGATTGCAAGCAATTCTTTGCATACTTGCAACTTTTAGTGGAAAGGTTAGCAGTAAAAATAGTAAAAAAGAACCCACTGTGGAAACGCAGAAAGAAAATGTTAGAAAATTTTTCAGTTTTTCCCTCCAGTAAACTGGTAAAACAGTACCATTTGGTTAATGGGCTTTCTGGGCTAGATAAACATCTATCTATGTCTTGTCACTTTAAACATTTATTATCACCAAGTGGTCCTAACTGTGGGCTACAGCTGCCGCATGTCAACAAAAAAAAAAGAGAGAGAGAGAAGGTGTTAACAAATGTAATTGAATTGGTCCACATTTAAAATTCACACCTCTCTCTAACTCCAGAAGCAGCAGTGCTTTATGCTAGGATCCTATCTTTAATTGGGATTCTTAAGCATAACTGGCTGGCTGTTCTGCTACTTCACTCTAATTAGTGTTTATTTTGAGAAAGGATTAAGTATAATTTAGGTGAGGAGCAAATCTTATATTTGTTCACACATGTCACAAGTTGGGAGATGGCAACATGGACCAATGATGAAGACTTAGATTTAGACACATGAGTGAATGTTACTGTAGAAAAGCCCCAAAGATATAATATATATAGCTGATGACAGTTCTTTTGCAAGTGTTTGCAATAGTGTTTGATTCTGTAGCCTAGGGAATACAGAATAGTAGATAGCCTTGATTTTTGTTCCAGATTTGCCAGTGGACCTCCTGCAGAGGAGTCATGCTTGCAAAGTGCTTTGTGGAGAATGAGTGCAAGCCCTGGGTTTGCCAGTAAATGCCATAAGTGACCAGTTTATTCCTTAAAATAAGCAATGATGAGGAGCCAATGCCAGAATCTTTCAATAAACCTGAATATGTCAGCTGTAGGAGGAAGTGTGAAGATACACATGCATTTTTTTTTCCTTCCGAATTACTATTTTATGATGATGCAAATCTCCCTTTAATAATGTTCTGAGTCCTCGGGGGGAAGGATGCAAATTTAGACAAGCTTAATTTTCACAAGGGGTCAATCCCTCTTGTCCCAAAGTTGTCTGTTTTAACAACTCAATTGAGCCTACTGTGTTAAACATGACTACAGAGTCAATACAACTTGTTTGGATTACAGGCCTTTTGTTGTTTATTTTTTTCTTGAGTGGCAGTTTTGGTCAAATTCATTTCATTTTCATTTTGTGGTCCTTGCAAGTTCCAAGAGCAGATTCATTGTTTCCTTTCAGATTTTAATGAAGAAGGCATGTTTTTATCTTGCTGCTGTCAATAAGGGATTTCTTTTCTAGGTGGAACACCTAATTTGAAAACACTGTGGTTTGCCAAAGGACCTGATGTGGAAAAGCAACGGTATAGTACATTTCTGGCATGCTTTCACCTTCAGGACTTGATGGAAGAGCTCCAAGCTCTGGAAGCGCCTCATGCAGGATTCTGCTGCTTGATAGCATATCTTTTTGTGCAGGTAACTTGAATGGTTACACTTTCTGTAGCTCTCTGCCTCTAGTAAACTATTTCTTACCAATCTATTCCCATTTTTTCTCTTAATCTTTAGTGTAGGCATAACTGATTAAATAGAATGTATATATAAAAATATATATACATATATATATATAATCTATATATAAATATATATAAATATATACATTATATTTAATTTAATTAATATAATATATAAATGTACTACATTACAGTGTTTTTAGTAACTCCATTTAACATGCATCATCCAATTAAAAAAATATATTTTTAGTTTTTTAGTAGTACCTCATAACTTTCACATGCTCATGGACAAAGCCTCTTGGTTTGTCCCCCTTTGAGCACCTGTCTACAAATTAAAGCTTCTCTTTCTGTGTTACCTTCATGTCACTAAAATAAGGGCTTCTTCTCCATCCCTGCCCCTCTCCAGACCTCACGGGTGACTGTGTAGACTGTGCAAACAGACAATATAAATATTTAGTCAGCTCTCACTACATTTTCACACCACCTTGTGAAGCTACTCTATGTCAAGCTGGAATTGAGGATATGGCTGTGCTCATTAAGTTCTGAGTAATAGGGAATCATTAGGTAGTAGTTCTGCTATAATTACAGACATTTGGCAGCTTACAGACTACTTCAATTGTAGTAAAAAGAAATGCAAGATAAATTACAACATTCATTTTTACTTATATTTTTCTTGGTTATTTTATACATTGTTTGTACTTGCATCTTTCAAATGGTGATTGCACAAGTAGGTTTTCCTCTCTGAGGATGAGAAGATTATAATGCCTTTCTCTAATTTGATGAGCTCTTGGTGCTCATGCTCATGGTTAATAGAGAGAAAATATTTTACAGCAAGGCGATCAGCTGCAAGAGCTAGGGGAAAAATATATATTCTGAACAGTGATTAAATAATTACTGTCTTGAGGGGGAAGGAATGGGCTAATTCTTCTAAGAAAACAAATAAATTAAGCTGTTGAAAGTGGCTTCTCATTTTTGTTTGGTGGTGGTGGTTTATATCAGTATCTTTTTTTTTCTCCTCTTTTTTTTGGTAATTTTGTATTTTATATTATGCTTTAGGGAAAAATTCTTAAGGAGGTTGTAATGGGATATGCTTAACATTTCCCAAAAATCAAACTATTGAAAGGAAGACAGTACAGAGTTTTAGAGAGCCTTTTAACTGGAGTATAATCTCACAATGCTCATTTCCACACTTTTACTAAAGAAACCTAGCCTCAGCTTTCAAGTGGTATTGAGTTATAATGCCATTTTGGGTCTCAGAGCCCTCTGTATAGCCACAGCAATTGTAGCAGATATTCAGACTTGCTGCACATGTGTAGTTTATGGTTATCATGCTCTTACGGAGGAAGCAAATGATCAGAACTGGCTTGGTGCAGCTGGGGAATCAGCCCAGCTGGTAGAGGCACTTTTTCACAGAAGTAGTAAATGCCCCTATACTGCCTTTTCTGAAAAAAGTATTTGAATCCTATTAAATAGATGTAGAATTTTTCTCCATGTTTTCTCCCTTGAGCACTTTAGGTTTGTTTTCTTCATAGTTTTGAATTCTTCAAACATCAGGATGTAACCTAACTAAAATAATCCAAATATGTTTTTTAATCCTGAAATTTCGTTTAGAATACAAAAGTAAGTAACAGATATTTCAACGGATATTTATGTAAGCATTTGAAATAACTGCCATGATGTGATGACAGTTAGGATCTGTAATTCCATGAAGTCATTGATTTGAATGCAGTGTTCCTGAAGAGAGGCCAGTTTTCAGGAAGTTCCTCCTCAGAGCTTGCAGGTAATGTTATTTTTCATCTCCATTTTAGGTCAACAGCCTTTCTTTGGAGGACTTAAATGCATTTGTGGCACTCATTCTGTGCCTCAAAGGGAAGGCAGCTGCTCAACTGGCAGGTTTGCAGGTATTTTATTGACTGGCATAATTTAGTAATATAAAACATTCATGGTAATTTGGGGTTATATAAAATACAATTTTCTTTTGGGGAATTCTTCTGCATTAAGGTTTTTCAGTTATGGGAACTGAGGGTCAAAGTAAATATATGGGCTCTGAATGTGTTACAGCTTGCATGAATTTTGTATGTGTTAATTATGTAAGAAATTAAAATGGAAAGGACATTTTCTAGTGGTTGGAGTCCTAAGGTAAGAGAATTACAATCTCAGGTTTCTTTCTGACTTGGCTTCTGACTGTCGAATGGAAAATTCTAATGCTGAATCCTGACTGGCAGTATTTCTTGATTTTTTTTTTCCTGAGGGAAAAAAAAGTTTACTTGTAAACAATTCTATAAAGAATACTGCGATTTGATCGAGTAGTTTGACTGTGATTCTGAAGAACAGTCCACTAGCAAATGTGTTTTAGGAGAAGAAAAATTGAATACCGCTGCAAAGTATGAGAGAAAAAGCAAATAGTTTGTTCTTCTCATATGGTGAAGAGATCTTTCTGTTCTTCACTTCCAAATCTGCTTTCTGATCCATATTTCATAGTTAATGAGATCCATAAACTCACAAATTTCTGATGTAGAAATATCGATGGTTTGAATAAAATGGGTTAAAGCCATAAAAACTCTGATTTGTCTCAGACTGAAAGCAAGCAGGCTGTGGATGTAAAAGTAAAGTGCAAATTAAATATTTATTTTCTGAGAATAACATAATGTTTGTACATGCAGATTTGATTATTTTTCAAGAACAACCATTTCAAAATACAAAAGTGCACATAACAGGCAAGAGCTTTTATACATTCTTTTTCTCTGTTTTTTTTTTTCCTAGCTTCCTTATGCCCTCCTTATATGGTATATAAACATTCTGCTTTGCACAAGCCTCCCATAGAGCTTTTACATAAGGTCAGAATTAAATTTTGGACCCCAGGTTGCCTATTTCCCTTCTTTCTATTTTAATCTGGTGAGTGGTTTTGGCAAAAAGCCCAGAGCGCCATCAGTCTAATTTTGCAGCCATTGTAGAGAAAAAGAGGCACCAGCAGTCATGCTTGCTGTGTTGTTTCAGATGTTGCGCTGACTGTAGTTTTTTACAAGTGAAGTTATAGGTCACCTTCCACCTGTAATGCATATAAAATACTGCCTGGAGAAGTTGCGATGAATTATAAAAATAAATACATTTCTCCTAGTACTTCTCCACATATACAAATATGTGAAAAAAGTATATTGGAGATGGGAAGCCGCGAATCACACTTTCGGAATGTCGTGGCTAAAGAGGAACCAAGAAAATTTTGGTTAAACAGGAAAAATACATGAAAATTGACAGATAACAATTGCATCCTCTTCAGTTTATTTTAAATGCTTTTAAAAGTAAAATGTATCTGAGAAAATATGAATCAAAACCTGTTAAAATACAAATCCCTTTCCTGCTATGTATTTTCTTCTAGCTTTCAGATTTCTGATTTACTTTATTGAATTATACTTGATATTACAATCAAAATGATGTTTCACAGAACTGGCATAGGTGGACATATATGCATGTCTGTATATTTCTGCTGAAATTTATGGCACTGTATCTATTTGTAAGCTCTTTATAGGTCTGCTATCAAATATCCAGTTATGCCAAAATATCTGCTTTGGAGTAATTACATCTTTTGTACCACTTGTAAAAGAATCAGTTTGGCTGTGTATGAGGTATAAGAATGTCAAACAGTGAAAATGTGCTCCTTCAGTTCTTCAAGTGCTTTTATTAAAACAATTATTTAGAAAGAATTACTGATTCGAAATGAGCACAGTCATGGAGATCTTAAAAGATAAGCCCAAGAGAGTCTTCACAGCTCCGTTGTAAATAAGCTTTCACAGAAAACATCAACAAATATTACTTAATCAGCTTTTGAAATAATTAAAAAACAGGCAGCAAACTACTTTGACAGGCAGAAATAGCATTAGCAAGAATTTCAATGCTATGTGAGTTCCTAATATTTTCTGCTGTGCAGTGCCATGGAAGCAAAAACTTGGTAATACTGTTATATCACAATGTTACACAAGATACTTTTCTGTGACTATTTTTTCAAAGGGATATTTAGCTGCATTCATGCAAAAAAAAAACAAATAAATAAAAATAAGTTGTATATTTTACAGTAGTATGTGTCCAAGTTAGGTCCCTCAAATTTTGGAAGAATGTTGTTAACTATATTTTGTACATTTAAGCTCATTTTTTTTCCATTACCACCCAAACAGAACAGTACAAAAACCACCCTGGTTCTGAACATACCAGATTTTCAGTCTCTCTATTTGGCAAGCCAAACCACATTTGTCAACATCACTAGATGTGATTCTTTTCAGACAAGCTCCAAATAGCCGTTTTAAGATATCTACATTTTTCAAAACATATGTTTTGTTTTGTTTTGTTTTTTTAAAATGCTTTCTCCCCAGGAAAAATCAAGCCAACTGAATGTATGTCTATTGTGTCTGAGTGACTTTTTCCTAAGAAATATTTGCCTGAAGTTTAATTGAGCAAAACATAAAATACAAGTATAAATATTGTAGAGATCTCCAGGATAAAACTGCTGTTACTTATTTGGAACCTGCTTCTGTGATCCACTTTGGTGTTGACTTAGGTGGAATCGTAATGCATTCCTGAATGCTTCCCTGAATCAGGACTTTATATCCTCACAGACGTTGGATTTGTAAAAAGTGTTTTTAAAATGATAGGTGAGATTGTAAGTTGGGAGAGGGTTGCAGTGGTTTTCTGATTTTGGAAGTCTCCTCTGCAGCCTTTAGATTTTCTCAGTACTTTGGGCTAATCTGGAACAAAAATGCAATAGTGTAAGCTGTGATTTCAAGCTGAGATTGGTTGAGGCCGCCTTCAACCTGAGAAATAAATAGAGCTTTCTTTTCATCTCTTCAAAATGGCCTTAAATGAATTAGTCCAAATATAAACAGTTGAGTCTTAAAGTAACTATATAAGCTTTCTTTTCTAAACAGTCAAAAAAGAATATTAAATGATTAATGAGGGTAAGTTGCATCAAATGAAGACAGCAAGGCCCAGAGACCATTTAATCTTGCCAAAGTAGTTCAAAACCTTTGACATTCCAGTGAAGAAATTCAGAGAGAAAATAGTTTTTCTTTAGGAACCCTGCTTATATTGTGTCTGTATATTAAGACTGATTATATTCAGTCTTCCATACTCTCTTTTTTTCATGTATTTTGGTCTCTAGACCTACGTGCCTACTTTAGTGAGCTGCCTTCTACTGTCTCCAGTGACTTGGGAACAGCGGATGTGGGTCTCCTAGCCTATTCCTGAGAATTGCCTTGCACTCACTTGCACAGGTCGAATAACCATGCAAATATGGTTGTATCTCAGGAACTTAAGTTACTGATAACAGTATTTGTTGAACATTTCATTTCTAGATCTCTTAATGTTTTCAACATTATCTTTTGAAATTCTAAAGAATTTCATTTTTTCTTTACCTGGTTGCATGGCCAACTGACCCTACTTTTCCTAATTTCTTGGTTTATAAACATGTGAAATATCCTTTGGCCAGCATATCCGACTTCCAGTCAAAATGTTTTTTTTTTTCCCTTTATTTTCTTCTTTTCCTGCTTTAGTCTGTTTGTTGGTTTTAACAGAGACCATTTCCCTGGACATTTTTTACATTTGACAGAAGCTGGAGTATCATAATCCACATAGTTGTTACCTCAGCATGGCAATCCCCTTTCTACCTTCTGAAAACAGTGTTTCTTTTCAGAATTATGGAGGAAATCTTTTTGAGCAAGCTTGTTAAAACGGGGGATTCATCCTCCTTTTTGTGAAAGATGATCTTGCATTTTTTCTTATCTTTGTGAGTTTACTCTGCTTTCCTGAGAGTTTTCTTCTTCACTGCTACGTAGCTTACTGTTAGCCAGGTGTACAACAGCAAGGAAATAGCAGCCGTGTGTCAGTTGTCAACTGCTACCAGCCCTTATATAGCTTAAAGAATTTTTAGGGTGTTTATGGTAAAAGACAATCTGCAATTTCAGATAACACTGTTACTTTTTACTGTTACTTTTTAATCCATGCTCGGTAATATCGCAGAAGGTGAACTAAAGAGTAATAAAACCCTCCCAAAATATTGATTAGACAAACTGACAACGTTGAAAGAGTCAGGGACAGTTTTTTTCAGAGAAGGCAGTTATTAATTTCTGTCAACAACTGACATTTTCCTGCCAGGTTTTGCACTGGTCAAAGTGTACGTTTACTCACAAGGCAAGCAGCTGGCGTCTCCTAGGCCGGGCCGCGTGCCCGGAGGAGCAGGCCGCACCTGCG
>NW_010582661.1:92391-174608 GCF_000705375.1 Tinamus guttatus | reverse complement strand
CGGCGTGTGGCCTGCAAGGCCGAGGGGTGCCCCGCGGCAGGTGGTGCGGAGCCCGCGGGGGCCCCGGAGCTGCGGTGCCATCAGGAAGCAGCGTCTCGCCAGCACCTGCCGCGGCCGCGGGAGCAGGTGGCTCTGTGCAGCTTGGGAGAAGCACAGGCGTTCTCTGAAGTGACCTAACGAGCCACTCGTAGGTGGGTGGAGAAGGGAGATACAGCAAGCCTTGCCGGCGTGTGGTGCTTCATAGCATGTACTGGTGTTTGTCAAACTGCTGCAGTAGAAGTGCTCGTCCTGAAGGTCTTGGAGACAGTAAGGGTGACCAGGAGCTCGTTGTTTCCCTTTCCCTTCAAGTGTATCCTTGTAGGGTGTCATCGTCAGGAGTTGAGTCAAAATGGTGACTTTCACTCCTACCTGTTATTTCCTGTTGCTTTGGGCAAATTGTTCACTTGTTACTTTTGTTCTAGTTCTCACATATAACACTCATGCAACCCGATAGTCTCAAATAATAACAGAAGTTCTTAAATCAAAAGTGCTCTATTAATTTTTTAAATATATTTTTAACATTAAAATATGAATTTTATTGCATATATATTCCTTCTTGCACCTTTATTTTCTGATAATTTTATATGGCACTTACTGAATAATAGTTGAGACATGGTTAAAGCAACACTTTATGAAGCAATGAACCTGTGTTCAGAGAAAAATTATACGTTTTAACATGTGCAGCTGTGTTATATAGTCCTTACCAGCACTGCATCTTAGCAGCCCAAGACTTCATTAGTCTTTAATCAGTTCTACCTATGTTTTATTATAAAACTGATGAAACAAAACTCAGGGACAATAAAGGCCACATTTATAAAGGTATTCACGCATTACCTCCAAAAACTTAGTGGGAGTGAGCAAGCTAAATATGAGTTATAGGCAAATTTATTGAAATTTATTCAACTTATCTATACTGACACCAGACCTTAGTACTAGGACATGGAATAGGGCTGCTGAGAAGAAGCATATGCATATTAACTAAAAAGGCATGTGAAATCCAGCTAGGTTGTTATGCATTCACCTGATATATTTCCTGGTCTTTCTGATGGGAAATAGAACAGGCCCTTAGAAAGTTGTACTTAAACAGCTTGGAGAAGGATAGTTATACATCAAGACAGTTAACTAGATCATAAACATCTAGCCTGACTGGGGGAAGGAACATACACTTTAAGCTTGGTTAATTAAACCCTGGACAATTTTAGCAGTCATTCAGAATTTTCTGATAATTGTGATGGTGCCTTAATCCATGCAAAGGTTTTGCAAAACACCAGAAAAGAGAAAAAAAAAAAAAAAGAGACCATGTAGTGGCACCCTGGACTTCTGTATGCCTGAACAGTCACCATTTGCCAGTATAGTCTGCTGCTGTGAACGAGCACGCTGCATTGGCACAGGTAGCCCAGGACACTGTGGTGAGCAGTTGTGCTGATGACCCAATTTTTACTCCTCAAACTGTTCCAGGGAGCAGGCCTCTGGTTAGACACAGCAAAAAGGGCTAGAATAAGGAGGAGGTAAGGATTTTGGATCAGGAGGATGATCAAGATGCAGGTAATGGCAGAGAAAACCTCTGCTTTTATTGGTTTTACTTAAGGATCTAGTCAGTGTATAGTAGAATATTGAAGTATGTAATAAGAGTTAGAAAGCCTTCTATGGGCTTCAGTAATTTCATTATTTTTAACTAATGTATGGAGAAAAAAAAACAGTCAAGAGAGATAAATTTTTCTATCGAGTAAGTTCAATGTTATCCATGAGAGGACAGTGACAAGGTTCAAAGATGTCACCAAAAAACACAGGTGTCTGTATATAAAGATGATACAAACTTAATGAACCAATTTACTTCTATAGGAAGTATATGGCTGCATGGGTCACAGTTAATCAGGTGATTAGTCTGATCAATACAACTCCAAATTTATGCAAATGATGTATAAATGTCACATGCTTTATGGATTGTCATTAGGTCAGTAATCATTTTATATCAGAGTTGAACAATGGTAAAATTATAGTTAAAATAAGAAAAATAATGATTAGTTTGATCTTTTCTGCAAGTTCTACTGTGATGTCCATTACCTAACTGTTTACAGATACTTGAGTTTTGAGAGTATCTCATCTCATAATTTTGTTATCCGGTGATATCACAGAAATCACAGATATGCTAAGTATTGTTGTGGATATAATTAAGAGCTCTGATAGATATTTTTGAGAATGAAACAAGAATCTAAAAGTGAAATTTGTAGTTGAATGAAATGTTTACCTGGTTGTGGATTAATTAGCAGTGCTATTTTTTGTTATTATTTTGCAAGATACTTAAAGGAAAAAGCAATATTTGAAGCTTTGTTTAGGTTCACTTTGTTGAGGATTATGGTTTAAAATAAATAACACTGTTATTACACAGAAGTATCATTTTACGTCAAACTCTGATAAAACACAGTAAATAAACCTTCCTCAACATATAAACACCAAACAGTTGAGCTGTTTATTGTTAAATATTTACTGTAAGGCATTAGAAACATTTAAGAACTCGTTTTTCTAGTTTCTGTTGCTGCAGATGCCCTCACAGGACTGCCTCCTCTTTTCAATCCTCACTTCCTTTGCACTCACCTTGTTTAAGCAGGAAGAGCTTAACTTAAGCTATAGGCTTTTATCAGAATAAACCTTAATCATGTTTTCAAAATACTGGCTTTTCTCCCCTCCTTCAATTTGACAGGTCAAGGAAGTAGCTGAAATGCTACACAGCCAGCAAGCTGTTGCATAAAGTTGACTGATGCCAGCTAAAGTTACAGTTTTACCAGCCTATCTTTGTAGGATAATATTTCTTAAATTCGTCACCGCTGCTGCCACAATTTTCATTTCCCTGATGCAGCCATTGAGCAGACAGGATTACAAACAGCCATTGGAATTTCAAATACTCCGGGTTGGAAAAGATGTTGAATAGCATGATTTCATGCATAATGCCAACTTTCAATAAGTGAGGAGCTAGTGTTATGAAGGAGTAGCTTTGCATTGCTTATTGCTAAGAATGCATGTGGGTCTCAAATCTTTCCCTGCTTCTGTTGGATAACAAATGTAGGAAGCCTTAGCTGAAAAAAAAACTCAAAAAAAAAAAGAATATACAAGAAACTCAAGCCATCATGTAAACAAGTTGCATTTATTTAGGGAGACACTCAGGACAGCTTAAGTAGATCAACTGTGAGGTAAAAGTAGAGAACCCGTGTGACTACTCTGATAATAATTTGATGTTATGAAAAGCACTGTTTCAGCAGGCTGAGGTCAGTTTATTTCTGAAAGAGTGCATCTGTATAGGACTTCTAACAAAATTTAGCATCTATGTGTTGAATAGTTGATTTTTCCTAATAGTTTCACTGGTTACAAATTTTTGTGACTATTTAGATCAGAAGTTCTTTAGAACAACTTTTATTTTGTTGTCAGGGTGATTTGTAGTTTACAAAAGAATTTTTGAGACAAAGTGGCTGCAGATGGTTGTCCACAGCAGTGATCAGAGTGGTATAAACCTCTAGTATAGACTATTTTCTGCCCCATTTTAGCTTGTCTTCACTACAGAGCAAAGTGTATAGTTCCAGTGCCCCTGGTTTATAGCATATATGACAGCGTACACTGGGAATTTACACTAATGGCTGGAAGCAGAGAGATCTACAATTCAGGAAAGGAGTCTTGTCTGTTGGTTGAGAAAAATTATTTTGCGATTCGTTCCACTGTAGAGAATTTAACATTAGTGAAGTTGTCGTCAATTGACAGTTCATCTGTCTATATTTAAAATGCAGCCTGTTCCAGCAATCTTCATGAAGGGCAAAGCTAAAACTTGTAGTTTTAATGACAAGTTCCTAAGATAGGATCTACCTGCTGCCTTTATTGCTCAAGCATATATTGTCCATAGTTAAGTATTTGATCATTTAAGATAGAGGTGGGTTTGAGGGAGGTGTTACATGCGGTAGTGTACTAATAATAAACTGACTGAGTTCAAATGGATCTAAAAAGAACCGGTTCAGCTAGGAAAATAGGCAGATTTTGATCACCATCACTTGAATTCCAGCAGTTTATTGCTTGGATCAGATTTCAGTGGCTTTAATTATCCTTCTTCAATTGATTAATTTTAACCACCATTTAGCAAGTGCTAACCCGCCCTTGACTGTTGGGTTTCCTTTTTTATAAAAGAAAGAAATAGAAGCTTTCAATGTAAATAGAAAGTTTCAATGTAAAAAAAAAAACTGTTAGTATGTCCCTAGAATGCAATTAAAAATCCTACTAAATGAGTTCTTAAATGATACGTAATGTTTAGTGCATCATGGTATGGATGAGGCATAAAGTAGTAAAAGTAAAGGAATATAAATATATGTCATCATACCTTTACCTTTCTTCTTGTCTAGACAGGACGTATGTGAGCCACTTGCCCACCACTTGCCCATACGTTCTGAGTATGGTAAAGCTTGTTCATCCTTTTGAATTCAAACCCTCAAAACTCCACAGAGTAATCAGTGGAGGAGTATATTCCTGAAAACAACCTGTGCTGCTTTCGAGGTATATAGAGTTTGCACTTCTCTTACAAAATCAATTGTAAATCTACAAAGAGATGCCAGAGAACTAAAAAAAAAAGCTTCTTTAAAATGTTAAGATATGTTTCCGTTCTGAAAATGTTTTGAAGTATTTTATTAGACATAATTGGAACTAGAGATTTGCATTTTGTATTCAAGATACATGATATTTTTTCCTGCAAGTAAATATTCTTCAGCAAGAGACAGTCTGTAGGTCCAGATTTGTAAACTGTTCCCCATGAGCACTTTCCCACTTGTGAAGCATCTTTCTGAGATCAGTGAACATGAACACAAAGAGCAGCCTGAACTCATGTTGCACAAGATAAAGCTCTTTGTTCATAAAGCAGTAAAAGATATGGCATGAGAAAACCTATGATGGTGTCCCTTCTAGCAAAGGCATGTCTCAAATTGTTCTCAAAAATGTTTCACGTTAGCGATATGGGTATTTTAGCATTGCTGTCTCGAGTATGGTTACCCAGTTCAACTCAGGCCTTCTAAGGACCATATCAGCAACCTCTCTCACAATGATTATAGGGGACCACTAACTCCAGAGTTCTCATCTCCAGCTAATGTTGTCAGATAGGACAAGTAATCTTTTTTCCCAAAACTCTGAGACGGTGGGAAGCTGCTGTTGGTAGGAGCAGCAGCAGGAGCACAGTACCAGCAGCTGGTGCAGGAGGAACCGTTCTCACGCACTCCCTGCCTCTCTTGCACAAATGTCATCAGCTGGTGGTAGGAGTAGCAGCAGCAGGATCACAGGAGTGTATCTCACATGATTCATTGGGTCCCAAATTTATAAAAATAGGAAAAAGAACAGACACGGTTTCCAACAAGGAGTAATCTCTAGGGTGTAATGCCCTGGAAGGCAAGCCTCCTTTTCTTTAGGAATTTTCCGTTTATCCTCATCGTGACGTCTTTGCATTGCAGACGCCAAGCAGTTGTGAGCATTCCCATGGCAAAGCAAGTCTGTGGTTTGCCATGTGCACTGGCTCATTGTTACAGGCTCGCTGTGCTTTCATTTTCTTTGTTTATCATTGCCAGGCATGGAAAGTAGAAAATACTCTTTAGTGAATATATTTCCTGTCTTATTAAAATAAAGAGGGAGCTGTTGATAGCTCTTGCCTCGCTCTAGCCAGTATTGATTTCCATTAAAAATCCACAAGCCTCCCACCCCTTTACTTTGCTGCTCCACAAACTTCTGATTGATACTCCTAAAAAATGAAACGTTATAGCTGTAAAATATTCTTTTACCTTTTAAAACAGTACGTCACCACCATCATTGAAAGTACTAGAGTTGCATTGGTAGCTCAGTTTTCATTTCGCGTAGGCATCAGCAGGTGTTAGAATCGATAATGAAGGTACTACACTGATCTCCAGCTTGAATAGTGTTCAGATTGCAACCTCAAGGTTGTCTTGTGTGTTTGCTATTTTGTGCATAACCTTCAAACGCAGTATTTTTCAAGTTTCATTTAGACCCTTGTTCTGCAAATATGTATGCATTTGTTTTGCACCAATTTGAGTAACATCATTGAAAAAAAATTGGGCACGTATTTATGTTGGGTGTAGGCATAGAGCTTTCAGAACAGAACTCTGTAAAGATTTGTGGCCCAGATGGCATCCAGCACCCTCATGTAGTATTAGTGATCTGTTCCAACAGCTGTTTTATATCATTGCTATCAGTGGGATTAAACAAAAAAAAATAGTAACAATATATTTTTATCAGTGCAGGAAAGAAAGGTATGAATCAATACTAAATAGAGCGGTTAAATTAGAAGGTTGCAGAATGCTTGATACAGATGAACAGCATTTACTATGTTATTTTCAGCAGCTGAAAATAACTGCGTTAGTTATTCTTTATGAAAATCTGTTTTCAGCAATGATATTCTTTATCAGTACAAACTGATAATTCAGTGAGAGAATACTCTCTTTTGTACTGAGAGAATTTCATTCTGTTATTTCGACTGATCTGTAGGAATATTGGTAGTAGAAGTCATGTTGATACAAATTTTGGCAAGCTTGCTTTAACAGGTTGGTATGTGACAGTCACTCTTGGACTTTATTGGTAATTTTAGTTCAGCATTTCTGTTTCGTTAATTGTCAGAGTGCAGGAAGATATTTTATTGAAGATGCTTGAAGTTCAAATTGCTGATTGCAAAGGAGACCAGGGTGTTTAAACTCTGAAAGAATTCTTTAGCTGAATTAGTTTACAAAAAAAGGGAGTTCTGAATATTCCTTTGTACTTCCTCCCATAAAGCCTTAGTCTTGAGACCACAAAGCAAGCAGATTTAATTTTAAAGCTTGTTATGACATGAGCAAGTCTTCTTATCTGGACATGAGATTTGATGAGGTGATAGAAGCCATCTATTAAATGCAGTGTAAGAATCTCTCAGCTGCAACATAATAACTGGTTGTGTGCACTCTTATGGTCTCCCTGGTACAAATAATACTGGTTCACTTAAACCACATTCCATATTTAAGTACTTTTCAGCATCGTTCAGTGGCAGTTTGCAAAAACCTGCTCTGCTTGAAGGTAGATGAGTTTTTGAATCTGCATATAGTTACCGGTCTCAGCTGGTAAAATGATGACTTGCGTTCAAAGGAAGTAGTAACCTCTTAAAACTCTTAGCCTGACCTTGTGCTGCAAGTATTTTTATTTTAAATGGTGGGGAGGCAAGGTTTCCCCTTTCTCAAGTATGAAGTGCCCCAGCCAGTGAAGGATAGGCAACAGGCCTTTCATTTTTTCAAGTAACCTCTCAGATTAGCTGGAGCTGTAGCATTTATCGGGATGTCTGTGGTTATGTCAGTTGTCTGTGCTGAGGTGTTTCAGGTACTGAGTGTCATTTTGGTTTGGTACCCTGCGGGTCATCAGGGCCTCCCCAAGAATCACTAGAGGCAGAAGTTCTTCCTGCAGGGTTCCCTGGTATCTTCTGCCAGCAACAACAGTTCTAGATCCTCTTTTGTTTCCACACCGTGGATCGAAATGCAGGTAGAGGTACACCTCATTTTTTCAAGTGGGTTTAACAGAACCCCACTGCCCTTTACCTGTGGCTAGGGAAACCCTATCACAGGAACCAGTTTTGCATAATCGTTTAATAAAAAAGAAAACTGAAGTCCTGCCGCAGATTACTGTGTTGATGGCAGTGGTGTCAGGAGGTCCTCCTGGTCCTGACAGACTGCAGCAGCACAGGCTGTGGAAGAGGCATCCACCCATGAGGAGCTGTGTGTGCTTACACTACTTGAAGTTTTCCCCTTACTGGATTCAAGGTTTTATAGTTGGCCATATCCTGCCACAGCAGGATTTTAAAATCACCCATCAAGTTTATTTTGGCTGCAAGTTTTAATTGTCTTGTTGAGATTCGCATTTTATATTTTCTGGCTTTTGTCATACCATTCCAGTATTTCTTCTGAAGAAATCCATGTTAAGGAGAAATAATTTGGGCTTTAAATTGCAGTCAAGGAAAATTTTAGAATATTTAAAATACTTCTGAAGCCTGGGCACAATGAACTTAGTTCTGTCAGAACTTATGATTTAAATGATCTCTAACGACTGTAACATTTCCCAGTTATGAAACTGTGGAAGGTCAATGGATAGCTTTATATGTAACACTTTATACTCCCAGTTAATGTTTTACATTCCACTAACGGATTCCTTGTAGTGAATTTAATGTTAATGTTTGAGAAATACTGCAGAGATTAATTTTCCTTTTGTCTTTGAGTTTTCATTCAGAGTGTATCTGTCTTAAAAAAAAAGTGTGTGGTATCCTATTTGTTAAAACAAACTTGTACTTCCTTTTATAAATAAAACTTCATGCAGAATCCATTGATGAATTCTGCAAAGTGCTTTAGAGCTGTGGAATAGAGGACATCTGTACAAGATGCCCCATGAGCATCATTCTCACAGTTTTGGGTCTGTTTAGCATTTGTTCTGTTCCTTGCATGTTTCAGTAACATGGTAAGGTCACTTACATTCCTTAATTTGTGGAGTGTATTTCTTTTTTTTCATGTTGACAGCTTGCACAAGTGGACTCCAGGGCTGTGCATCTTGGCGCTGTTTTTATTCGTGGCCTTACAACTTTGCTCATGGCCAACAGTGCCTGTGGCTTTCCATTCAGAATGGATGATTTGATGCCATGGAAAATGTTTGATGGGAAACTTTTTCAAGAAAAGTATCAGCAGTCACATCGCGGATGCTCTTTGGAGGAGCTTTTGGAAGGCAATGTGAGTAATCATATCCCCTTATATACTTTTGTATTCTTGGAAAAATGTACCTGTCCATTACAGACTTTATTTCATTTTCCTCTCTTTCTTATTCCTATTTCATCTTTCCTAGACCCTCTCTGAAAAATAAAAAATAATAAAAAAAAGAAAATAGAAATGTTGAGACTAGGAAGGATGCTTTTTTTTACCTTTATTTTGATTTCCACTGCTTCGAAGATAATAGTAAAAGAAGTATTAAACTGACTATCCATTACAAAAAATATAGTGACTGTAACAATTTTCTGATATGAAGATGTTAATGAAATACTTTTGCACAAAATTTTAGGTAAAATCTTAAGAATTTCGTTAAACAAACATAGTGAGTGAAAATTTTGAAGTGCTTGAGTGTGTTTTTAAATGTATTAAGGAGCCTAAAGTTTGATAGGTGCATTCCAAGAGGAACTGGAAATCAGTGTGAAACATGAAAATATATAGGTGTATTTGAGAATCATATTGAGTATCTTTCCATGTCTTTTCATATTTACTGGGCAGTAAAGTTTGATAGGTGCATTCCAAGAGGACTGGAAATCAGTGTGAAACATGAATATATACAGGTGTATTTTAGAATCACATTGAGTATCTTTCCATGTCTTTTAGTATTTACTGGGCAGAAATTTTTCAGAAGTTGGTAATTTGTACAGTTGGCATCCTATGTTACTTAAATCAATATGATTTAAAGCACATCTGCATAGGCAAGGGCAGACAGATACTGTCAGGGTCTTGCTAGGCATGAGCCAGGTCTGACCTGGACACCAGGTAGAGCTGCATGAGGTGGGTATCATGTCCAATCTCAGGGGCAGGGTGCAAAGTCTGGATTATACATGTATGAAGCCTCCAGACCAGGCTTGTGCCTCACCAGCACAGAGCACATTGAAAGGAGCAGGGAGAAGGCTGTACTCAATCTGCGTAGAAGGCACACGAGACCTTAGATTCATGTATCTCCTGAAGGCAGCACTCTGCACCGCTTAATTGTTGAAAAAATTACCTTAAAAATGTTACAACTTGTTACGCATATCACCTCACATTCAAATGTAGTAATTACAAAGAAAAAAAAAAGTTTTTGTTTTTGAAAGATTTTGATCTCATGCATTTAATACCAATTTTTATATAATTGGTTTCCCTTTCTGATTTTGTGTCCAGTTGGATTCCATCCTGAATCAGTGATGAGGGGAATGCATGTGCGTGGGTGGAATGTGTGTGTTTCCAGCACAGAAGAGGAGGATAATCCTTTCCATATTGAGTCAATCACATGAATAGGACCATAGCTCCTACCCAAGTTCTGTAGTTCCCACTGGTTGTTCTGTTGATTTCACTGGGTTTTGGATTGGGCCATTGGTTCATATAGGTTTTCATGCAGGGCTGGAACAGAATAACAGAGAGTGTAAAGAATAAATGGAACAATAGAAAACCATATATGTCCATGTGAAACAGCAACTTCTTTTCAATTTGTATAGAATCCAGGTTAGAGAATTACCTTTAAAATATGTATCTGCGTCTGAATAAAGTTGATATTGACTAAGAGGTTTTCTTAAATGATATCTAGCATTTTTAGCTGACAATTGAAAATCCTGATGTGGTCAAGTTAAAGTTACTTTTTAACATGTCTTAGAAGGGAGATGAAGGAAGATTCTTAGATCACTGCAACATGCCTGAAGATTTACTTGACCAGCTAATATATCTAAGCTGGGGTTTTCAAAAGCCTAATATTCCAGTCTAAACAAACCCAAGACAAACTGTTCTGCTGTGGAAAAAATACTGTCTAGTCCTGTGAATTTTTAGAGTAGCTTGAATATTTCTTCTTTTTTAGTTATGGTTTTATGGTACATATATGGCAGAGATAGTTCCCAGACTAATAAAACAGCTTTGCATCTTATCAGTTTGAAAGGCAAGAATCTGTTTTGGAGCTGGGGACCCTGTCAAAGCAACAAGGATGTGCAATTTGTTGTTCCAACTATTGTAAGTTCAACTTTAATAAATACAATTGGTACTTAGTTCCTGGCAGAGCTTAATGTAGCACCGGAAGCCAAGATCTTTCACCACTTGTTTGTTAATAATCTACTCTTGAGCATCATAAATCTAATCTGCTGATAGCTGCAGTAGTGTATCCAGAAGAAACAAAGTTATTGTATGTGGGATGTTTTGTTATTGGAAACATTAGAAAAACGTTGCTGCTTTTGCTGTTTCCTGATGACTCCTGAGGTTTTTCCTCTATGTGCATAGGATCTGTACAGTGTTATGCATTATATCAGTGAATTCAGGAGATCTCAGAATCATTGCTGTTTTAATTATGATGGGTTTAAATGCACTGAATAGCTTTATGAAAAGTACAGTACAGATACTTAGATATTTAGATAGTTAGATACTTGTATTTATACCAGCAATTTTAAAACGTTTTAGGGTTTATTTCACAATGATCCTTGTACCAAAAGATATGTATGAATTACATGCAGTTGATGTATTTGCCAGCAAGTTTTTGTGTAACTCAGCTCTATGTAGCCCTAGTAGTCGCTAAAGATAAAAAGTGGAAGGCCTCAGATAGATAAGAATAAAAAACAGAGGCATCTCGCCTTTTTTAATGTATTAAGCTTATATTATGTTAGTTCTCTGTTTTCCATAAGAGTAATCATGTTAGTTTGTTTATCCAAACAGCAGATTGGATATAATAATCTCATAAGGCAATGAGGCAATGATATTATCACTTAATTAGCTTTTTATTGTGCTTCTCAATAATGGGGTATGTTCGTGATCCATTTTTTAAATTAAAAACAAATTACTTAATGGGATAAACGTAGAAGATATATTTTTGTCCTTTCTTGATCATGTCTTCCAACCTTCATAAACACAGTCTGAATTTATTCTGACAAAAATATAATGAAAGGATTTTCCCATTAGTGTTTGTGGGAGTTTGTCACTGACTGTACTTAGTTTGTGTGAAAAAGAAAAATCATCCATGAGTTGTGCGTAAAGTCCTATCTCTAAGGAAGTTTGTTAACTCAAAAACTATACTAGAAAGTTTAATGAATGTTTCAGGAGTTCAGACTCTACTTTTGTTTAAGAAACAGAAATTTGCTGCAGTCTTGATACCTATAGGTCTTTTACCTTATTATGTAATCCTTTCCCCTCTCTCCCAAGTCTCAGTTATTAAAAAAGAACATTAACATGCTGGTAAAAGTTAGTTCGACTTTATGAAAATCACATATTATGGCATAGGTCAAAAAAATCTAGTTTTTGCCAACTCTTTTCAATCTACCCAGATGTTCAGTACAAATCAATAAAAGAAGAAAAATGTTTCTCAGATCTGACAGACCTTCAAAGCTCCCTGAAATCAGTTTGAGGATGTGCCACATCTCTTAATATTGGATCTTTAAGTAGCTTCAGCTTGTCATTTTGACAAAAGTACAACATTTCTTCATAAAAGAAACATTTAATTCTTCTACCTTGCATTAGACTAAGTTATGCTTTATCAATCAACAAATACCTGGAATTATGACTGATTTATTGCTATTGTGTGCTAAAGTTCATTTGTGATGTACGAGCTTAAGATAAGATATTCTGTTTTTCACTGATGCTTTTTCCATCAGTTCATCACTCCTTGTCTGGAGGCCTAAACCATCTCTGTGTGAGGTATTGCTGTTAAACGTCTAGTTAGGTATATCTGCAGATGCAAGGTGGTATAACAGGGAGCAAGTGATTTGTGGATGTGAGCAGAGCAGAAAAGCAAACTTCACTGAGAGGGAAACACAAAATACATTCCCTCTGTACACCTATTCACCCCTTCAAGAATCCTTTTTTGATACAAAATGTTTGGTTTCTTGAAAAATGCAAACCAGATTTAGCACTTTCAAGCATGTATGAGCCTGGGCTAAGAAAATTATTTTATTAAATTGTAAGTGTGATTGATTTGTGCTACACCTGAAGAGAGACAGGCAAAACAGTCATTGATTCTAACCTAACTGTTTGCAGGAGTCATTGCACACACCCTTCCAGAACCTCAAGTCTCTCGTTTGCAAGGCTTGCATGGCGAAGAACAGAATAATCCAGAGCAGACAGAGAGGGAATGGAATTATCACAGGTTGGTAACATGGTAATTTTCCTCCATAAAGCCAGGATATTGATGAATTCAATTATCCTTTAACAGCAGCAGCATTACCCCAGGCAGATTGTCAAGCTGACTTAAATCCTAAGATCTTTCTCTGAGAAACCAAAGATGTGAAAAAAAAAAGTTTGGATAAATATATATATATATATTGTGTGTGTGTATATATATATATATATGTAATATATATTTTTTCCTCTAGCTACCTTGTTACTGAGATGTATGCAGTAAATAAAATTTTGCAAACTGACAGAAACACTGCTGTTATTTATTTAGTGACTAAAGTTATTTTATAGCAGACTCAGACATATAAATGACTCAGTTTTTTTTGTTCCTTTCCCTCAGGGGAGCAATTTTAGTCATGGTAGTTTAAGGCCTGAGTAAGGTAGCAAAGGGAGAGTATTCTTTACAAGGCTGACTGATGCAGTTAAAAATATACAGGCAAGCTTTTGGGCAACATGGAGAAGGGCTTTTTGCCTAAGACTTGTTTATCTTTTTCCAAAAATAACAGTTGGTTTTCTAAAGGTACTAGTCTTCCCACCAGTTCAGCCTAACTTGGGGGGAAAAGACCTCTAAAAGGCTTTGAGCATCATTCACATATCAGCCTGACTTTGAGGCTTTTGTGGCTTCAGAGTAAATTGGCATCATTTTAGTTACAACTAATAGATTTTAAAATGCTATCATTACTATTTTAAAAAGCTGTTACTACTTCCTGCCTCTTTATTATTGAAATATAGATAAGAAAATGTGGGTATAGTGTGCTGGTCTTTCTTAATTAAGAAAAATTTAATGATGCCATCAGCTTCTGCTAGTGTTTGCAGAGAAGTGCATGGAGGGGGCCATTAGCTCCCTTTTTAAACTTGAGTGTTGTTTTTATGCAAGAGGAGAGAAGGTTTTTGGTAACCTTTGAAGGAAAGACTGTAAGATAGCCTGGCTGTGGGCCCTTTTATTTGTTTGTGTTGTTGTATATTTTAATTCTCTACCATTACTGGACCTCTGGTTCTGCATTCATTAATTACAGGTCTGTGCTCAACAGGATCACCTAACACTACAAATTTGATCTGCTTCAGGCATAAGCAGATGATTACATTATGGGTGAATTAGCTGAATATCACATGACTGTTTGCACTGATTTTATGTTTACTACCTGTTTAATACTTGATCTGCTGTACAGTCTTCAAGATAAAAATTACCCATTCAGAATTACTTGGGCAAATTACAACAGACAGAATGATTTTCTGCTTATTCAGTGCAGTGTGTCATGTGGCAGCAATACTTCTGATGTGGTATTAGACCATGCCTAGCACTAGAAGTACCTGATGGTGATTTACGGTACCAGACCCTGTTAACATCTGCTATTGCTTTAGAACTATAGTTAACCTTTTTCATTATGATTTGTGGCTTAAATTTGGACAAAGATTTCCATTTCTTTTAAATGGTTGTAATCTCCAAATCTGTGTCACAAAATTTCCATCTGGTTTGTAAATACATTTGTTAACAGCTTGTAACTCTGATGAGCACAGATGGAAATGAGAACAAGAACCATACTTATTAGGCAAACTGTAGTTTGTAGAAGTCATAATTTCACATGAGTATTTTGGCATAAATCTAAGAAGTTATGTTTATCAAAGAAGAAAATTCCCTCTATCTTTTTTTTCATTTAATCTTATACACAGTCAGAATCAGTTAGTAAATACTGTTTTTCAGGAACACAACAAAGAGAACACAGGCCCAGCTTTCAGCAAACACACAGAACATCTTTTGTTCCTCCATATCATAATCAGATGAGAGGGTTCACATGGAGAGGCCCTCAACCACAAGGTAAAAAAAAAAAAAGGGAAAGAAAAAGAAAAAAACATGCATGTACATTTGGAATTGTCTCTATCAAAACTGTAATAGCTCTGTTTCTTTTTGCAGTTTCCATCTGTATGTATGAGGTTATCCTGTAGCCACAGGACTCAGAAGTAAAACCTGTTTTGTGTCAGTTGTAGTTATGCACTACTGTTAGCAGAAATTTCGATCTGAGCTTAATGCTTTATAAAAATGCTGGGTAAGGGATTCTAGCAGTAAGTGCTGCCTGTCGACTTGAGAACATTCACTTAGATCAAGATAAAATACTGTGTGGTGGAAAGGCTGCCTCATTTTTCGCGTACTTGTTGTGCCTTCCAACACATTGTTTGCATGCTGTTACAGTAAGTGTATGCCTTAGACATGTTCTCCAACTGCCCCATGTTGAGGAATATCATCATTATCATTCGTAGGTTACACATATTTTTATTATTGAATTTATTGTTTTTAAACAATATTTAAACAATATTTAAAAAGTAAAATTGTTTCAAAATCTGTTTTTCATCACAGTTTCTATTCCCTTCAACTCAAAATAAACTGATTTCAAAATATGTTTGAACACAGGTTAAGTAGTATACGTTTTTTCCTCGGTGTAGATAGGGCCATATAGCCTATTCCTAGATGAAATTTCATTAATTAGCATTGGACACCATGTTGTTTTGCATCACATTGTTACTGCAATTCACAAATAACTAAAAATAAACTGCCCACTAAGAACTACAGAAGTTATTTTTGAAAAAGATGTGCTTCTGTAACTCGTTTCAATACTCCAAGGGATAAATATTGAGACTTTTTGTTATCATATATATTACTATATGTATTTAAAACAATGTACAAAGGAGAGCAAAAAATGAAAAGAAAAAAAATCTAAGTCTAATTTTAGCTATGCATTGTCCTACTTTATGTAAAAATTTCTGTGATTTGGGCAATGATTCTCATACTGGCATTGGAAAATCCGTCTGAAAGAGCACAAAGTCAGCTGAA
Organism: Tinamus guttatus; assembly: GCF_000705375.1. Next base: position 158,840 of record NW_010582661.1, on the reverse strand, counting down.
GATAAGGGAAGGAGATGGGAGAGATTTTATGGAACTGCTTATAATGTCTGCATGAATGATTAAGATATAATATTATTTATATATTATATAATATATACTTATATATATTATATATTTTCTATATATATTATATATTTATACATATATATATATATTTATAAAATATATATTATTTTCCTTTCTCGAATTTACATAGTCTGATTTACTGACTGTGGTCTATGACTTACATTATTCATTATCCTAAGTTGTCAGTTCAACTAGAATTAAGTGTTAAAATGTCCCAAATACTTTGAGCAATTGCATCATGGAGATGAGCATGATGAGATGACGAAGAGCAATTGCTCAAGAAGAGCAATTCCATCATGGAATTCATCCTCCTGTGTTTCAAAGTAAGAGCCTTAATCATATACCAGTAATCATACGCTTACAAGACAGGGTCATGTTCTTTTTCTGGCATAAACATAAATAAATTTTATCTTGTGTAATATTATGAATAAATGAATATTTTTGTTTTAACGTTAATTAAAAATACCCTGTTTCCTCCAGATAGAGAATATAGATTGAGACATCCAGGACGGAAGAGAAGATTCGAGCTTCCTCCTCGGTAAAGAATATATCTGTAGATCCAGCAAATTGAAATGATGGGATAGTTACCATTTAGATCATTTTTGTCTGTAGCATCCACTTCTCAGGAACTTTGCTGAGAAACTAAGCCACATATTTAGCCTGTTCTTCTCTTGTCATTTTAGAAGTGTGTTTGGTATGAGACCAAAATCACTAAAACTTAAGGGAACCAGGTATGGCATAGTATGTATCTACAATATTATGTTGTCCCATTGGTACTAGAAAGTCCAGCATGTCATATCATTAAATTATCCTGAGTTTATAATTTTATACATTTTGCATGTAGTTTCGCACTTGTACGATACTTTTTTTTTTTTTTTTAAGAAACTTTGCTTTAGGGGTTATAATATCTTTCTTAAGGTCTTCTCTTTGCATATGCATTCAGTTAAAAATAATCAGAGGAAGTTGGCTTAATCGCTGTCTTCAAACAGTAGTTTAGAAGTTTAGGCAGTTGTTATGTAAAAGTCCCATTTTAAATTGTGAAGTATATAAATTGTATCCCCCCCCCAAAAAAAAATCAAGTGTCAACAACACTTAGGTCACCTAGAAGATGGATGACGCACTTAAGACTGTGGTTATCTCCTTAGTGGTCTCTATCTCAACAACCTAATTGAAAATTGTCTCCATTTATGTCATCTTCAGCCTTTTCTTCAGGATTTTCTAAGCTTTCTAGCAGTCTTTGGATTGGATTGACTCAAGTGAATGTTTACAAAACTGATGTTTTCTGTCTGTTTATGTGCTGTGGAATTGTCCTATCTTTAGTTTTGTACTTTAATGTTTTCCCGTACATTAAGTTACATAATAACCTCTATTCTCTGTACGGGAAATGTGGGATGAAAGAAAAAATAAAGCGTGATGTCTTGTTCCTACTCACAAGAAAAGACTAAGGATAAAAATGAGGGAATATACAAAGAAAGGGGAAAAATGTTAAGATGCAATTTTTAAGTCTGATAAGGTTTGCAGATTTTCATAAAAGCATCTCTAGTTATTGAGAAAAATAAATATTCTAGATAGCTTTTAGAAGTTTTCCTCTTTCCTATTTACAATCTTTAGTAAAAAGGAACAATTTTTTTACTATATTGAGCTAACACATTTTTGTCCTGGTTCTTGCTTAATAGTCATTGAATCAGAGACTACAGATTTGCAATTTTGTCTTGTCCAAATTCTTAATCTAGCATTCAGGAAAGACATATTTTGCACAAATCATTCAATACCAGTATATCCTATGCAGCCAAACTCTATGAAATATGTGACAATAATTTTTTTCTGGAAGTGTGACAGATTTTTATTTTCATTTTGGCAAGTTAACTTAATGAGCTTAACTTAGTAATGAGTTATTTAATATTTAAGTCCTGGAAATCACTTTGATTGAAGAATGCTTAGCAAAATCTGTGGGCTTGCACTGTAGTCTTAGTATTTATTATCTTAGAAAGTCAGCTGTATCGGTTTATTTTTCTTTTTATTCTGAATAACACTGATTAGTATCTTGTTCGTATAGTTTTCATGGTCATCATATTAGATTTTATTGATGCACCAACTATATCTGGCTTGTGTTTCTTATTGTGGTACTGATAGATAATTTATTTTTATGAGCATTTGAAAATTAGGTCCTTATATGAAAACTATCTCATGACCCTTGTTAATAGAAATAGTAATTGCTATAGGACTTGTGCTTGCATTAAGCTTTATAGAATTTTTCCCTGTTTAAGGTTTAAAGTATGTGTTGCTCTGCACAACTAACACATCAATAAATCCAATATGCATCATTACAATTGTTTAACTGTCAACATAACACAGGCCACAGTATCTCACCCTGCATCAGGCTGTAACTTCAGATTAAGTAGACCCCGCCCGAAAAGAGTGTCTAGTCATGATAACAAGACTTCAGGCATTGCAAAATTCATCTTATTTCTAGCTAAGGATTGCTATAAAAGATATCGGTGCACATTAAGAGTATTACGTTTTCTTTGGCTTCATAAGCATTTTGAGTACTGTGTTTTTGTTTCTAGAATGTTGTGTGATGTTTGTGCATCATATTTGGCTCCTCACAGCTGTTTTGTGTTTTAGATGGCCCAGATGACTACTCATTGCTGAAAGTTGATGAAAATGAATAAGAAAACAAGATATATTTTTATGAAGTACTATGTGCTGAAAATCATAAAAACTTCATCAGTGTTTCAAGAACAGTTGTGGGAAGACTCATCAGAAACTTATCATGACTATTTTCAATTAGATTTTGTTTTGTATCCTTTTTGTTTCTAGCCTATTGCTTACAGATATAAATGTATGGAATTTTATAAAATAGTTATTAATTAATTTAAGTTCTGGATACATTTGTTTTGAGCCCTTTACAAAAAAAAAACTTGTTGACACAGTTAGGAAAATCAATCCTAAAATAAATATGATCAAAAATCAGAGGGAAATTTTATGTGTCAAAGAAAGCTATGCAGAAATTTAATTAATTCGTGTGGTTCTATTACTGTTGGTTAAAAAAAAAAAAGCTTCTGATAAACCTAAGGGTCATCCTGTGCTGTGAGAGAACGTCCATCTGTCCTGTACACATAATCATGCTTTTCTTTTACATTATATACCTTATATTAAGTGTTCACATTCGTTTGGGGTCAAAAAAAAATATCCTCAGGCTGAAGGACAAAAAAATGTCCTTCAATCTCAGAAAGTGATAAAAGTGTAGCTAAAACATCTAATAAAATTTTCAGATTTTTGGTTTTGTTTAAACAAAACTGCTATAGCTTTAATGTTCATTTGGTTAGGGGCCATTCAAAGCTGCATCAAATGCAGTGTCCTTTTTAAGAACATCTAGAATTGCCCTCCATATGACATTTCCTAAACATTTAATATTTATGTCAGACCTTAAATCTCTCTTTGGCTTTGACATGAGCCTCTCACCAGTATAATTTTGGATGAAATTGTAAATCAAGAGAAAATTAGCAAGCATTTTGATGGCATTCTTTTTTTTTTTTTTTAGTGGCAATTGTTTGAAGTACCAGGGGTAATTTCTTTTCTCCATTAACATCAATGGTGCATCATTGATAGATGTTAGTGGGAGTATGATTTCACTCTATACTTGTAAGATAGTCTTAAGGATAGAAGTAAATGCACAGTGTACGGGTAAAGCAGTAACATATTTCCTGCATTAATTTTCACTGGTATATTACTCGTCCCACAGTCTTAATCACTGTTTTGGAGATCTGTGTATTTTTAGAATAGCACATATGTACAGTCAAAACTAAATCTGGTTTTAGAAGTGTTTAGCATGAATACATGTTATTTTTATATCTCAAAGGTAAATTTTAGGTCTAATATTGAAATTTATTTTCAAAAGGAATACTGTAGTGACTGTACAACTTTAATCCTCCTGGTACAGTGATTTAAAAATTTGTTTGGATTAGTCCATTCATGTTTAGTTAATTTTGTTTTTTGGGTCTTGTGCAGGTAACTAAGTCAACTGTCAATACATCTTTTTCTGCTTAGTTTATACATTGTGTCAGTGTGAATGGTATGGTCAACATACATAATACATGATACTCTAGTTTCTTAATATGTATTATTTTGCCTATAACCCAATAAATATATTCTACTCTACTCTGCATATAGCAGTAGTCCAGCTAATCAGATAAACTGGCAACAGCACAGCATTGCTGATTCTATTAAAAATTCAAGTAGACAAAACTGTTACAGAACACAATATCTGATTTGTATTCTGGGGATCCTCTCAGATATTTGTCACTGATTGCAACTGTACAATCTCTTATTTTTTCAAGCTCTTTTGGAAAAATGTGGTCTGAATTTTATGAAAGTTCTCTAGTTTCAGGAATCTTATTATATATAATAGTGTATTTGAAAAGAATGTGTGCCAAGATCAGTTGGTAATTCCAAGTTTAGGTTCTGATATGGGGAAACATTTCTGTTGACCAGAACAACCAAAATTCAATACAATTAGAGTAGGAGTTTTACTGTGCTAGTTGTGGTATGTTATGAATTATTGGTAATAATTATGCTAGAGCATAAGCAGAAGCTACTATTACTATTATTTCCAAGCCAAAGAATTTTTTGTTTGTTTCCCACCAGGAATCAGAGAGTCAACGCAGAAGCATGAACTTGAAACATGGAGGTGCTCTTTTCCTGTCCTGTTGGGCTTTAAATTAGTCAAAGCACCACAAAACTTATGGACTATAGAAGTAAATTGCATACAAGAAAATGGCCTTAATATTGCAGTCTGATAGGGTTTCCATAATATTTGGGCTACAGGGATACTTAGGATCCATACAAGGGAGGAGGGAAAAAGAGACGCATGGATTTGACATGAAGAATTTTATATTTGTGAGGGAAAACATGCAAGAAAAGCATTCATATTCCTTGCTTGTCTTTACTGCTGATTGTCTCCTCTAGACACAGCAAATGTTAACCAAAATTGTGCTGCTATTTATCAGCTGCTTTTCAGGAAAGGGGTTAAAGAACTTTCATTAACATCAATAATTTAATCGACTGTGACTTTAATTGAAATAGCAGCTGAATCATTGAGAGTGAAACCAGTGGGAAGACATTTGTTGGTGCTCCCTTTTTATCTTTAGGCATATTTCATATCTTGCATTACTTTGCTCAGTTGTGATACCATCGTTCTGGGGATCTGAGAGCTGCAGAAGTTGCTGAGTTAATATTATGATGCTTGTGACAATGTATGAAAAAGGTATGAATTACATCTGTTTTATAAAATGGAGAACTACAGTTTCAATTGCTTGTTACATTAACAAACACTGCCTTCAGACAGAAAGGAACTGCAGTGCTAAAGCTCTGCAGCTTGTTCTGTACTATGTTTTCTGGGCAAAGCTTTAAGGATAAGCAAACACGCTATAATTTTGCAGAGGTAGCCTTTAATTAAATGTTGGGGAATCAGATGAAAAGTTTAGTTGTTCATATGAATATTGAGTCCCTTCTTGTCGCTTAAGGTAGGAGGCAGGCTAAGGTTGTGCAAAGATCTTGTTGTGCTGCAGAGTGCTACACTCCTGAGAAAACATCTTGTGGTGATACAAGAGCATGATCAGCTTAGTAAATAATAGGAAACCTTCACTTGTTTGACCACATAGGCATCTCATACTTGAGGATATAGGGATACCGTGACCATAGGTGAGACTCTCGTGAGACCACCCTTTTAGATAAGTGTTGGTGATCTGGTAATGTTGCTCCCGAACGTAGGTCAGTCAGACTTGCTGAGACTGCACGGGACAGGGCTCAGTGGTGGTAGATGTGGAAGCTGCAGTGTGTCCTAGAGTTCCAGGTGCAGATGGGGCTGAGAGCCACGAGGGTGGCTGCACACCAAGCGCATCCCCAGGCTCTGGCCCCAGCCCCTAGGGGTTGGCTGTCTGCAGCTGGGTGACCTTGTTTCCAGATGGTGTGTAAGAATTAGCTGTGTGAGAGAGCTGTGAAGCCTCGCCGGAGGCCGCTGTGCTCAGGAGTTTCATGTAAGCTCAATTCCTTGCCCTTGCCCCTTTCCTGATCTGTGCAGATATGCCTGGGTCCAGCCTCATACTTCGCTGATCCTGCCTATGCCTTGCTCTCTGTACTTCCTGACTTGACCTTGGATGTGCCTCATCACTATGGACTTCTCAGGTGGTCACTGGGTTGTCTGAACCTAGCTGCTGTCACCGGACCTGCTCTGCTCTTGTTCAGGTATGTGGCACTGCACCCTCATCAGCGAGGTCACCGCCGTGCTTGCATTGTCACCATCAGCTCCTGGCTCGCCCTCCCTTGTGCAGCCTGTCCTTGCAGCTCCCTGGCAGTGAATTCTAAGGTCCAGGCAGCACAGTGAGGGAGCTTGGCTCTATGTGCAATAGTAATGAACAGCATAAATACAAATACGGCTTGTGGGAGTAGTTGTTTTGAGAGAAAAAAAAAAAAGACATCTACAACCAGCAAGGTATCTGTATATTTCCGTACCTGGTTAGGAGCTTACATCCTTTGCTTTCATAGACCTTGCAGGTGACATCCAGAACTTCCTCACCCATCATCTTTTCCCTCTGGTTTAATGACCCATAAGATCCTTTAGTCTACATTCTGCTGGAGGGTTTTCCATTTGAGTAATGTTTATTCAAGTTTGAGGCATTCTGGTGATAAAGCTAGACTCCTGTTATGTAATGTGTATATGAACACCCTGTTCAGATGTGGTGCTTACTGAATGTTATCATAGAATCATAGAATGCTTAAGGTTGGAAGGGACCTCTAGAGGTCATCTAGTCCAACCCCCCTGCACACGCAGGGTCACCTAGAGCACAGGGTGGCATCCAAGTGGGTTTTGAAGATCTCCAGAAATTTATTGAGAAAGTTTTCCTTTTCCTTTTTATTATTTGTGTTATTAATAAAACCCACAAGGGAAGGGTTTTCTTCTCCGCCTTCCCTATACAGAGGACAGACCTCAGAAAGGAACAAAAAGCCAAGGCTCCATGAAATCCACTAGTGACTTTGCACTTCCAAACAGAAATGGGAGAGGAGCTACATAGGTGATGCACAGCAGTACAGAGCGTTAAAAAGATGGCCTGTGCATCCAGAACAAAAGTTCTGTGCTTTAGCAACAATTCAGAAAACATCTAAAATGTGCTGAACTTCCATCATGGCCACAGTGTGACTTTCTGCATATCCAGGCTGATTTTGCAACTCAGTGTGACCCTCCCCAAGTCTAATCTACTAGTCTACTGCCCTCCCCAAGTCTACTTTGATTATGTTTTGAATGATTTCCTGAAGTCCTTGAACAAAAGAAGTCATCAATAATCTGTGGGTTCATCAGCCTGCTACTCTGAGGACAGACTTCTTTTACTGCTTTGCATCCGCATGTATTACATTAATTCCTGGCAGCAAATACTGCTACAAGAAACTTTTGCTCTAAGCAAGTTAAAAAATAGCATCAAAGAAAAAATATTAAGTGCTAATAGAAGCCAGCTTCTGTGTCCTAACACTTACTTGTTGTGAATAGGAAAGAAATCCTAAATTTGTGTTTATGCATTTATTTACACTGGCATTTTATTGCTTCATCAGTCCACTATCTTCTCCCTCCCTCTCCCTGCTGGACAGCCCCTGTATTGCACTGGCCCAAGTTAGCGATGCTGATGGCCGGCTGGTTTAGAAATTAGGATCTGAAAGAATAAAAGAAAGATGACCTTCTGATGCTCGTGTTGTGCAAGTGCAGTGATTCAAGGGGTTGTTAATATCCCTGGTAGTGCTCCCTGGGGGCTCCGGCTGGAGCCAGCCTGGAGCGTTTTGTTGGGAGCATGGGTGTCCAGGCTGCTGCAGGCCAAGATGCGCCTGTCATGAGGGAAGGAAAGGTTTCAACCATGAAGTGGAAGTGCTGCTGGGTATGTGAGGGTAGAGGGTATGAAGCACTTGTGTAAGAGACTTCAGCTTTTTCCATACTGAAGTTCTCTCACTTTTTTTTTCCCTCTGATGTCTTTTGGTTTTAAGCGGGGTACACTAGGCAAGGAGATAAGGCAGTTTGAGTGTAACTTTACAGAAGACTATTCAGAGCCTGTGAGGCCAGAATTGCTTGAAAAAACAGAAATTAAGGCCTATGTTTTCTCTTGGACAGTTTGCACAACCGGCTTCACATGAACTGCTTTCTTTGGATTTGTTAGCCTGACAGTGCTGGGAAATTAGCCCAGCCCTTCTGACTTCTCATCAGTTTCCTGACTGTTGGAACACAAACTTGTATGACAGATTGCATCCAGCACAGTAGTAGTTAATGGAAAATAGAATGCTTTGACATTCGCTTCTGGTGGGCTGTTCTCTGGTGTAAAGGCTAAACACCTTTTGTCCTCCATAGGAGTTCGCTTTCGGAAAGCTTTTGCAAAATCTGTAGGTTTCCAAATTTGTTTTCTGAGGCTGTGGTTTGCTTAATTTCTACATTCACTAGCCAAGAAATATTTTCAAGAGTGATTTGTGATTTTTTAAGTCTCTAACAGATGTCTCAAACAAGGCTTTATTTCTCAGAAGCTGCTGAGCGTCTGTCTTCTTTTGCTAAAGCAGATGTCCTTAAAGTTTTTGCATTAGAGCAATAGAAATGAAGGCACCTAAAACATTGCCTGCTTTCCTGAAAAACTGGGCTAGGCACCGCAGAGATGCACCTTACAAAACAGCCTTGGTTAAAATTGAGGGTTCAGGGGGAAGGGTGAGGAGAGTGAGAACAAATACAGTAACAGCCTATGATTAGAAATCTTAACAATGACAGTGAGTTCAGTTTAATTCCTATCTGCTTAAAAGCAGGCCTGGGGAAATGCTGTGCTTAGAAATGCCCTGGAAAGTGCAGCTGGTCCATGCGCTTTATCTTGAAAAGCAAGGGATCTTTCCCATTTTGCAGTAACACTGCCATTTACTGGGCCATACCACTAGCAATTTGCAACAATGGGAGGGGAAAAAAAGCTGCCATTTGACCTAGAATGCAATTTTCAACTAATTAATAAAGTGACCATTAGTGCCCGAGGGGATAATAACAGGAATAAGAACAAATTACTAGGGGGTGCAAAGGAGGCTTGGGCATTGTATTGCAAATTTCTTATGGCACTATTCTTCTTTTTTTTCTCACTAATACTTTTAAAGTGCCCCCACTCAACACTTGCTCCATGTAGGACCCTTGCAAACCACATAAGAATTAGCCCTTCAAAGATCAATCAGGATCTAATTGTTGTTAACAAAGTGCCACCTGGAGAGAAATGTTACAATATACCTTCATTACAAAGCATTCAATCTCTCTCACACTCACAAGTCCTGGCTACAGTATAGACAAAAAGAAGCAGTTGCTAGCATTAAGATCAGGCACCTGCAATTGCTCGTAAAACGCTGCCAGTCCCTGCACAAATATGTCCCTGGCATTTCATGAGCTTCGTCAGGACTGTTCTGCTTATGCTTCCTCCAGGCAAATCTTGCTGTGGACCCTCTGTTTGCACTGCTTTAACGTATCGCCTCAAACTCATGGGGATGTTAGGCAGAGCAACTGCAGCGTGTGCTCTAATCTCTCCTAGGCGTTGGGAACTGTTCTCAGTGGGGAATTTTTGGTGTGTTGTGCCCTCCTGCCATCAGTGTGCCACAAGCAAACGTTCAGGAAAGCCCCAGTAAGCTGATTTTGAATGGCACACCTTCATTTCTGGTAAATGGCTTTCCCTGGCCTGTCAGGGTTTAAACTGTAGGCATAGCTCATCTGCTGCAGGTCCTGACTGTGCAAGGACTCTGCAGCTTCACCGGTTGAAATTCAAGACAAGTCTCACATCGCCACTTCTTGCATACTTACCTGGGGCTACATTTACACAGTAGTTTAAGTCAACTGATACTACTGTTGTTGTCTGTTCCTCCCTCCGCCTGCTTGCTTGTGCTGGCACTGGCATTCCTCTGACATCCTAAGCTGGATCCAGATCCTAAGCCAATAGAAACTCTTTTTTTAAAGCTCATTTAATTTTTCTACTGGTTTAATGCACTGGACTGATTTACCCTGTGGTCACCAAGGGTCCTGTTGCAAGGGCAGCTTTGGGATCTCGTAGCTGATTTACAGTGTCCATTTAAGTGAGCTCCTGCTGGCCGAGATGTCTCTGCATGTCTGCCCAATGCACGTCTGACTGACAGGCAGCTAGTGGCTCTCCCTCCCTTGGCATTTTCCAGTCCTGGGAGCCAGGACTTGGCTGGCCTGGCCTGCCCTTCCGCTGCTACGCTAAGATCTGCATGTTCAACCTTGGGGCAGCTACCACATGCAGCTGACGTGCAAAGAGGCTTAATGCAGGGCTCCTTAGCTCTACCGCCAGGTAAATGGGCCAAGGCCAGAACCAGGTGTGTGTGGAGGGGAGGGATGATGAGGCCGCCTAGCTGAGTTTACCTCATAGTAAAGTAAGAATGTTTTTTTGTTTTTCTTCACTGGGAGCAGTTTCTCTGGTTTCTCTGAGCTCTCGGCTGATTGTTAGAATGCTGTGTCTGGTTTGGGTGGTTCACAGCTATCCTGCCCTACAGTCACCACTCTTACTCATTAAGATACAGTAGTTACTTTCTTGTTAGAACAAAACAAGTCAGCTGTCATACTGGTTCCCAGGTTTTCCCTCTGCACAGCCCTTTTCTGCCAGCTCAGTCTCCAGAGAAATCCTGATCTGCTTGTGCACAGTACAGCATGCTGAGTAAAGCAGAGCAGGAATATTGAACCTGTTTTGATTTGTGGCCTCCTAAAAATCTCCAGTGGGCTACTTTACAGCAAACCAAAGGCTATTGCCAGCAGGCCTGCTTCGCATGTGCTTTGTTTGCAAAGTCAGGGAGTTGTCTTGACTGAACGCTAACCTGATCAAGGAACTAAACATAATTACTGGGTTTCAGAATTATCAGTTCCCAGGTCTGTCTGCTGTGCGTCTGCACAAACACCAGCACCAGCACAAAAGAGGGGCAGAATTAAGCAGCTAGGGGCAGTTGAGCAAACACAGGACCTAACCTTTTGTGAAGACTTGCTCCATATGAAGGTGAGCCCAGCCTCTTTTCCCAAAGGCCAAAAGTCATTCTTCGGGTGCTGAGAGCACACATAGAAAATGAGTGATGTAGAGAACAGTTTCTCTCTGGGTCCGCCTCCTCCTTCCTTTAGTTTACTGCTGGCATATTCAGTCCTTGCTAGCTCCTTGGCTGACAGTTGTAGTAACTGCCATAGTTGCTGTGGAACTGTCTGTGGAAGCAGGCCAGCGGGGCAGGTGAGGGCAACGCCGCCATCTCCAGCCGTTCCCCAGGGCAGACACTTCATTAGTGTGTTTAATTCCAGCTATGTGCTTCCTCTCCCTGCACTGTCAGCCTCATTCCAGTCGTTCCTCTGTAGCCAGGAATTTGGTCAGAGACTCCATTTGTTGGCTTGTGCGTCATGTTTGTGTCCGTGCTAAAGAAGCAAAATCCTTAGCTCTTGCATAGTGTGTGTTACACAGGCAAGTCACAGAGAATGGCTTTGCTGAGGGCAGTTCATAACGGTAAATTGGCAGAGGCTTCCAGGAGTTTCTGCGAAGTTCATGCAGTCTTAAGAGACAGACCAGCTCCCTGCCCTGGCGTGCTATGTCCAGGAGTTTTCTGTGGGCTCCACTCCAAGAAGTGGTGCTTGTTAGATGCTGCTGACGGGTCCCTCAGTTCTGCACTAACCTGACAGAGCTCTCAGCCATGGGAATGCCTGGGTTGTGGCTACCCTGCAGGGCCAGTGTGGCTGGTGCATCAGTCTGGCTGGTGCTGTCTCAGTTTGGGTTCAGTTAGTAGGCAATGTGGATCCTAGCGAAACTTTTTGCAATACATACATTTTTTGATATAAAAGCACTAATAACCTAACCTGATTATTTGTAAACATGGGATTAGTCTTTACAAACACATGAAGAATGTCAGCCATCTGGAGTCTAAAGTATGCTTTTTTTTTTTTTTGTCCACAAAAATGCTAATATGAGTTCCATCAGTAGTATGGCATTAATCCCAGACCTGATTGACCAAAGTGATTTGGTGTGCCAGGGAACAAGCTGTGACAACCAGGTGCTTTTTAGGGGACCTCTCAGTCAGTCAGTTGGCTGCATGTCTCGGTAGCACCTGGAATACTTTTATAACAGTGATAGCCCATTACATGCAGAAACTATAATTGTGCCGACTGCTCCATAGCATGTTACAAAGATAACGTATGGTGGGTGTAAACATTGCAAAGCTGTTCAGAATATGTTACTAGTAACAATTAAAAACCTAACCTCAGGAGAACGTTTGAGTCTGCTATTGCAGAGCCAGAGAGCCTGCAAAACCAAGAAACTGAAAGCAAGACAAAACTGCACGAGATTATAAAAAGGCAGTATCCAGTGTCTGGTTGACCAGAAAAATGAAGACATTACTGCTTAAAAATGGTAGGTTTTGTAAAGCCTTCTAACTCACCTCTAAACAGAGCTTCCAAAATTGCCATGAAAATGTACCCAGCCCAGCTACAAACCTTCTTACCTACTCTTTGCCATAGAGAATGATAAAGAAAGATAATAAAACTATAGTAGCATTTTGCATTTTTTTTCCTTCCCACAGTGAGAGTTAGAAATTAACCTTTGGAAAGTGGTAGCCTTTGGAAAGTGGTGACTGTAGTGAGGCAAAACAAAGGCAGAGAAGAGGAGAAAGAGCTAAGCTTGTATTTTGATAAATGTGCCTGTGCATGTTGTTCTGAGGATTGGGAAGCATGATGGAGAAATGGAAGAAATTGCTTCTTTCTTTCTCTTTCTCCTTCAGCCACCTGCCCAAGCCACTACATGCACCTCTTTAGAGATATATTCTCTGATAAAGAAAACCATATACCAAATCAGACCAATTCTCCTGTGTCGTTAAAGACTTCATATGTTAAATGTCATTCCAAATACCCTTAACTAGAAGATGCTGTCCGTATATACTCACCTTGCAGCAGCTTTGTAAATGGTCTGCATTAACTCTGCAATTTAAACGCATACTTTGGATTTTTCTTTTGGAGTTCATATATCTTTCTCCATCTTCAGAAGTAAGAAATGTGTTGATTATAAAGGAGCTGTGCTGATTTAACCTAGGTGAAGATTTGTTAAACGCAACATAAGTATTTTTGAAGTAAGTAGTCTTTGGGGCAGAGAGGTTGCACTGAGCTAACATGTATGCACAGGTTTGCTTACATGTGATGGAAGAAAGGAAAAAGGCATCCCCTATGACCAGAAGAAACGCCCCCCAAATATCACTGAAAGAGATGGGCTTCTGACAGCACAGTCCCAAACTTGCATATTTCCCAGAGCATAAGATTGGTAGCTCTCAGGAGCCTGAGGCCCCTGTCCTTGAAATGAATCACAAAAGGTTCAGCTACTCAGTCTTTTCAGCTTAAAAGTGTCCTTAAAAGGCTTTACTAGAATTACAGTGCATGTTGTCAGAAGTCAGCAACAAGAACAGGTGCTTGGGATTCCTTGCTGCTCAAGCAGAAATCTGTAGTTCAAATGCGATAACATATCCAGCCATGTAGATATGTCATTTCTAAGGGAGTTCTTATTGAACGCTTGTTTTCAGAGTTGAAAAGTACCTAATTTGCCTTGCTGTAAGATGTCTCATCAGTGAGGTGTGAAACAAAGAGTTAGGAAAGCCAGCTAATTTTCTTGCATGTTCCTAAACCTATCGTTTACTTACTCAGTGACCTTGGTCAAGTCGTTCCAACTTCTTTTGCTACTGAGGTTCATCTGCTGGAGCAGAGACTATCATTCTCTAAAAGTCTCTATGAAGCTTAGATGCATTGGGCACTGATCATGGTAGTGGATGGCCCTTAACTGCCACTGGAATGTTGCCCACAATAGCTGTAATGGTGAGGCCAAATACTGAGGAGCACAAACCCAGGAGCTGCTTTGACAATAGGGGAACTAGATTGTCCGTGCTGCTGTTTGCTTATTGTTAAAGCAAGGCAGACAATATTTGCTTCTCAGAAGTACTGTGGGAATTAATTAAATCTTCAAAAAGGAGTAGGGAATCCCTGTGTGAATGGGCTGTAGGTCTGAAGAGTATAAATTTATATATATGTTTTCCTAAAATCTGTGGAGAAACTATGAATTCATGTTGGAGCATTCTGGGTTGTCCAGACTGCAAGCCTCTGAGCAAATTCATGCTCCCCAAAGAAAGACACAAGGAACAGAGACACAAGAGTCTGCCATGCCCAAAACAGCTTGGCAGTCCCACAGGAGCAAAAAACTGGCTTCACTGAGGGTCTGTTCTTCCATTAACACAAGAGATGTGAGTCCCATTAGCGTTAAAGGGAGGTGCCTGCTAAACTTTCCCACGCATTAGCGGAGGGAGAGACTTCTAAAGGTATTAGGAGGTAACAGACGGTTGTTGCTGCACATGTTCACTTTCTTCATTATTTGCCTGTGATATATACCCATGCTTACACCGTTTAGATATATCTCCTTGATATCTTGCTATCTGTCACAAAGAGACATCCTGAAGCTGTCCAACATGCTTTCCCATAATCTTCAATGCAAGACTATGAATATAAAACTTGCCTCTTACCTGTTTGCATACTGATTCCCTAAGACCCAAATCAATCTATTGTTGATTTCCAGGACTGTAGTCCCCTTTGAGTCCTATTTTTTTACTGAATGCTCGTCAGCAGGGATATGTGCCTGATTTTTTTTTCCTGTGGCTGTAAAATTTGTTGTCCTTTGTAGCAATCTTTAAAGTTTACTTGTGGGCTGAGGAAAGTTATGCCCCCTATAACAATGTGTTGTGGGGGTTTGTTTAATCCTGTAGGGCATTTGGTTGCATTCGCCTGGGGGAGGGATGCAGACAGAAAGAGAAAAAGCTGTAGAAATCAATGGAACTGGCGATCTAGTCCTAGAAGGTGGCAATCTGTTAATTAGTGTTCTTGGGAAAACCTGCTTGTGATGAAAATAAAGCCCCATCGTTAAAACCCACTGCATTTTCCTTTTCTGCCGCTGAATGTTGTTAACAATGTTGCACTCTGGTTAAGTAAAAATCTAAAACTGCAGTGAAGTGTTAGTAATCGGTTCCTGAGCAGATTCCCTAATGCTATTCACTTTTCCCTGCTAATCTTCCTGTGTGAGTTATAACAATGCAGCACCAAATGAGAAGGAAATGTCAGGTTATGTTTCAGGGCCAGCCTCCTGCCCACCCTCCATCTGTGCTGATGTCAGTGCTTATTGGAACATATGCTGCCTGTTGCTCACTGACCATCTGTTAGCTGAGCTGATGAAGTGTTCCCGTTGCTGGGACAACGCGGCCCTTGATTGCCACTGGCACCGCAAACATTTTCCGCTCAGGTTTCACTTTTATCTGTGCTCTGGAATGGCAGCCCTGGCTTGGTATGGGTTGCCCTGGGCCTGCCTTTTCCTTCGGCTCGCCAGAGGGAAGCAGTTGCACTCGGAATTCAAGTTTCAAGTTTTAGGGCAAATGAAAAAGGCTGCGTACTACTGCATGCATGATGCCCGTGGTAAACTGTGTTACAGGCTTAAGATCTAAGGGCAAGCACACTTGCTGATAGGAGCCCTGTGTCAGTGGCAGGGGGAACATCTATGGCTCACAGCTCCTGGTGTTCATAAAATGTGGTTGTTAAGAGCTGGTAGACTGTAACTGGCTCAGTGCAGAAATGCTTGTAGCCATGAAGGCTACAGAGGTATTTGGGGAGCCAGGCAAAGGGCTAGAGATGGGCAGCTTTTCCCATGGATGAAAGTAATTTGTGCTGTAATTACTGTATTTTAGGTTTGCATCTGACATCAACAAACCTTCAGGGACACAACTGAATACTATCACATGTACTCATTCCTTCAGCTCATTCTGTAGAGAGAAAGAGATGTTAAGCCACAGTGGCAATAATATAATTTCACCCACATGCACCCTCTTTGCAGCTCTGTCTGATTGAGCTTTCCCTGTCTCTTAAAATGTCTTCAAACATTAATCAATCCTCATGACAAGCCTATGGGGCTGGCAGGTGGTATTTCCTTTTTAAGGAAGAGAGAAGCAAAGTGTGAGAGCTGGCATGAGAACCGAGGCATGCCTACCTCCCAACCCCTGCCTGCTGAGATCACTAGACCATGTTGACCTTCATTATATGCTGAGAGCCCAGCTCAGCTGTGATGCCAACAGAGCTGCATACCAGAAATGAGGGCCAAGCTGACTGTATCCTTTAGTTCTTTTAGTATTATATGTGAAAGGAAAAGTATCTGGTAATTCAGCTTTTTTGGTGAAGATGACTCTGGTGAGTAACTTCCTCCAGTTACCTCAGCAAGGCTCTGTGCTGAGGTAACTGGAGGAAACTTGATGGCCTTTGGAGTGAGAGCAGTCTGGATGCTCAGTAGTGTTAAACTCTCTAAGTAGAGAAATGCGTTGGCCTCTTATTTTCTGTTTTGGTATTCTTCAGTATTTTCTGCAGTGCTGACTCTGAAGTTTGTCCCCTGGCAACATCATTTACTTCCAGGATCTCTCAGCCCCAGCCCTTCCATCCGTCTTCTTTTTCTTCTGCCCACAGCCTTGCCTCTTTCCTGCATTTCCAGAATCTTCTTTCATATATGCTGCCACATTCTAGGCAAAAAGTGAACTTCTTCCTATTTAGCAAAAAGTGAACTTTTTTTATTTTCTTTCCTACAGGCTTTAAGTCTTCTCCTACAACCTTCCCTATCCATTTTTTCTGTGGCCTTCACTCTAGCTAGCCTTTCTGCTGGCTCTTCTCACTTCTCATGTTTTTGAAATCTTCTTTTCTTCTGTTCCAAGCACAAAAATCCTCTTTAAAGTTATTGTGTCAGGAACTTGCAGCTTCTTTTCATAAGGCTTTAAAATTCTAACCTCTCCAGAAAAAGTACTCTTCCTTTTTTTTCCACCCTTTGCATCAATTATGGCTTTAATTAAATGATTGAATAGTACAATAATGCTGTGTTCTGAGAGACTGCCTGTTGTGTGGTTGAAGTGATATGGGCAAGATATGATATATACTGACATAATCCTAGACATTAATAACAATAATAACATATAACTGCAGCATATGTTACTATTTCAGGTTGTTCTGGCACAGTAGACTGGTTTTATTCACCCTGGGGACAAGCACATGAACAAGTTACCAGAAGGGCAGCATGGGTGGGGATTTATATTGCCTCATCTGCCCTGTGGTAGGGGCCCATGTGTTGGTGGAGGAGGAGTGAGGTAGTGTGCTGTGCTTTTGTTGAGTGGAAGCCGAGTGTCTTACCTTGCCTTTATTGTGGGTATGATAAAAGCACTTATCGTCAATTTATCAGTTACCACAACAGAGTTTAAGCACTCTACGTTTATACCCTATCTTGTGGCAACTTGTTTGGTGCCAGTCTCCTTTTAAATCTGTCTTTGTGTCTTTTAGTTTTGCCAGAATGGTATAAATGTGCCTGTACCTAAATGAAAATTGGACCTAATTTTTCTCTCTTCCAAGAATCTCACAGAGCCTGAGGTTTTGCTGATTATACAGGCCAGGCTACTAAGCCTTTTGAATGAAAACAATTCAGAATTTGAGTCTGCATTAAGATTTGACAACTTGAATTTTACTTGATTAAGCTACATTTTTAAAAAAACGTAGTATAAACCATTATTTACCCAACCTTTAGCTAGATTTGTGTTTCAAAACAGAAAGTGCTTTGCATAGGACTGGGCTGCATATTCTGTGCAGGTATTAGACTCAAACAAAACAGTTGCACAGTTGTACTGGTCTCTACATGTAGCAGAGAAGGTAAATTACAGCACGGACTTAATGAATGGTGTTGGAACAGCAAGCCCGGAAAAGACTTTCAAAGCTTGGAGATGCTGCTAAGAAAGTTGAGGTGAGACATATACCTATACTTTGTCAAAACCTTCTAATGGCGGAAGATTTCTAGGAGTGTGTAGGGCCAAGGCTCATGTTGAAATGCCATATAGTGATCATTACCACTGCTGATTTAATGGGTAGCTGTATAGCAGTTGCTATGATCACCGTACAGCTGTGAAGGTCTGTGGTACAGTGGCCTATGTGCAGCACTGGAAGGTAAACCTTAGGTATGCTCTTGAAAGCACATATACAGGCTCCTGAGGCCTGCTCACGTTGGCCTTGGCCAATGCTTGTGAAAAGCTGATGGAGTGGATCTAAATTGCCTGTTTGACGTTGTTTAAAGAGGTATCAAAGTCTGTTGCAAAGGCACAGCTGTGCTGCTAGGAAAGCTCCTCAACTGGCTGACACCTCTAGACTTCATTGGACAAATGTTGATTTTTACCAGGCAAGGATCTGAACTCTGATGAGGCTGGCGTGTCAGCCATTCAGGCAGAGTCATCTCCTGAATTTGGATGGTTGAATCCTGTGAAGGTCAGTAAATACTTGATTGTCTTGCTGTGCTTTGAGGTTTACAAAGTGGGGCTCTGGCATCTGTTTTTGTGGAAAAATTCTGGCCTCAGTCTGGTCAGGGGCAGTGTGCCACTAACATCCGTTGCGTGAGGATTTGCTGTGCGCTGCCTGAGTTCTGCAGATCATTCTCCACACAAATTAATTAAAAGATGCCTTAGGTAGGTGTCCAGCCGGCACAGAAGGAACCCAGCTCGCTGTTACTGGTCTGCAATCCCCAGTTTTCCAGCTGTCGCTATGTAACACGGTCTCCCCCTCACGTAATTCCTTCCTGTAGTCCAATAGAAGTCCTTTAAAGAAGAGAAAAGGGAAGAAAGAGGAACAACAAGCAAGTAATCCTGTCATACGATCTGCCTCAGTAGTTTGGGGCCTGCTTCTCTTTCAGGGGCTGTGAGCATGCTTTGAGGCGCACAATAGCGATGCCTCCTCCATTGACCGCGGCGCTCAAAGAGCCAAGCGCGGCGAGAGCCCCACGAGCAGCGGCAGCAGCAGCAGTGGTGCAGCACCGCGATGGGCCCAACTGTTAACTGATTTAACACTCTGCCAGCTGCAGTCCCTGAGCTCGGAGCGAAGCAGTAAGCCTGTGCGCCTCTTTGAATATTACCTTTCAGCCAATTAGACATATGTCACTTCAATAAAATGTTCTGTGTGGGCTCCTATTGAGGCAGGGCTCTGCTGGGGAGAAAGGAATTACGTTACCTGCTTTTCCTATGAACATGGTATGAGTAGGGGCTTGTTGTTGTTGTTTCTGGTATTATTATCAGCTTTGAGGCAAGGGCTTGAAGAAAATTGTGAGGGGAAGGGAATGATTTTTGGAACTCCAGAGGTTTTTCAGACATACACTACAGGCCAGCTGGGCTGGAAGACCTTTACAGTAAAGATGGATTTGAATCAGTATATTGAAATGAGACTTCTGTCATCACCTGAACACTGAGAAGGTTAAAAACAGCATCTGCAGTGGCCTGAGTTTGTTTCACATGTAAGTATCTCTGATCTCAGAGAAACCTTGGATTTAGGGGAAGTAAATGGCTGTGCAGATGTCTGAAGACTAGTGCTGATTTACAGGAGATAACAAAAAAAAAACTTTTGACCCAACAAAAAGTTTTACAAAGGAGTGCAAAATAAAACTGTAACTAGTGAGCTGCCGCTTAGGGATAGCATTACAGCTGCTTGGTTGGTCCAAAGGGCAGTTATCCACTGTGTCACTGACACTGCAAGCACAGGTCTGTGGTACCACCAGAGCTTCTCCAAAGTCGCATCTTTAGGAGGTGGCTATTCTCAGGAAATGCACGTTATGGATGCCTATCTTGAGAATCTGTGTGAAGAGCAGAAATGTTTGTATTTGTGACAGTATAAATATGCCACTTTTTTTCATTCAGATTGACTAAATATTTTTATTTCAATAAGGCTGAAATTCTTATTTCAGTCATGTCAAGCTGCTTCACTTTGCCTTTTATGTTGAAATACATTGAAATGCATATATTGAAATGCATATGAAATTGCAGTAAAATATGGGGAATATATGGCACATTTTTAAAATAAATCTAAAATATTTTTAATGTTTAAAATATTTTAATAATGTAATAGTGAGAAACTTTTTGAAAGAAACTGAACTTAAGAAGTTGAGCAAAAATAATGGAGTTTATCAAAACAAAAGACAAATTTAGAATAAATGTTTCTAGTTTTTCTCATAGCAATGTACAAATTGAAGGTTTTGCCTATTGGACAACAAAGTATATGTAACCTTCAAGAAAAGAGGGGAATGGGAAATGTTTATTGCTCCTCTAACTTGAGAGGAGTGCTGAAGCTAGATTAATCGCAAAAAAGCTGTGGGGTTGAAAATGCTCAGTGAATAGGTGTGATCAGTTTATTTGATTTTGGGTTTCCCAAGTTTTCCTTCTCAGTCTCTTCAATCATCCTCCCAGTAGGAGTTTCTCTGGAGCGTGGTAATAGGGAGATAGTGATTGCCAAGTCAATGAGGTCGGACTTATCATTCATCATATCTGAGGGTGAGGGATCAAGTGGAGACTAAATGTTTAGGAACAGTCTTCGGGTACACAATGCTTTTCATATTGAACCACACTCAAAGTCTTGAGTTTAGATATTGAAAGAGAGACTGTTTTTTTTTCTGTCTTTCTTTTTTTTCCTTTTACAGTGTTTTGACCAGCTCCAGGCAGTGATGACAGGATTATGAGGTGGTAATATATAAGCTGGAATGAGATGCTATTTGGAAGATCTCAGGATTGCAGTCAGATGAATACTTTAAGCCGACCTAAGTTGTAAGTGTTGATAAGAGAAGTAGTTCTGCATTTCCTCTGCTACTGGCTGCTTGTTCTCACGGCTGTACTACTCCCTTCTTTGCCTCATACTGTTCTTTGTGCAGTCAGAGGGTGAGTGGGAGCAGATTCATCTGGAAATAACCTTCCATATTACTTTTGAGTTTATGGAAGTGTGTGTGCAATGGAAGTAGCCGGATCTAGTTGGTTTCAAGTCTTGTATTGGTAGGCATGGCGTCACAGGGATGGAATTGAGTAGCCAGAGCAGTGAGAGACCCACTTTATTTATTTAGGCCCTGGCTTATTGTATCTGTTGAAGCCTGTCTTCCTGTTTAATAACAGGACAGTATGTCCATTTTTAACAGCTGGGTCACATACCAAAAGAAGTGACTTGGGCAGAGCTTACAAAGCACAAGTGAGTGTCACTGCCCAACCAACGGCCAGTGAGCCAAGGATAGACATTTCTGTTGTTGGTAGTACCTGTGATGGCAAACTCTGACAATGCTCCTTGCAGGTGTTGCTACCTGTAGACTTTATTTGGATGTGTTAACCTTTGCAGTGGAATTGCTGAGTGTTGCTAAGCATTTTTTTGATGATGATTGTCCCTTTATCTGATTACATATTTTGTGAGTAAAATACAGACTCTGAATACAAGTAGGATTCTGAAAAGTTTAAATGTACTAACAGTAAACAACCCAATATTTCTCTGCTGTGGAAGCTTTGTAGATATTTACTGCACACGTCTTGTATAATACCACACTGTTTCAATGTGGTATTTCAGATAACATGATTATTTTCCTTTTCATCTTTCTCTGATAAATCTTCACTGAAGTGATGCACACACCGTATTACTTTCTGCCATCAGTCACTTGGTATGGCTTGGAACTTGCATATCCTTGTGCATTTGAACCCATTACTAATGCATAAGCATTCATCAGTTTGGCAGGAATGGACATTACACATCTGTAGTTCATAAACTTCAAGACAGTTTTGGGTGATGATGATTCAGGCATCCACTGAATGTCCAAATTCCCCTTGGCATCAGCTGTCCAGCCGTAACTTGTTGGATCCAGCAGAGTGGATTCACATTGCAGAAATCATCTCTAAATTCCTGCTTAATAGTTTGCATGCAGTTCACTCTGGAATAAGCAGTCTTTGCATGGGGGAAGCTGGCTGGAGTCAATTTCATCCCTTTTGGCAGAGAAGAGTCGATAATGGCATCAGTTGTTGCACTTTTAGGGACAAACAGATGGCATGTGAATTCTTGTAATTTCTGAAAGAAATCTGATGAAAGCTCCCGGGGTTGTCCAAACACTGGGAAGTTTTATTGATAATGGCATTTTCTTTGCATGACTTCAAGGGTTCCCAGTTTTTCTTGTCTGAAAGCACACTAACAGCATTGCAGGCCGAAAGGACATGCAGGCCAATCCT
The DNA here is from genome assembly GCF_000705375.1 of Tinamus guttatus. The sequence continues at coordinate 136,652 of NW_010582661.1, read as the reverse complement.
TGTTCTGCATGCACCAAGGGAGCATACTCTTGTATTACTGTCAGTAAATGTTTTGTGTCCATTTTTCAGCTTTATTTTGCATTAGTCAAGACCAGTAATACTGCTGGATTTCACTCATCATTCAAGCATACACTATAACGTATGTCTTCCTGCTTTTATGACAATTTGAGAAGTTCTGTTTACTGGTGTTAGTCTTTGGTTGGTCAGAAATAGAAATAGAGGGTCATAGCTGAATGGAGAACTCCATAATGTACTTAGCCTTTGTAAAGTACCCCTGTCCTATCCCTTAAGCAGGAATTGAATTAAATTTGACCTGTTGATGGGACAAGACAAAAATTTGACTGCTATTCGGATATTTTGGTCTGCAGTTGTGCCTTTGAAATGAATGCTAGCAGCAGATCCTCTGTTGGATTTCGCACTAACTTTTGTTATAATTGCCTGGTAAATGATTAACAGTGTGTTAACTTTATGACTTTCTGCATCTTCGTTTAGTTTGAATGAGCAGAGATGCCTTGTTAACAACGCTCAGCCTTTGGACAAGTCTTTGTTAATAACACAGACAGATGGGATAGTGAGGGCTTCGGAGGGGGGCTTTGGTGGGCTTTTTTTCCCCCCATCTGACTAAATAAAATAAGTCTTAGCCAAAGGGGTTTATCCATTGCTCGGTTCTTGCTGATGGGCTTAAGTCTTCCTTCTGTCCTGTTAACATTGTATGAAGAAACCATGTGAAAGAAGCATTTGACTTAATTCAGTTCAGTGGACAGACAAGGCCACAACTCACTCTCGCTGCATGCTTTGATGTCTGCTGTCCTCTGTGAAACTGCTCTACACAGCACCACTTGGATGCCTATTGATTTTTGCTTGGTTGCTTTCAGCTCTGTGTTCAGCACTAAATTATCTTTGGCAAGCATATCCATCAACGAGTTGTCTGGATACATGATCTGTTTCCCATTGTCACTGGCTGATACGTACCTAGTGTCTCCTTCAAACCTGGTCTTTCAAGTTTTAAAGGATTTGTTTCTCAGTTGAAACATTATTTATTGGTTTACATTTTTCTTTTCAGATAGAACCACTCTTGCTTTGAGATAAAGGTTGTTATCATATCTGGATGAGCAAAGACACTTTATGATAAATGCAAAGAGTAGTGGGTATACAGAGCTTTTTTTCTGCACAATATTCAGTTTGGATTCTGCATCCGATAGTCTTCAACTGAGTTACTTTGCCCATAATTTGAAGAACAAATGCAAACAACACCGGTAATGAATGAATTCTTGCAACAACAATTTCTGTATTGGAAATGACAAGGATACTGTTTTTTTTGCTGCAATATTCCTTAACTGTGCATCAGCGCATAGTGGTTTACAAGCCTTTTCAAGTACTTGCGGAATTTTGTTTATGGTTGGTGGAGGGGGTGTTTGTTTTTTTCCCTGTTTGGAAGACATATTCTTCTTCCTTGGGCCCTGTTTCTATGCTTTCCTATAAATTTCTCCATTCTCATCCTTTTGTGCATTATCATTTTGACCCAGTGACATCCCAAAAGACCTGTTGTGGCCATGAACATTTATGCTTCTCATAATTATTGAATCTTTGATGTTTCTTTTTTTGTTCAAACAGTTGACAACATCATGGAATGGAATCTGATTGCCGAACTCAACAGCTCTCAGAAAAGGATTTGCAAATGCATGCTCAGATGTGGCTTTAGGTTAGGGCTTGGTCTTCTGAAGTTGTGTGAATTATGTGTGTTTTGTGAGCCTTTCCAAGCCTGCTCCTCCCTTTTTATTGTTTTCCTTCATTGATATGAAGGTTTGATTTGAACTAATGGTTCAAATATGCATTAGAAATATGCATGTATTAGAAGTATCAACAAAGTTGACCATCATGTAAACATGCGCAGAAGCAGCATATGTACAAAGAAACTGATACTGTGGCATGCAGTTATCATTTGGTGACCATGCTGGAAAAGCTAATCAGCTTGATGGCTGTGATATGTCATCAAATCATGTAGATAAGCTCTGTAACAACAGTCAAGCCATGCAGATAATGAAAAACTGCTGAATCACACAGAAGTCCACCTAAGAAACACCAACAGCAAAATAATGCAAAGATGGATTACTCTCAGAATAAACTGAAATCAGTCAACGCGTTGTGTTATTTCACCCATATAAAATTCTGTTTTTACTTATGGATCCCCTTCTGAACCAGAAGGATAATTCAGTTGTTAGTATATTTTCATATAAATAGCCTTGAAAACTCAAGCCTTTTAGTTCATTCTCTACTTTCTCTTTAAATGATTAGAGGGATCTGGATTAGAAGGCTGATGAAAAAGATAAGTTCTTAGGAAGCATTTCGTTCACAGCAAAACAGCACATTTAACTAAATCTCAGGCAGTTGCAAATGTCCCCACCAGCTCTGGCCAGCAGTATTTGCTAATGCCTTAAATTAAAAAGATGTTATCTTCAGAAAGTAATTGCCCATTTAGAGCACTGTTTGCACAGAAGAACCTAGTTCTTCTCCCACTCATCTTTCTTTGCTCCTTTGCCTTAGTGCCTGAATGCAAGTACTCAGACAAATACCCAAGTGGTAACAAACCACCTAATCTGATGGATAAGGTAAATTGACTGTGTGTATCATACTTTGTATTTTTCCTTTGATTTTGATGTTCTAAAATGTCTCATAATGACTAGGAAAGGGGAACAAGAGCAACAGACCAACAATGTGTAAAAAAAAAATAAATGAAATAAAATTTAAGACAAAAATGTTCTATGACATGAACAGAAAAAATAATGGAGCATGGTTTCTGCAGGACTTCCATTTCATGCTTGTATTCTCTGATGCTTAATAAAGTTTTGGACCTAATCTAGGGTTTTCCAGTAACTGAGACATTCATTATATCTCCCATATAGATTCCTTGACCTTAAAAGGGTTGAGCTTCTGCAAATGCATTTTCTTCCATAATGACACAAACAAGACCTGCTTCCTATGCCCAAGTGTTCATTTTCCTGAGAGCTGGAGGAATTTCATATCTTAGAGAGGTATTTTGGCTTCCAGCAAATTTGGTGGAAACTAGTTAGTTAAAGTTCATTAAGAGAGCTAAGCACACAGCGAGACAAGCAAACATGCAGAAAGTTAGTGAATAAACCCTTATTTTTCCTTAGGAAACTAGGTTTAAAATGGTTGTCTCGTATCAGGCTCTTATCTCTGAGCAGAGAGGTCTATCTTCCATCCACTCCTAGTGACTTCATCGCAGTTCTGAATCACGGATGCTCTGGGCATTTTCTTATCTGCATTTGTGTGCACTTAGGAATCTTATGTTAAGAGCCCTTCTTGTAACAACTTGTCTTCGCTGAAAATATGGTGAGCTACCACGTTCCTGTGTCCATCCACACTGGGAGTAAGGAAAACCCTGAGCAGAGGATAACAAGATGTTACGAGCATTGACAGAGCTCTCAAAATGTGACTTTTGATCCTATGTGTGCCATGCACTATGTGCTTGAAAACACTGTTTATTCTTTTTTTTTTTTTCCTACTGCCTTGAAAAACTTGAGAGTCAAACACAGACCCCATACTTGTCTTTGAGCAAAACAATTAAGGTAATTAGCCAAGGCAACTACTCAGTCTATGTGGAGCAGAGCCGAGGAAAATAGGAGGAATTTCTTCCTGTGAATGAGACACTTGAAGTTATCTCCAGATTCTTAGCAGTTGCTGTCAACTTGAAAATTTAGTTGGCAAGCAAGCCTAAAGGGATGAAGCCCAAGCAGGAGGAAAAGGGAAAACAAGGCACTTAAGACTATCCCAGAGGAGATTAGATGAAGATCCCCATACAGCCACTCTTGACACTACTGGCATCAGTTTAAGAGACTGCCCTGAATTAGATTTGTCAGAAAGCAGAGCTAACAATAGCTGCTGGGCCAAACAGACAGAACTGTGTCCCCAGGAGGCTGGACTGTCTATCAGAGATTAGTCACTGGAGACAGTAGAGGTGAAAGAAAGGGAGAGTCAGAAACAACCACCATCCTCTTCCTCAGACCTGCCAGGTCCAGGGAGTACTGCGAGCAGGACATACTGCTTGTGGGTAGCTGCAGTATCCCCCATCCAGAACCATGCTGTAGGATATCTGCAACCAGTGAGTTGTGCCACCTAGGGCACTGAAGATCTTATCTGTCAAAGGGAAATACACATGCTGTATGAAACAATTTGATACTTGGCAAATGAGAAAATAACTGTCCAGATTGTTTGCCTGTAGAGAAGCATGGTGGAGAGTAACAAAGATGAGGGCAAAGCCCCTAGTGATATTATACGGCTAAACCAAATTCTGTTTTCCCAACCTGTACTTCCGCAGCATCTCCATTACGGTGTTAGCAAGACATGTAGCAACACATGTAAGTCCCTTTTGTGACAACATCAAGCATGGCCACGTTTTCTCACTGTTGCTGCAACTCCGAGGACTTTGGGAGTCACCATCAAGGAGCCTGGTGTGCTCCAAGCACATTTTCGTGCGGGGGATGTTGAGGAATGCTGAGGACACTGTCTTATGGACTCATGGACTCATAAAATGAGTCCAATGGGATTCCTGGAAGCAATATATTGTAAAAGGGCTTAGGAAAGTGTCTCAGTCCTCTGGGAGAGGAAATGAGGAACTCACCTGGAGTTGAACTTTGAGTAACTGGACTTCTCTTTATTCCCTGAGTAGTTTCGTTGCTGTCCTTACATGTTGCCCTATACTCTTGAGTAGCACTTCTTGTGTCAGACTGCTTCCTTGCACCATGCTAGCCAAGGGCATCCTCAGGTCAGCGATGCATTTAGTTTGTACAGGGAAAGTGCATGCTGAATCCTGCAGTCCTCACACTCCAGGTGCAAGTGCTGTGTGGAGAAGCTTTGCATAGGCCTGCAAAATGACTCCAGTTCTCTAAGTTAAAGACACCCCTGGTGACAGGATAGTTTCATTCCTTCTCCTCAGGCCTGTAGGGCTGCAAAGGCTTCCGCTGTAGGAATCAGTAGTGGCCTCTGAGTCTGGAAGTCTTTCAGATAAAATGGGCAGGGGAAATCAGCTTCTATATTGGTATTGTCATCCTCATACAATATATTTAATAGGCTAATAACAAGGCTGCTGAGAAAAATCATATTTATTATTTGTGACTCGCAAGTTGGGTGTAAAAAAATGTCTTGAAGGTCTCAGTGAGAGTCCAAAAAAATCCTGGAAAACCGTGAAACTTCTGCAAAGTCTTAAGTGTCAAGCCTGTGAAGTCTGCATACAGAAAAAAAAAAAAAAAAAGAAAGAAAGAAAGAAACTTCAGCACTAGCACAAGTGCCAAAGCACAACTTCAGACTAAAGCACAAGATTTGTCCTTTAGTCAGCTATTTTGTAAGTGCTGCTCCAAATGAAAAAAAGAGTTGGAAACAGGCAGCCTCTTAACAATGTTTTTTTCTTTGCCATTTAATAAACATACATTAGATGTTACAAATTTAATCAATAAAAGGATGATGTAGTAGGTGTTTATAATACATGTACAAAAGGGCTATTCAAAATACATAGCAACAAACTGGCAGGGTTTAATTTTCCATAAGAGTTTTCCACTTTCCTTTAAATCTGGGGTGGGAGTTGGGGGTAGCAATTAGAATTGCATAAAAAGGATAATCATAAGAAAGCTTCTGGTATTGTTGATGTTGTACAACAAAGTATACAACTGAATTCAGATAAAGTTTCCAATTAAAAGAGACTATATGAATGAAAAAATTGTAAAGTTATAGGAGATTTCTTTCACTTCGTAATAACTGCCATATGTTATTCATACAAGAAATGAAAAACTAGCCAAGATTTCTAACATGTTTTATTAATTCAGTTAACAACTTTTAAAAAATGTATTTTAAAAACTATTAGTGTTCTGTGTGATAGCACACATAAATTATGTCAGCCAAACAGTACAGCAGGTTACATCAGAGCCTTCTGTGACATTTATGAAGCCAGCATCTGCTGTGCATGGTGGGTTGGCTTTTTCAAAAGCCTATCTCAGGGTTTTATGGCTAGGTTTCCAAATATATGCCCTTCCACGTTCTTAAAGTGACACACACATACAGGCTGTTTCGTTTGAGATGTGCATCCACAGATTTCTCCCTTAGCAAACTCTGTTCGAGTCTCCGCTTTTGTGTGTGCTGGCAGTGAAATCCTGAGTGTCAGACAGATGCTTATGTTGCAGCAATACCTTCATGTCCAGACTGAGACCGTGGTCCCACTGTTGCACAGGGGAAGGTTTCAGTTCTCAGATATTATTAGCAGTTGCTTGAAACACACATAACCCAGGGTCTCAGCATGCTCAGTGCTGTAAAAGCCCCATCACTGCCTTGGACAGCAAAGATGCAGATTTTTTTTTCAAAGTATTCGAGCATCTAATGAAACAGATCTGGGTTCTCGCTGTCTTTTTCAGCACTTAAATGACAATCTAGCCCTTACATTGTGCAAGAGGTCGGCTGGGATGTGCCTGCAAGAGTTATGTAAATGGGAGGAAGATAGGGTTTTAAAGAGTTTAGGATCTAGACAGATGAGAAGCATGCAAAAACGGGAGTGCCAGTGAAAAAGCCTCTGTCCTGAAAATCTCAGTGGGAAACTGTGTAAGTTGGTCTGCCTGGTTTGTTTTGACATGGTAGTTTTTTTGTTTTGCTTTGCTTTTGTTTTGCTGAACACCACAGCTGCCCTCTGATGTGTGAGTGAAATAGGTGAAAGAATCTCACAGATTCCCATTTGCTTCTTTACCATCCTATCCTACAAAAATATTTTTTCCCATCAAGATTAGCAAAACAATCTTGTGATATATGGGTTGATATATAATATCTGTGTGTGCGTGCACACGCATGTGTATACATATAAATTATGTAAACTATTCCACTCGTAAGTGTTGAAATCAAATGAAGCCTGAACCCCCTGCCATGCACTAAATCATCTTGCAGTCCTGATATGTGCATAAAGCAGGCAATCTATCACTTCTTCCTCAAGAAAGCTTTCTCTGAGTCTCCATTTATCTGTTTTATGAGAAGCAGTCAGAGCTGAGATCTGTTTTACCAAGAGGCATCCACATTTTCCTCCTGATTGCGGCGATCAGTGTTAGATTCTCCTCCGAAACCTGACAAAACACGAAGCTGTCCTTGAGCTCCTTCGCTTTTCTAAACCCTTCAGTGGCCGAGATACCTTTCCTTGGGGCAGCAGTTCTGGTTGCAAAGAGCCCGTCACTGCATCAAAGCCCCAGACTCTGAAGAACATGGGCTGTGCCATCACGGGGCTGCTTTTCAAGGAGGCATCTGTGCTTAGCATATGGCAACTATTTATTATAGCTGTTGCACTGAGAAACAACAATTCCCATGATAATTGTTTCTCGTATATCAAGATGCTTCAATCTCTGTTTCCCACAACATTCTGCTTGTCTGGTATGTGTGTGCCAATGTCACCACAGCCCTAGCAGACAGTTGTCTACGTTTTGTCATTACTGAGGGTAAACAGACATGACTTGAGTGGGAAGGAGAGCGGGGGAAGTGGACTGCTAATTTAGTCTCGCTTTGATACTGCACTGTGAAAGAAGTCCTGGATGATTTGTGGGCAATATTTACAAACCTCCCCTCCCTCGAACCATCCATCCTTTTTCTTCAAGCACACATTGTTTAACATTAATGCTTATTATTTGTCAGAACATGGTACAGACGATGCTCGGTTTTGCAGGGGAGGGGCGGGGGACCTTCTCCTATGTGTTATTTTGGCAGTCAGTGTTCTGTTCATCATTCCAGAAGAAATAAGATATTTTTGCTTGAAAATATATGAGATGTAGTGTTCATTTCCTCACACATGCGTGCATACACTTTCAGGGTCTATAATAGATGTATACAACACATAGCCTTTCTCTTTCTGTAGACATCATTTACTTACCATTCATATGCTAGATGTCAAAATCTTTACACACGTAGATTAATTAAAAAAAAAAAGTCATGCTATAAAGTAGCCTCCCACTAAGATGCTATAATATCTTGTCACCAGCAGGACCTCAGCTTTTGCTGCTTGACCTGGCTGTGATGTTCCCTTCAAGGCAATGAGTTTTAGAGAACAGTCTAGGAACCATTTTTTGAGAGCAGACAGCAAAACTGACATCTGAGAGCTCAGCGCAACATATAAAAATCACACCTCAAATTCTTCAAATAGCTAGAGCCACTCCTGGGACACAAAAGCATTAAAAAACTGTGGGATTTGAGAGTGATGCAGTAATTAAGGATTAGATAAGAAGGATGTTGGCCCTTACTATATCTAAACCTAGCCTACTGCAAAATACAGAGAAAGCCAAGACTTGCTCTCAGCTCAGTTTATATGTGCTAAAGCAGACTGGGGAGTCTTTTTTATTTTGGGGGGGAATTGTTAATTTCAAAATACTGCATTGGTCCCTGACAGTACAAGTGAGCCAAACTGTTACTGCTGTCCTGAGAGCTTTGCTGATATAGAGCAGTTCTGCTTCTGCCCCTTGTTCTTTTGTGTGGTGCTGATGTGTTTTCATTGATGAGAAGATGTTCGCATGCACTGTGTTATTCATAAGTTTATCTGATTTTAACAACCCGTCTGCTTGAATGTTAAAACCTGAGATGAGACGGTTCTGGCTGTGTGGTGAGGGGGTGCAGTTCAGTGAAGTTACGTGGCTTGCCTGCTTTATAACATGGCTAAACTGGGTCCTGTATTCGCATGTAAAAGTCAGGCTCGATAATGATGCTTTCTTTCTGGCTCTGTGAAGGCAGTTTCTAGTTGAATCAGTAGTAAAACTGCTCCTTAAGGCAGATAAATATGTAATTAGTAGAAATAATGGAGCAGCAGTCAGTCAGCTGCAAAACTGATGCTTCATCTAAATGTGTGAGGCACTTTATTTAGTTGGCATGTTGCTAACATCTATTAAGTTAAATTATGAGAAGTGTTTTGAGGCTTTTCACACAGAATGTGAAGCTTTTCATTCCTTATTTACATGTGTGAATGTATACGCATGGAATATTTCAACCCATGAATTAACTCCAGAGGAAAACAAAACACCAGATAACACAAAGCCTGGGTTTGTGTTGGGGTTTATTATCTTTTTCCCTTTAGAAAGCAAAGAAACATCTTTACAGAATTTTCTGATTAATTTATTCAAAGAACTTAATTGATGTATCACAACACAGCAGTACAATTTACATGGCATTAAAAAATGGAATTGCTTAGTTCTTTGCTCTGACAGCAGCCAGCTGAGAGAGTAACAAGAAGTCAATCTTTGATGGTCATTTTTTTGACTTTGAAACATGTGCTTTTATTTAAATCACATCTCATGCTGTTATTTTTTTTATTTTTTTCTTTCTTATTTTTAATAGCATAAAATGAGCCTGAAGCTGAGCTTGAAATATTTTTGCAGTATTTTATTAAGCATTAGCTGTAGATAGATATGTGTATTTCCAAATCCTATCAGAAGCCACCACACATCCCAGAGCTTTAATGGCAGTTACCCATCCAAAACAACCTCTGGATCTGGACTGAATAATTAAATATTATCAATCAGGAACCAGTTGGTAATTTGCTTCTGGGAGGCAGCTGTGGAAAGCAATAGTCCATGACGGTGCCAAAGTGTAACAGACATGCATGTGTGCATGGGCTGAGTGCCCGCAGTGGATCGAATGCAGAGCTGTGCCCTGGTGGGACGGGGAAGGAGTCACCTTTGCTCGTGGCTGCACGAAACTTCATCAGAGACGGGTGTCTGCTTGGGCCTGGCCCTGTGACGGCGGCCACGGCCCTGGCGCAGCCCCGCGGGGGCGTGGAGCATCGCTGGGAAGGGCCCAAGGCCTCCAAAGCGGCAGGGGGAGAGGACAAGGATCTCCATGCACAAGCATGCCTGCCTGGTAGCACAAGAGAAGCTGAAAATGATAAATCTGTGGTTTTCCATCTCCTCGTAAGCATGAGGTACCTTGTCCTACTGTCTCATAAAGATTTTAAAGATGGTTTTAATACTTGAAACTTCCTCCCTCTTCAAAGAACAACAAGACTTTGGGACAGATATGTGGGAATTCATTTAGCCAAGGATTGCAATTTTAGTTCCTTTGCAGTGATCTGCAAACCACAGACTCTGAAATGAGCAAGGGGTTATGTGAATGTCCTGTATAAGTATTTATTTTTATTTTCTTTAGCAGGAGCTGTCAGATAAAGCATCTCCGGCCCTTCAGAGTTGTTTTTTTTTTTTTTTTCAGTCTATGCAGAGCTTCTGAAAGTCAGGGCTTTGCTTAGTTCATTTAATTAGAGTTTGTTCATTATAACAGTGAAGAATACAAGCTGGTGTTACTCTGGGAATTAAATTCTGTTCCATTTAGGTTTTTGTTAGCATCAGTTGCTTCCTAGTATTGGCAAGGGAGTTACTGAAATCTGGAATGTCTAGTTCAGGAAAGTTTAGGAGATTTATGCAAAGATGCATTAAAAATTGATCTAATAGTATAGTAGCCTGGACTTCAGTATGTAGCATAATTTCAGCATTGCTCTAGGGTAAGTATTCCATTTTGACTTTTTATTTTTTTAATTCCAAACTAAATGAAGCAGATGCCTCTCAATACTCTTCTTGGGTAAACACATTCTGAGAATCCTCCATCCAATTGTAAATGATTATATGGCTAAAAATGTAGTCTGCAATAGAGAAAACAGATGCAGTGATAATTATCCCAGTGCCCTGCACATCAGATGTTAACTGTTGGTGGTAGAAAAAAGGGGGATGAAATAAAAACAAAGCGGAATTTGCCACAACAGATCAGACTATCCATTCATCATCTGACTCTGATTTTAGGTACAGTTTGGGCCTGATAATTTCAGAAGAAATCAAAAATGTGGTTTTTTGTGTCTTTTTATGGCATGACAAGAAAAGATGAACTTCTCAGGTTCTGTTATCCGATTGTTTGTATGGATGCATTTCTGTCGAGGTAGGCATTGAACTCCAAGGGCTTGTGAGAACTTCTGATTATACTTATTTTGGTATTTTAAATCTGCATCCTGAATTTTTAGTGCAGTTATACTGCAGTAGTTGATTGTGCTGTCTTCAGTAATACCAGAATTGAATTGTCCTCATAGGAAGCTTGAGGTTGGGTCACTGCAATAGGTTTTGCCTGTGGCTGTTGTGGAAAATTCCATGTGGATGTGCAAGCTTAGCATCTGGTCTTCTAAAATGTTGGTGAAGTATCACACTAGCTAGAGTGACCAGCATATCTGTGACCACCACTCTCCGGGTGGAGAGGAAGACTTGCCCTGGGTAGAGGAAGATTGGGTCAGAGAGCACCTAAGGAACCTCGATACCCACAAATCCATGGGCCCTGATGGGATGCACCCCAGAGTGCTGCGGGAGCTGGCAGATGCCATAGCTAAGCCGCTCTCCATCATCTTTGAAAGATCCTGGAGAACGGGGGAGGTGCCGGAAGACTGGAAGAAGGCCAATGTCACGCCAGTCTTCAAAAAAGGCAAGAAGGAGGACCCAGGCAACTACAGGCCAGTCAGCCTCACCTCCGTCCCCGGAAAAGTAATGGAACGGCTCATACTGGCCGTTGTCTCCAAGCACATGGAGGACAAGAAGGTGCTCAAGAGTAGTCAGCATGGATTCACCAAGGGGAAATCTTGCCTGACTAACCTGATAGCCTTCTATGATGAAATGACCGGCTGGATAGACGAGGGGAGAGCGGTGGATGTCGTCTATCTCGACTTCACCAAGGCTTTTGACACCGTCCCTCACAACATCCTCCTGTGGGTAGTGTCGCGCTACTTGTGGATGGGGTCGTGCCATGGTACCCCAGTGTGTAGCACCTTCTTGTGCCGTAGCACTGTGTGGGAGTAGCTCTGTGGTACCTGTTAGGGGGGTTAGCACCATTAACCCTGTGTGGGGGTATCCCCACGTTACCGCCAAGCGTTCCACTGCTGTGGTATCTCCATGACGGGGTAGTGTCGCAGTACTGCTGCGTGGGATAACACCACGGTACTTGCCTTTGGGGATAGCGCTGCAATGCCTGCATGTAAGGGGAGTGCCGTGGTGCCTTTGAGCGGGGATAGCGCCTCAGCTTGTGTGTGTCCTGCTAGCTCTGTGGTCACTGCACGTAAGGTACAGTCGCATCCCTCTGGGGCGGGGTATGGCCATGGTTCATGCGTGTGGGGTAGTGCTGTGGTACCCGCGTGTGGGATGGTGTCATGGTAGCCCTGGTGAGGCCGCATCTGGAGTATTGTGTCCAGTTCTGGGCTCCACAGTACAAGAGGGATGTGGAGCTGCTCAAAGAGTCCAGCACAGGGCTACAGGGATGATCAGGGGCCTGGAACATCTGCCGTATGAGGAGCGGCTGAGGGAGCTGGGCCTGTTCAGCCTAGGGAAGAGAAGGCTGAGAGGGGATCTAATCAGTGTCTATAAGTACCTCAAGGGAGGGAGTGCAGAGGACGGTGCTGGTCTCTTTTCAGTGGTGGCCACTGGTAGGACTAGAGGAAATGGCCGGAAACTGAAACACCAAAAATTCCATAGGAACCTGAGGAAAAATTTCTTAACAGTGAGGGTGACAGAGCACTGGAACAGGCTGCCCAGAGAGGTTGTGGAGTCTCCTTCTCTGGAGATCTTCAAAACCCGCTTGGATGCAGTCCTGCGCCACGTGCTTTAGGTGTCCCTGCGTTTGCAGGGGGGTTGGACTAGATGATCTCTAGAGGTCCCTTCCAACCCTAAGCATTCTATGATTCTATGATATGCAAGATCTTAGCTCAGGCTGGAAGGTTTAGTCCTTCAACCAAAATCATTGCAGCTGTTTCTGATTGCTCTTGCTTTGCCCTCACATAGCTGAAAATGATTCAATTTAAAAATATAATTGTCCAAATAAATAAGCTCTAATATGATTTAATTTCTCCTGCTATTTTTGCTCTAATTAATTTTAGAAGGGTTGCAATACTGAAAATGTGAAACTCCTCCATGAAGCTGACAAAGGTTCCCTTTAACTAACTGGAAGCATCAAACCTGCCGTACCTGAGGAGGGTTTTGTAGCTTTGGCAGTTCAGCAACTGACAGTCGGGCTTCTGCAGATCCAAGCTATAATCTGTGTTCCCTCTCTTGCCAGGAAAAAGACAAGAGATGAAGAGAACAATTTGCAGATGACAGTTCAGCCAATCCTAAAATAGGTAGGAAAATTTTCTTCCACATATGCCTCCCTCATCTTGAATAGCAAAGGGAGCTAGCACAAGCTAGAAGTTTGATTTTTGGTGGCTTGAGTTATCTGAGGTGAGATGTGGCTTAGTTAGGCTACTAGAACCCTTGGCTTCTGCTTGAGGCAGAAGAAAGACTCTTCCAGAACTTTATTCACTTCACTTGAGGTCTGAATCTGCCTATGGGAAATGCCTATTTTCCTTTCTTACAAATGCACAGAGAAAATGTCACTCTCATTTTAGGCACCTCGGAGAGCTAGGAATAGGATGAAACCAGATCATCTTCCTGCAGAAGAGATTTTGGAGAAGAGGTAGAAAGGACTTGATGCCCCCAAGGGCTCTATCAGTCCACCGGAAATCTCTCTTGGACATATTCCTCTCCTGAGTAGTCTAGGAAGGAAGTCTGATAGGAAGCCTATAAGCTGTACCATCCACAGGACACAAAAGCCTTTGATTTACCAAGCTGTATTCTTGATAGAGTGAAGATACCACACAAAATTATAGAACAGTTGGGAGGGACCTTTGGATATCATTTAGTCCAACACCCCTGCTCATCTAGAGCAGGCTGCCTAGGAAAATAAATGCTATATTGATAGAAGAGTCGGCTGTGACATCTGGACATGGGCATTTGTGCATATACAATTAATAAAGTGCTCTGCTTGTATTTGGAAAACTAAACATGAGTCATAATAAATTGCCAGTTCCCAAAATATTGCTCCCTGAAAGCAATTTTCTGATGTACAGATGAATGTGTTAGTCCCGTTCAGTCTTCCTAAAAGATTGGGAAATAACACGGTCTGCTGTACTAGGATAAACAGCTTGTGCTGTACTAGGATAAACAGCCTGTTACTTCAGTTCTTCTTCAGCTGGTCTGTCTTTGATCTGAACTATACATGAGGAATAGACTCACTGATCAGGAGTACAGAAGGGTGACCCTGCAGCATGGGGTAGCCAGCAGCTGGTGGTCAAATAGGAAACTTATGTAAACTGCTTATCGATGACAGACAGGTAAACTTTAGAAAGTGGGTGAACTCACCTGTTTGAAAGGTATGAAAAATTAGTCAAGGCCATACTGTCTGTTTACCTACCCTTAATCTTCACCAGGGCATGGCAATTTATCAACTTTTCAAAGTGGAGGCCCTGCTCAATATGGAGAAATGGGCTAAAATCCCATGTCCTGGGATAAACAAGTGTTTAGGCCAGAAAAATCTAATTGGCTTTCCGACTTTGAAATATGCCTGTCTAGACATAGCTTGTTCCAATTATATTTTGTTGTGGTTCTACATAGGTCACTTCCACTAATGGGATGGTCTCCTAAGAAATATTGGGTGGGGGCAGGAGAAGCCTGTTGTTTGCAAAACTCTCCTGGAGGGGGACAAGTATGTAGTACTATCCTATGTGCATATTCCCCTGGGAGAAAGCTGTGATATATTAACAGGAAAAACACCATTCCCTGCTTCTGCCGGAGGAAAGACATGCGAGGTGGAGGCTATTGAAGGCTAAGGGCAGCAGGGCTGATGTTGAGAGAGGCCCTGCAGAGCAGCCTGGCCGCGCTGAGCTGGGGCCAGCACTGCAGGCTGTGTCTGAGACCAGGTCAGGCTGGACCCAACGAAAGGTCCCCACATTCTTCTGCACGGGAGCGGTGGCAGCCAGTGCTTCACTTCTGCACTAATCACAACCATTATCATCTACCACTAATTAATACGCCATGTGCTCTTTCCAGAGCACAAGATAAGCACCCACAGCCCTTGCTAGGCAGATGGCAACCTTCATTACTTGACCAGATTTGCTGATCTCCTGTTAGATATGTCACCTCTTGCACTGCTGCCGTACCATGCCATGCTGCTGGATGTTACCAGTCACACACACGCAAATAAATAAATAAAAAATAAATAGTAAAAATAAATAAATAAATAATCTTTGATTTTGATAGCTGCAGCCTGGGTAAAATCTTTTAAAGCTCTTTTCTGATACAAGCATCATCTAAGATTTTGTCCAAACAGAGCTAAAAGAACAAATTGCAGGTTTATGCTCACTGTGGGCAGCAAATTCCCTCCCTCATCTTAAAAGCCTTTTGTTTTCCCACTACTTTGTGGCATCTTCTAGGTCCCAGGAGAGGAACTTCAAGCTGTAAATTTCTTTACGTGTCCTGTTTTCACACTTTCAGGAGTGAAAAATAAAATGCTGCCCAGCTAGGCCATCCCTCTGTCTCTGAATAAACATTTGTGCTGAGGGCTTGCATTCTTACCAAGGTGTTAGGATAACATTCTCATGCTGATTCCTCTGCCCTCCTTCAGCATCCCAGTGTTGCAGGTCCATTTCCGAGGCTTTGAAATGATCATGCTCTCACCTCATCTCATACACATGGAAATCAGATCATCAGAAGCAGAAGGAGGGAGCTTGTAAATCCCGTGGAGAAGCTGACAGGGCAGGTTAGGAAATTATGGCCTTCACTATATTAGCAGTTGACCGCAGAGCTCTGCGCAGCCAAAAAAAAAAAAAACCCGCAATAAAAGTTGAAGAGACAGGACTATCGTAGATGATTGAGGGTACTGGTAAGAACTCAGGCCACCTGCTTCTTTTGAACTATGTTGAGTGTTTGCCATTGGGTCAAGGAAAGAAGGAAGGCTTTCTTATCATTAGTAACTCTTTGCATAAGAGTTGATAGAGGAGCCATGCTTTACAGGGCACCGCACATGGCTAGTTCGCCCTTGCCACAGACTTACAGCAAGAGGCAAAGGGCGACCTGTAGAGGCAACCTGTATCACAGAATCACAGGATGGCCGAGGTTGGAAGGGACCTCTAGAGATCATCTAGTCCAACGCCTCTGCTCAAGCAGGGTCACCTAGAGCACACGTGGCACAGGGTGGCATCCAGGCGGGTTTGGAAGATCTCCAGAGAAGGAGACTCCACAACCTCTCTGGGCAGCCTGTTCCAGGGCTCTGTCACCCTCAAAGGAAAGAAGTTCTTCCTCATATGGAGATGGAACTTCTTGTGTTTTAATTTATACCCATTACTCCTTGTTTTGTCACTGGCCACCACTGAGAAGAGTTTGCCCCCCTCCTCTTTACATTTAGGATTGTACTTACTTAGGATTCAGAGCCAGCCAACTGCTAAACTAAGAGAATGAGGAAACAGATTTAGTAGAGATTTACATTTTAAAGCATAATTAACTTGACATTTATTTGCGGTGTGGTTATGCTATATATAGTTTGCTCTAGAAGAGCTCCTAATATCACCTGCACCAACTCAGTTGGACCAGGATCCCATTGGCCTTCTTGGCCACGACGGCACATTGCTGACTCATGGTTAACCGGCTGTCAACCAGGACTCCCAAATCCCTCTCCGCAGAGCTGTTTTCCAGCAGGTCAACCCCTAATCTGTACTGGTGCCTGGGGTTATTCCTCCCCAGGTGCAGGACCCTGCACTTGCCTTTGTTGCACCTCATGAGGTCCTCTCCACCAAACTCTCCAGCCTATCAAGGTCCCTCTGAATGGCAGCACAGCCCTCGGGAGTGTCAGCCACTCCTCCCAGTTTGGTATCATCTGCAAACTTGCTGAGGGTGTGCTCTGTGCCCTCGTCCAAGTCATTGATGAACAAACTGAACAGCATCAGGCCAGGTATTGACCCCTGCGGGACACCACTGGCCACCGGCCTCCAACCAGACTCGGCCCCATTTATCATGACCCTCTGAGCTCTGCCATCCAGCCAGTTCTCAATTCACCCCTCTGTCCTCTCATCTAACCCCCACTTCCTGAGCTTTACCATGAGGACGTTATGGGAGATAGTGTTGAAAATCTTGCTGAAGTCAAGGTAGACAACATGCATGGCTCTCCCCTCATCCATCCATCCATCCAGTCACCCCATCCTAGGCTATCAGGTTGGTTAAACACAACTTCCCCTTGGTGAATCCATGCTGACTACTACTGATCACCTTCTTTTCCTTGACATGCCTAGAGATGGTCTCTAGGATGAGCTGCTCCATCACCTTACCTTTCCAGGGATGGAGGTGAGGCTGACTAGTCTGTAGTTTCTGGAGTCCTCCTGCTTGCCCTTTTTGAAGACTGGAGTGACACTGACTTTCTTCCAGTCCTCTGGTACCACTCCTGGTCTCCACGACCTCTCAAAGATGATAGAGGGTAGCTTAGCAATAACATCCTCCAGTTCCTTCAGTACCTGTACTGCATCCCATCAGGGCCCATAGATTTTTGGGTGTCTTGTTTGCCTAAATAATCTCTAACCCAATTCTCTTCAAACAGAGGAAAGCCTTCCTCTCTCCAGAGAGAGGAAGCAGAGTAAGCAGTGTGAGTATTGCAGTAACACATTTCCAGCAAGCCAGGCCAGCACCATCAACCACAAGACCAGCTCGTCTCCCTACTATATTGTGAAAGACAGAGGAGGCTCACTCGGTCTGCAAACAACTCCTATTTATGCTGTTTCTAATTAACTAGAGGAACTTAGTACCCTGTGGTATCCATGAGGCAAACAATTGCCATGATTGCACAGAACAACAGGCCTTTTTTTCTGTGCTTAAAGTGGGATGTTCATGTAGTTACTCCACCAAATCACATTGACAAGCCTTCCAGCTACCAGCCATTGTGTCCTTTGCCTCATATCAATCCTGCTAGTTCTCTGAGCAGAAATAACTATGAATCCTGTTGCTAGCATAATTTTACCTAAACAAGTGTTTTTCCTGGCAAAATTGTGGTGGTGAGGGCAAGAGAAATTCAAACACTTACTTCAGACAGGAAGGTTATATCAGTCCTCAAGTTTCATGGTTGGGATCCAGAAACAATATTTTGTGTCATTACCTAATGGCATAGGTAGGTTAATTTGTGGAGGGGTTCCTACTTGTTTCTTTCACTTGAATTTCCTTCACTTGCCTATTCCAGTAGTGTCAGGGGAAGCTTCTAGGATTTGGTTTGGTTGGACACTCAGAGCCACTACTTTCTTTTTCATAGATGTGAAGCAGATCAGAAGGAGCAGATGTGTGAACAGATGAGTGTATCATTAAACCAACATCTCTGAAAGCTTAATTGAACACTTCTGTTCACTCCTGGGTTGTAAGGCAAAGTACCTTGGATTAGATTTGAAGTATCCATCTAGTAACAGTAGATAAGGTCAGTGTTGCTTATTTAGGGTGAGGCAAGTTAAATACTGAAAAAGGCCTGCGGGGAAGGAGGGAAAGCTATCATGATAAAGACCACATTCGGTATTATTTTGTGTCTGTAAAATAAAAAGGGGCCAAAGCTCAGATCTAGATTAGATCCAGAAGTCTTATTTGAACAGCAGTAGGATCATCTTCAAAGCTTAGCTTCTGACTTGAATACTTGTCTTCTGATCTTGAAGATGAGCTGATTTGTGGCATACTGCTTCAGGAACATCTTATATACAAAATATCATAAAATTCATATTTATCAGTGATCCAAGAAACAGATCACAGAATCATAAGCTGTTTGGAAAATGAAATTTTTAACTAAAACTGAATAAGATTATATAGAAATCCTGAGACTAGTCCAGTAGAGTGACTTAGCACATCTTAGTACAATTAAGGCCTGTTAGTGTGGGTCTTTAGGCCAAATGTCTTTTGATATCTTAGAAAGAATCAGGCGACAAAACAAAACAAAACACTTTTCTCACAGTTCTTTGGAAAAGGTCTGTGTTTTAAATCCAAAATAAGAGTTGCAATTCTGCCCGAAATCCTGCACTAAAAGTTGTTCAAGGATAAACGTGTGCACAGCTTTGCATATCTCAGCCTTTTGTTATTACAGATTACCTGCATTAGAGACCTCAGAGGTCTTCTAAGTAATTTTCTTAAAATCAAGGGGACAACTATTGATGCATGTGTGACAGCACTTGAATGGGAATGTTCCTCACTCTGTATTAGCTGGCATGTTCATTCCAAGGAGCATCCAGTTTGGTTTATAGGGTTTTCCTTGTTCATGTTTATAGCGCTCTTACTGAGCGCTGAAAAGAGAACCAAGAGAAAAGGGAACAAAATCTTAAAAGTGTTCCCATTCCTCTATCACTATAGTGAAACACACTCACAAGAATGAGAGTAGGTCAGATTGTTTGGTGTTGGTATATCAGTGCTTTGGGAAGGGTTACTAGGGCATTTCCATTACTTGCTGTGGTTCTTTGGTGGCTGTGACATTTAGAGGGTACTTTGAAGAAAATAGCCCAGCTGGTAAATGACAGCAGAGAAAGGGGAAGGAAAGCAAATGGAGAGGAGGGAAATTCACAGAGATTTCCTGACAAGATGAAAGGGTGAAGAAAACTCAGTGAGTTCTTATTCAAAAAACATTTTGGTGGCCCCCATTTGAATGAGAGAACAGAACAGTTTTTTAGCGTGCTTTACAACTTTTGTTTCTGTCCAGGACCACACTACACCAAATGTCTGCTACATTTTAACATCACTGTCAACTTTGTAAGGTGTGAGGAGAATTATTTTTACAGCTGAGCTTCTTAGGAGAGGCCCACATGTGGGGCGTAAATTCTGACAACTTTTAATGCTCCTCAGTTGCGTTCAAAGGAGAAATGCTTCTCTTCACCAGGATTAAGAAGATACACAGAAATATTACTAACCAATGTTTCTACCAAATGAAAAGGAGCCCTGTGATCCTGGTGTCCTCCACAGGGCCCCCAGTGTGTGCCTGAGGCAGACAGGGATGACCACAGGGCTTCTCCTGCTGATTCTCAACACTGTTTTCATCATGTCACCGCCCGGTCCATCCTTCAGTGTCACAGCCAACAGAGGAGAGAAAATAGTGATTGCTACTAGAGACAGGCACAGTTCAGTGAGTTCAGTAAGTGCTCACTCAGATACCAGGTCCCGGCATAAATATTGCTGGGCATTTAACTAAAAAGCATGGTTTTGCGGGGAAAAGGATCAGCTTGACATCAGGAAGTCTTGTGGGGGAGCACATTCGTATTTTGTGTGTGACCTTGGGCAAATTGCTTAACCTGTTCTGGTATCTTTGTTGCTCAACTATAAACTCAGGTTGATATGTTACTGCCTTGCTTGCAGGATCACATGAGCAAATTAATCAGCATCTGAGTAGCACTCAGATACTACAGTGATATAAATAGAGCTGGGCAGGAAATCCTGCACTGTTATTATATATGAAGATAAAATAGTTTTTCAAAGATTGTTTGTTAGACTTATAATTGAAACAAACACATACATAGAATAGATATAATTTTCATGATGTGTGCTAATATAAGATGTGGATTTACCTTCAAACTGTTGTCAACTCATTTAATTGAGAAGGTTGAACCTGGAACTTTTGCTTCCTGGAAAATTGTAGTCTGAATTCAGGTGTTTGGCCAAAAAAAGAAAAAAAAAAAAAGCTGTTTGTAATATAAATAAATAAATAGAGAAGGCCGTCTCTAAACACAGGTAGAAATGTAAGAGCATAAGTGCAAATGTTAATATGGACCCGACCTTATATAGAAGGCAGAGCAGGAGAGGGAAGAAGAAAAAGAAAGAATATAAGAATGTACACGTCACCAGATTACCAGATAGATGTGCACACCATCTATCACTCTTCCAAAGCAGGTGGCAAAAAAAAAGTGCTGTGGAGCACAGCAGGCTGGGTACAGGGTGGATACATAAAACTGCCTCAAAACACTGAATAGTGCAGTGGTTTGGAATAGTGAAGTGTGAAATAGAGCAAATTAGAGAAAGCAGAGCTATGTCAGTATCAAAGGGCAGCCTAGCTGCAGCCCCATCATCCGTACGTAGAGACTAACATAGCCTTGTTAAGTGGAATTAGAGGTTGGGAGAGCCAGGAAGGAGAAAGTGTTGGTGCATTATAACATCCTCACACATTTCTAAAGAGGTCTGAAAGAAGCTGATTTCCTGATGGGGGTTCCTTTCAGATTGGTGTGAACAAGCATCACACCATCACCTGAAAAGTCTTTAAGTGCGAGTGGTGACACTTTAATATTCACAGCCTGCCTTAGAAAATTCAAGGGAAACAAGAAAGAAAAGGCATGTGAAAGGCGCACAAGTCAAAAGGGCGCAGCTGCCACTGTTCTCTCTGCCACTTGGTACCCTGGAATCATCCCCCTGAGCACAGAAAGGTCACCTCTCCCAACGCGCTCCCCCAGCATCCTAGAGCGGTGTGCCACTGCCCACGGGGAGGCTACTCCCCACTACCACCTTCAGTGCTTGCTAAGTGTACAGTCTCCCAAGCTGTCGCCGTGGAAGCCTGTTTAGCAGAACATACCCCAGTTGACATAACTATCATCAGTCAAATATGATTACCCCGTGACATGGCAGCACGGCCCCTTTTATAGAGTAGACAGGACTGAAATTACTTGAGTCTGTGTTGAACGCAAGTAGGATATCATGGGCGCTCAGGACAAGGCCTGAGTTGTCAAAGACAGTGTAGTCTATGTGGCCAAGCTGCTCTGTCATCCAGATCCTCCACCAGCCAGGACCTGACTCTGTACTCACAGCCATTAGTTCCTGCTGGTCCCTGCCCAGTGGCTTGAGGCTGAGCATGCTGCCAAGCACAGGATGAAGACCTGAAGTTGAAGGAAGACATTGTAATTATGCTACAAAGGAGTAGGAGCTTCCCAGGCGGGCATAATAGCAATGAATAGGTTGTGCGCAAGAACGTAAAGGGAGAGGGAAATTGGCCAGTTTTCAACACCAAGTAGAATAGCTGGTCATTAGGATGATATCTACTGAAGGATTGTGCTGAGCTCAGGAAAGACATTAGACATGTCCATGGGCTTTGTGGCTTGAGTTTCATACTTTGCAGAAGTTGTAGCACCACCAAGCTCTCCTATGTAGAGGCTCTGGTCTTCAAAGAGATATTCTGCTATCTCCAGGATGAAGCAAAGGATTGCCAATACATGCAGGCTTGTTATTATACTATATTACAAGTATACAAAGAAAATAGGAAAAGTAGGGCTAGTCAAAGCCTTTTGTTTCAGTAAAACAATAGGAATAAAAAGCTTGTCTTCCAGGCAAGGGTGCGTGGGATGGTTGGGAATCTGGGGCAAGTATACACACCGTTAAAGCCATAAAAAGTATCATGATATACAAAACATATTTGTAAAAAGAAATTCTGACCATGTTTTTCAGAAGCTATTTGCTTCAAGCTGAACCCAGATCATGCTCTGAGTATGACTGTGTGCTATTTATTTGCAGTTTGGATAACCTTCATCATTTGATACCCAGCTTCATAAAGAGGACACAAGTGCCTGCAACCCTGCAACATCTCACAGCCATTTCCAACAATGATGGGGCTCTAGGAGATTGCTCATGTTCTTGATATTGAGAGAGACAAGACTTCTGTGTTTCTTCTGCAAATGCTTTACTTTTCACAATTTTTAACACATCCTCAAAAGTCAGTCCACTTCTGTCTTGAAACAGCGGGATAATTTGTCTAGATGACAAGCACTAGTGAATGATTTGAGCTTGCCTTCCCTGTATTTCAAGAAAAAGTAAGCAAAATTCTAAGCTCCTTTATTCATTTGTTTTTTTGAGGCCTTCTACCTCTGTTAACTGTGGGAAAAAGCTTCACTTTGCCAGGGTACAGCATGCATTGTAAAAGTAATTCAATTTTACACCATAGCAATGACATGATCAAGGGAACTTTGAGCAAGCTTTGTGGCCGAGAGCATTTAACAAGTATGTGAAAAGCTTCCAGAGAGCCTTCATGAAAGAAAGAAAGATCATAGGTAGTTTGATAGAGGTAAATTGAGAGACATAGGAGTGACTCTAATCAGGTTAGATTTTAGAGAAAGAGAAGCACCTTTATTTCACTCTAAAAGGTCTGGTGGCACTGACTGCATCAAGAACTGTTGATTTGTGTTAGAAAGTACATTAATCCATGTGACAGCACTTACTCCTCCTTGGAGCAAAGAATTCAGCCCTGAAAGAACAAAAACTTTCTGATCAAAATAAGCAAAACTGCAGATTTGGACCAGGCAATAATATTGTCTCTTTGTTCCCCTGACAACAAAATTTTATAGGTTTCTAGATATGTTTAGAAGTGTTGAATTAGGGATCGGTTATCTTCCATTCTGTTCTCTGGGGAAAGGTCCTGACAGTCTCAGTGCAAGGGTGGAAGCAATGTTGTACATGGAAGCGATGAAGAGCAAGCCACATGTGTTACTAGTTCACAAGGTCTGTGCAGCCCAAACCAGGGTCTGTCCCGAGCTATATCCCAGTGAAGTACATGAATTTGTAGAAATGAGAGTTGGAATTGACTAGCCAGATGCAATTTTGTTCCCACAAAAGTCAGTCAGAAAAATAGGACGGTTTCAGTCGGGTCTAGATTTCATGCTACATTCAGTTGAGGCCATACAAATTAGATGTAATTATCTGTAGCGAGTATATCCATATGTGCATCAGGGAGACTGGTTCTAGGCATATCATTAAAACTTAAGGTTAGTCACAAATACAGGTTTAAAGGATAATCCAACTATCTAAAAAGATAATACCTATTCAAACAGGCGTATCAGGCGGTTAGGGCTAATTTCTTTGTTTCTTAAATGTGGTTTAATCAACACCTTACATACTAGAATGTTACTGTGAAAAATTATCAGAGTTTATTTTGCTCAGGGAAAAAGGTTATAACTTGCCTTTTTCTTTGTTAACAAAAAATAAGAAATGAAAAAGTTGGGCCTGACTCATTTTTGCAATCGACAGGGACACCTACAGGAAGACAAAATTAACACATTGGCATATTGGGTGTTTTCTGCTTTATTTGTTCACAGCTTGAGCCTATTACCTAATAGAGACACAAGAAAATGGCCCATCTGTTTGCAGTGGGCAAATGTGTGAGTACTGCTCTCTGGGGCTGCATGGGAGAAGGGTTGCTTTTCAAGAACGTATTTACTTTACTCTCTGTTTTCTCAATGGTGTGTATAACTCAATACTAAAAGGCTAATTTGTTTAAGAAAACCAAACCTGACTTCTTCAGTTAATTGCTTATAGAAAAACTGTAGGTATTGCCCATAGCCTGTGTGCTTTGCTGTGTGCCCTGGAGTGGCCTCAGACCCGCTACCGGCGAGGGAGCGGGAAAGGCAGCTCGCTCGCAGGGCGCTGCTTGTTGTTCCTGGCCTTCCCGCCCCGGCTGGGCCTCGGCACTTGGGAACAGATCAAGGATGTGTAGGGAGTGGGAGCGAGATGAAAGTCTGTCTGTCAAGGAATGGGGATGAGGCATCTGGGAGGAGACGGGCACAGGAGATTCGAGATATGATTAATGCTTTGGCAGCATGTTAACAAGAACAGGATCTGGCGACTTGGAGGAAATGCCTGAGTGTTTGCTCGCAGTGAGCCTCGAGCTGGAATTTGAGCCTTTGCTCGTGCGAAAGGGAATCCAAGCTTTTGCATGTACACAAATAGAAGCTGGGTATAATGGATCATCTTGGGATTTGGAGACAGGCTGCATGGAAATGGGAATTTTTCAGGGGCCTTTCCTCCAGTTGGAAGGATCTTCTTTGTAGATCCTTCTAGCAGCAAAGACCCTGGTATCACTTTGGAAAGTATCAGCACTTTCTGAAAAAATGTGGGCAGTCGTTACTTCTTCTCCCCACATCCTTTGTCATGCAGGCTTTTAAAATAACTTTAAAACTCCCAGAAACAAAACCAGAGGAAGTCGACGTATCCTTTACTTCTCTGTAGTCTGCAGGCACAGAACTGCTTGAAGGTATTAGCTATGCTAAGCCTCTTAAATAACTATTAAACACATAAAACTCTTAAATGCACGCAAATCCTGTGTAACAAATGGCAAACAATAAGGAAAAGCTGATCAACCATTACACAGCAATTTAATCTATGCAATTTGCATAATTTTGTCTAACAGAAGGAGGCGGTAATAGAATTGCTTTCTGAAGAAAGACAGAAATGCTGTACAAAACAGGTAAACAATCAAGCATGAGGATTTTGCAAGTTCTGGACAAATTCTTGGCACACAGACAAAGGGAGTGTGGTATAATTGCAAGGGAGTGTGATATAGATAGCCTGGAAAAGATAAAAAATGAGCTGTGAGCACGGAAAAAAAAAGAAAAAAAAAGTTGATTTTGCAACTAAATCAGGAAGTACAGAACAAAGGTTGAATATGTACCTTTAACTACCCCTCTGTGATCATTTCAGTAAACTTACATGTTCATATCCTGTATTAGAGATACAGTACCCTTTACTATGGAGAGCAAGCTGAGGGTAGCTCCCACATTTGCACATGTATAGCACCTTTACATTTGTAGAGACCAAAGGGCAGTTTCGTCTGAGCAGCCCGTTTTACAGCTGGCCACGAAGCAAAGGAGTCACTGCTCTGCAGAAGAGCCAATGCCTCCTCTGTTGCACCCACAGAAACCTTGCTTTCTCAGTTACACGGCCTGTAAGGTGGGCTCGTGTTTCTGGAAATGCCTAGCACATCGTGCACTCTAATGTCTAATGCCAATCTAAGCTCACACAGTGAGTATCCAGATATTTCAGGGTCAGCAGTGTACAACTGACTCAAAAACAGAAAACCAGTGCCCTGCTTGTCACTGCAGAGCCACCTGTTTAGGTATAGCCCCTGCACCCCCTATGTATTTACACCAGGAGCTCATTAACAACTTAGTGCTGGGCTGCAAAGCACCTTTTTTTTTTTTTTTTCTTTTTCAAGAATGTTCCCTATTATGTTGCCAGCAATCAGGTGGCCATCAACACCTTGCTGATAAACTGGAAATCTTCACCTTCTTCCATCCTCACCTCTCAAACGACCCATGAAAGAGGTTTGAAGATCAAAGAAATCCTCCTCCATCCTTATCCTCCTGGCAGAGACTGATGGGATTTAGCACCCATGTGGGAATATGAACACTGGTAACTGGGGAGTGGTAGGAGTGGAGCATGGGGTTTGAAGGGGAAGATGGCCAAAAAGATGAATTACCTGGGGAGGAGGTTCATACTGAATAGTGGTTTCCACAGCAAGTGTGAAAGACGGAAAAAAATTGACTTCCTCTGTCCCAAATAAAGATCAAGCTGCATTTGCATTTGAAGTGGTTGGATTTGCACATATCTCATCTCTTCAGCCACTTTCTTTTAACTTGAAATACTAGCTAAACAGTTGTTCGGCAAAATCTGCTCCTGCGCATCATCTCTCTGAAGGGCATACCTTCTTCACTGTTGCCTGCATATACTCCTTGCTCTCAAGTTTTGCTGTCCAAAGCCAAATAAAAACATAGAGGAATCAGATGAGAGAACTAGAGGATTCTGAGAGATTTTTAAAAGATCCCAGTACTTTCAAAGTAAAGACCTATTTGCTAGAGATAGCCAAGCCAAACATCAAATAACACTTGACCATTATTTATCCTATTGTTTCAGTAACTTTAGGCTTTATCTTGAGTTCATGTTAGTAAACTCAGCAGCCCAGGGGCTTTCCACAGCACCTTAGGCAGACTAAGCTGGAGTTGAAGAATAATCTGTGATGAAACAGCTGTTATGCAGATTACAAAGAACTTCAGGCTGCAGGTGTGCGTGGAGTTGGGGGAGAAAATGTTGTGCTTGAAGAAGTAATAGAATGGAGTTTTGTATATTATCTTCAGATCTGAAAAGCAAAAAAAGCAATGGGGTCTTTTATCTGTTGTTGTCATTCCCTGCCTCACCAGTAAGATGTTTCTTTCTTTCCTTCTTTCCTTCCTTTTTTCTTTCCTTCTTTCCTTCCTTCTTTCTTTCCTTCTCTCTCTTTCTCTCTCTCTTTCTCTCTCTCTCTCTCTCTCTTTCTCTCTTTCTCTCTTTCTCTCTCTCTCTCTTTCTCTCTCTCTCTTTCTCTCTCTCTTTCTCTCTCTCTTTTTCTCTCTTTCTCTCTCTTTCCTTCTTTCTGCCTGCCTGCCAACTTTCTCTCTCCTCTCCTCTCTCCCATTCTTTCTCTCTCTCTCTTTTACTCCCTCTTTTTCTTTCTGTCACTCTCTCTCTCTTTCTTTGTTTTCATGATAAGTATTTAGACATAGAGTCCTGTCAGTCATGCACAGAGAATGAGGAGCTCATCCATCAGCAGACTTTTAGAAGGTCTGAATGTCAAAATATGTGGCATTGAAATTAGCATTTGTCTTTGGATGCCTGTGATTTTAATGCATTTGCTTCAAAAGCAAGTTACTTTTTAATCAGTGAATATACTGAGTTTTAAAGGAGAAATAAAAATACAAGAAAAAAAATACCTATAGATATATAAGCAAAGATCTTTCTAGTGAAGTATCCTGTTGAATAATGATATCTACAAATAAGGCTAGCTAACGAGGACAATTCTTTTGGTATCTCCTCTTTGTATCAGGTAGTCTGGTTTGAGAACTTTTGAACTAGAAATTGTAGCCATATCTGTATTTTGAACTATGTTTATGGACTTTTCTTCTCTAAAACTGTGTGTTTTTTCCTTAATTCGTCACTTGGTATGCACAATATCTTTCTGCAATAAGTTTCATACCTGATGCCTTATAAAAAGATGTACTTCCTCTCTGTATTTTACAACTTGCTGTCAGAGGGTTTTATTTGAATCTCATTAATATTTGTATTGTGAGAAATGGTGAACAACTGTTCCCTCATTGCCTCTCCTTATCAATCAGAGTGTAACATATGTTCTGAGCTCCTTTGGCTATGGTCCTGGTCTGTTTAAGCTCTATTTGCTCTGCTTGCTCCACAGCTTTTAAGCATCTCTGAGTATGTTCTTTCTCTCTTTTGTGTATCCCTTGTTTTCCTGGGGTATCCTTCCTGCAATAACCTTGCAAATCAGAATGAATACTGTGCCTGGGTCTACAGCAGGGCAGTCTTATAAGCCACCTACCCTGCTTGGGACTGCACACAGCAGAGCAGGAGGCAGAGGATTCCTCCTCCTGCCTGGGCTGGACTGCTCAGTGAGAACTTATTGAGCATTTTTGATCTAGAGCTGGTCTGCAGTGAAAAATGGGTATTCAGCAAACAGGATTTGAATTTTAAAATGTGCTAGGTATTGCTTGCTGGATTGCTTTCAAAACCCTCTGCAGGCCCATTAAAGAGACGTGGCCTTCAAGTGGTGGTCTCTGGATACCTAGAGGTCATAGGTAACTCATAAGAAGTCTACAAAAAGTAATTTAGGAAAGCCTGCCATCAGTCGTCTTCAGTTCAGTATCCAGCACTGGTACCCTCCCTGGAAGATTGTTGGGACCTGCTTACTGAGAAGAGTGGAAAGCTGCTCTGTATAACCATGGTGAAAGAAACATCTTCACCAGGGAGTTGAAAGCACCCAAGCAAGTGACTAAGAGGCTCCTGCTCTGCTTACTGCACAGTATTTCATTTGGCTTCCCTGTGGCCAAAGAGTAAGCATGGAGCAATCACCACTGTGCACTTGTCCTCTGGCATATGTTAAACTCACTTCACCCTTGAGCAAGCCCCCAGCAGTCAGAAGTTCACAGAATTGCCATCCTGAGCTGGCTTGTCTCATAATGCACAAGGACCCAAACTACTAAGAAAATTGGCTAGAGCTTTGCGTAACGATGTGCCGTATGGCCAGCTTTCCGAGAAAGCCAGGTGCCTTGCCTGAGACAAAGGGCAAACATCCCCCACCTTCCCAGCAGAAATGCAGTTCTCAGAGACTGTAAGTCCCCAGATGTTTAGCTCCATGTCAGCTGTGTGGCTGGACCCAGCCAATGCTGCAACCTGAGATAGTCCCAGCCCAAACCGCTGCATCAGGCTGGCAGCAGGCTGCACTCTACATTTACCTGTGGGTCCTCGTCCCCCGGCCCACCACCCTGCTATGTGGCTGCTACCTGTTCCTTACCTGAGATGCTTTATGAAGGACTAAGTTCTATCTGCTGGGACTCTTTTTAAAAGAAGTTAAGTGCTCACAGGTCCCATCCCCAGAAGAGCAGCTCCAGCTAGCCAGGCATGCACCCATTCTCTGTGGATGATCCCTTGTGTTTAGTAGGGAGAGTTGTGCTGGTTTTCACTTGAGAAACCTGAGTGAGAGCACACAGCAGTTATGTTCCCAGAGCAGCTTGTTGGTTTTTATGGTTCCCATCCCCAACAGAAACAACGGCCTCTGTAGCTGCTACAATCCATGGGAAGCTGGTGTTCGACAATACCACCCAGCACTTCTGTTTTGCTTTTCTGTGTTGGTATTTATTTTCCTGTTAAAACCAGGAGTTTCCTTTTTTGCTCTATTTATTTTAAACTACTCTCTTCCCTCCTCCACTTCATTCTTCTTTTGGCATAGGACTGTCACTTACAGCTGCTCACAATTCCTACACCCCTCCTGTTTTTCAGTACCTCACTACCATGTCATATTTTGAGAGAACAATTTCTTTCTTGCAGGAGGCCCCTGCTCTCTGTTTTAGTTGAGAATATTTGGTTAAGGTGCTTTTCTTTCCCTTTCCTACTTTGCAGGAAAGTTATTACATTCATCCTCATTGCATAATTCAGATTGGCCAATCTGTCATCCTTCAATTGCTTGAGTTTGATTTCTTGTCTGTTTATAGAGTTAAGCACTACCAATATTCTTCTCTCCTTGGTGGGGCTGGCTCAACCACAAAGTGAGTACTCAATTATTTTTTAACAAAAAATCTCACTCATCAGCCCATAAATCTGGTCTTTTCTTCCTTGTCTTTTGCATTTTGTTTTGTGTAACGGTTTCTTTGTTGTTGTTTTTGTTGGCTGAAACTTGACCTCCCGCAAAAGAAAGCCTTTCCACATATCAACAAATGGCACCCAGAAGAGGCGAACTGAAATTACTTTGTTAAGAAATTGGTTGCATTTTCTCATAGATACAACAGTGTTGTTGGCTGCAGAGAGAATAGCCATTACTTGGGACTAGCGGCCGGATAGGTGAGGCAGACTGTGGGAGCTTCCCCTGTTTCTAACTAGAGAGGAGGCTTCTGAGCTCCTCTCAGGAATGTGCTGCTTTAATTTATAATTGAGTTATTTGTTCGCTTGTTAAAGAACTCATCTCTTAGGGCAGTGACTCTTAAAGACAATAAGAGTGGCTGCATGCAGCCACCAGGGAATTTAGAGCAGCCGCAAGACAAAAACTTGCTCTGATTGTTCAGTTCTGTTTTGACTTAAACTGTCAAAACTGTGACCACTATGAATTTACTGTGAGGCCACGTGTCACAGCTGTTTGCTAGAGAGTCGCTGGTTAGTCCCGTCTCTCGTTTAGGCAGTTGGAGCAGGAGTCCCCAAGCTGCCGTCCGAGAGGCCGTGTTGCCTCCGCAGAGCCAAGCTGACATCACACCACGTACAGTGCCTTTCTACTGCTTTGATTAAAAGTGCTTGGGGGAATGTGAGAGACTGCAGGAAACAACAGGATGTTTTGGGGCTGCAGAGGAAAAAAAAAAGGGAAAAAAAATCATCAAATTTACAAGCCAAATTTGCTCTTCGAGCACATCTCTGCCAAACTCTACTCCCAGGTGATCTTGTGACTGACCATGCTGCTAGTCCCTGGCTTGTGTCCTACAGATCTGTCCTTTGAAGGTGAAGCAAATTCATAGGCATGAAATAAACTCAGAAAACTGAAGGAACCACCCGTGTTAGACTCCAGAGACTCCTGATCCAAGCACGGTTCCAGTGAGACTGAATCAAAACAATCCCCTCTAAAAAGATCCTTTTGATGAGATGTCTTCTCTTTCATTGCAGGTGGATGAGGACAAAATCTACCAGACCAAACATGCTTGGTTTCCAAAATGGAAGTTGCAAAATGTCACACAAAAAATGCCGTCATCTACTACTTTTACTACCTTCCTTCACGTCCCTTTGTTTGCTCCATAGGCAGCTTCTGGAGGAGCTGTTGTGCAGGGAGAATCAAGAAGAGATTTCTGTGTTAAGAAATAAAGGAAAAATTCTCCTGCATTGTGTTATGCAGTGTGTTTCAGTGCAGAGTTTACTATAGTGTTTCCTTACCACAGAACTTTTTGTTATGATACTGCTCCTCATGGCAGACAGTTTTCTCTCCTATAAATGACCAACTTCAGATTACTCTTTATTAATATTTATCAAAATATTATCAAAAACATCAGAGCTCGATATATGTACGTTGCTTGCATGACTTGAAATAGTACTTGCACATGGTTAAAGGCTTGCAAATGATAACATTAAAAAAAAGAGTAACTTCAGTGCTTCAGGTTTAAGGAAAAATATTAACTATGGATAAATATCAGTAATATCCCAACAATGAGATAAGAACATATTGATTTGGTATTGGCTGCCTTTATGAGATGTACTTGCAAAAGGTAAATAGGGGACTCTTGAAATTCCTGAGATGTGCCTAAGCAGTCAATTAGAAACAGTTGTCATGAAAGACTGCAGCCCTGGCAGAGCCAAAACACCCAGGAAAGGCTGCAGGGGAGCTGAATAACTGCTGAAGCAGGTGGGTTGAAGCACCAACAAGAAGCAGATCTCTGCTTCTTGGTAATGGGTCTCTTTCCAGGAGGCAGGCTGTATCAGATGCATTACAACCTCCAAAACAGGTAGTAATTCTGAGGGAGTAAAAAAAGAGGAAGGATCAATGAAGCTCAGATAAAGTAAAGCCTAAAGCTGGCTTATGATTTACTTCAAGAGAGTGTTTGATTCTTCTGATCTGTTGTGAGCCCTTCAATATCCAGGAGAGGAGAGAGACAGGCCAGGTACACGTGTGTGGTCTGCACAGGATGTGTGCAGGGAGGCTGGATAAGTCCTATGGGCACAGACTAGCTCTGCAGCATGTGAATGATCCCTCTGCTATTGCTCAAAGCTCCTCTGTGAGCACTGAGGAGCCTCCTGGTGCATGTGGGGTGATCGCATCAGTGTTTGCACTGGCTGCCTGGTGGAGGTAACCATCTGCAAATCCCAGCAAATGTAGGAAACTCTCACACTCTGTCTGAGCAAAGCTCCTGGGAAAATGAGGTGACATGTCTATGACAGATATCTTGGATGGCTGGTGACAGAGGAATGTGCTGCTGGCACCAGGCTGCTGTGCCTGTCCCGCCTGCTGACAGAGCTGCTGCCCCTTATTTTTTTTTCATGTGTATAAAATGTGCAGGTGGAGTAAGCCCCACAAAGCCCTAAAACCAGATTGCCTCCTTAATATGACTGAAAAGAGGTAGAAAACAATATTTGATAAAAACCCGGGCAGGAAGTCTATATGTGAGGTAGAAGCCTCTGGTAAGTACAGCAAGGCCTCAGGTAAGTAATGGATGTACACTAGGGTGGACTGCTGGCAAGCAGAGGACTTGGGTGTTGGGGTGTCTGGCACCCAGTCACTGGGGTTTAGGGACTCTATGCAGAAGAGTGTTAAGGAGCTTATGTGTCCCTAAGGCGTAGTGAAAACGTTAGCTGAATCACAGCCTGAGAGACGGGGGGAAAGCGGACAACATTGTGCCATTTCCTGGCATGTAGAGCATGACTTTAAGAGGTCTGGGAAGCTGTGTACAGCCAGCGGGGTTTCAGAGTCCAGTTCTTAGCAAGAAGTAAGGCCTTCCCTCTCCCTCACTTCTCAAAAAGACTCTTAAAAATAGTAAGCTCTGATTTTTTTTGGTTCTGTCTGCTGTACTCACTAAGGCAACTGACCTAGCTCTTCTGGGTCTGCAGATTAGGCAAAGGAAACCTGGGAGCTTCTAAGATTAGGCAGCAGCTAAGCGGCTACATATATATATATATATACACACACATATATATATATATTTTAGTCACTATTTTTGCTTTCCTAATTCTTACTCCTAAACTGAAACCTTTCATTCCCCCACCAGCTTCCATTTCACATGCACATTCTACTTCTCCCCTGTCTGCCCATGCTCCTTTTAATATGATGGAGCTGGACTCAGACTAGCTGATATTCCCCCAAATGTCATTAAGACCCTGTGTTTTATATAGCAAATCCTCCAGGCTGAGATGTGTATCCATTTGGTGGTTATATAGCTGGTGTGTGTATATATATAGCTGGTGTTTGGCAGGTGAATTGATCCATGAGCACAAAGCTACAAGATCAAAATGTGACTTTTCAACTAAATAAGTTCCTCTATAGCCAGAAGAACTCTGGTTTCCAGCAAGGAAGGCAGCTTACACACAACAAAACTGTCACTGTGCCAAAGAAAACCCAAACCTAGAGGGTTTTTTTTCTGTAATAAAATTAAGCTTGAAAACATAAGCTGCCAACAGCTATATGAAGACATTAGAACAGCAGCACAGGGATGTGTATAAAGGGAGCTCTTAAACTGTAAAATGTTTCAGAGTATATATATTTTTTTTCCCTTTTGAAAAGGGCAGTTTTCTGCTATTATAAGCCCAGATCTGATCTTACTTAACGTGTTTCATCATGGCTTCACTCTTTCGCACCTATTTCTAGGAAGTATATCACATGCTAATTAGGAGAAACAGCTGTGGTGGAGAAATCAAGCTGCAAACTAGCTGTGTCTGCTGATCTAAAAATACAAGGACAAGGGAGAGGCAGGGGACCTTGTTCCTGAGCTTATCCTCAAGGCTTCCCTCCCCCAGAACTCCCCTGGCTTGTGGGCGAAGCCAGGGCGCTTCCAGGTGAAGAGCATGTCAGGGAAGTGGGACCAGCTACACCGACTCCCTGAGGTTTGCTTGGGTGAGCAGACGCTTTGCAGCTACCTTGCCCTTTGATGCAAGGGTGGGGGTCACAAGCAAAACCTCAGGGTTTGCATATTCAAAGCGGCGGTGCTCCAGTTTTTCTTGCTCCTGTAGCACATCTGATGTTGTCAGTGTCATTTTCAAATAGTGCTGTAGAGATTTG
Organism: Tinamus guttatus; assembly: GCF_000705375.1. Next base: position 102,773 of record NW_010582661.1, on the reverse strand, counting down.
CCATCTGCTTTTTAGTGCAGCACAAGGTTGTTTTTCCCTCCTTGCTCTCCACCCCCTTATCGGTGCCCCCTTTATCTTCCCCCTGCTCAGTGCAACTCAAGAAGACACTCTGAATTTTCCATATCTACTTTTTTTTCTTCTTTCTTTCTTTCTTTCTTACTTTTTTTTTTGTCCTTTTTTTCCCTCTTTTGTCTTCTGGTAACAGCGTTTGGCATTTCCCGGGCAGCCCGTACTCCATAAGGCCTTAGTGTTTGAACACTAGGACGGCTTGAACGTTGCCTGCTGCGACTGAAGAAGAACTTGAGTGAAAATAATCCTCTCTTTTGTTCCGCTTGGGTTGCTTTTTGTTTGCCTGACAGATGTTCGGCCCCGTGCGTGTGCACAGAGCAGCTCCTCCGCTGAGTCGCTGGGCCCTGTGATCCGTCAGCTTATTGATTTCTGCATATCTGTGCTGCTTGTCACCAGCTCTTACAGATGCGAGGGCTCCAGGGCTGCAGCCCCTCTCCCTTGCACACAAATGGGGTGATCAAATGACACAAATGGGGAGCCGGCCTTCCTCCCTCTTGCTCTCCTGTGACCGAGCCAAGCAGGTTTGAAGGGCACGGGGAAAAACCCCATGGAGCCTCAAGGCAGGATGCTGCAATGGGCATGTCGCGACCTGCTGCAGGGCAGGCACAGGGAAGGCAAAGCTTGACAGCCTAAAGGTCTCAGTTTTTTGCTGTCTCCATGTGTTAATGCAAGTTCCTATTTCAAGCGTGTGACTGATGGAGGTGAGGATCAAAGGTGCAGCGAGGGGAACCTTGTAAATCACCTTATTGCCCCTGTCCTCTTTTACCGCATATCTGTTTGTTGCTCTGAGTTCAATTGACCGCTCTAATGAGACACCCACTACACGTGAGAAGAATTCTACCTTGCAACAACTGCCTTGAAACCTGCTCATGATGCTTTTCTTCCACTTGTCTTTATGGTTTGAGATTGATTTTTCTGCCTCCTGAGTGATGGCATGAGGAACCCGCCAGCAGAGAGGAGCGGAGGTGCTGTGTGAGCGCTGCACACTGCAGAGCCGCTTGCGCTTTGCAGCACAGCTGTGGCTGCCTTTGCTGCCTGTGGTACTTCAGGTTCCTCTCCCTGATGTATATCTGTAGCACTCTGAACTGCCCCTGGACCTACCGCTCTGGATGAACTATGAAAAACAAGGTGCTTGTTTTGCATCCTACCCGGATAATTGTAACAGCAGCTCTTTGCTGGTGTCTAAAACACACATTCGGGGGGACATGCTTTCGAAGTACAGAGGCGTATACGGTTTTCTAGAGGCTTAGGGTAAAGGTTGTGCTGGGCCTTATTCACTGTGCGCATCCCTTGCAGCAGAGATGAGGTGTGTGTTTCTGTGCAGCTCCAGGGTGGGTATCTCCCGCCTTGCTAAGCCCTCTCACCTCTTGTTGCCTGCGGCAAGGTCGGTGCCTGCAGATCAGCTTCTGGTCTGCTCTGTGTCCTGTTCCCATGCCTTGTCTCGCTCCCCAAAGTGCATCGCATATCACTGCGCACCTCAGAGCCTCCAGCACAGTGACAACTTTGTGCCAGGGAGAGGGACTTCCTTTGATTTCATTGATGCTCTTGGGCACAGAATTGCCATTCAGTACCACAGCAGTTCAGCACCAGTGTATTGAAAACTTAACTAGCTATGTGCTAATGGCCTATTGCTTGACAGGATATTTTACTGTACAGAAACAAATACAGACAAGTTTACAGTGCTACAGAGTTCATCTGTCCTCTCCCTGCAGTTCCCTTGCTTGTCAGGGGTGTAAGGGTTGGGCTGGCTCCGTTCGGGCTTGTTAAAGCAAACCTCTAGTTGACGTGCAATATTTGGCAGTGTTTTCCTGAGAGATCGCCCTAGCTGGCGGCGATACCTCCAGTGACGGGTTTGTACCAAGGTCAGGAGCGGAGCCTGGTGCCCAGCATTACAGCTCTGGGTGCCTCAGGGCCGAGATGCGCTGCCCTCATCCTCCGCTTGCGCGACACCACGCTGGGCCTGAGCCCGGGGTTAGCGCTGTATGGGGTGATGGCAGGGACACGCCTCTGTGTAACGCTGCCTTGAACAACCTGTGGCAGCAGGGCGGGAGCAGACACGTGGGTGGCCTGTGTAAGTCAGGGCAGACCTCTTGAGATCTGCATCTGCCTGAACTTCCCGGCGTATGGAAGCGCCGGGCAGCTCCCCATGGCTTTGGCAGGCAAGAGGAGCGAAAGCTGCTCGCAGAACCAGAGCAGGCTCTGGTGTATGTCATGCAGTTATGGTGGGATGTGTGTACGGGCCCTTACCTAAGCCAGAATGACATTGTCGAGTCCCTGTGGTACCAGTGGCCTGGACTCTCAATCTGAGCCAGGAAGGACAGCGGATGATTCCCGAATGATTCCCAACAGAAGGTTGAAACAGAGTGAAAATCCCCAAATCTATTGATCCTCTAAAGTTGTGATGCGGAGGACGATAGATGTTCTTTCTGGCTTTCCATCATAAAATGTATTATGGGTTTGGGAATGTTGACGTGAGGTACCTGGAGGAGCAGGTTGGGAGATACAACACAGGGCCTGGCGATAGCGTGGTTGCTCAAGCCCGTTTTACAGAGGCCGTTCCTACCTCTCTGGAGGCACCAGGAGACCAGCAGTGTGGGCTTTATGTAGAGCAGTAGCTGTAGCTGTAGACAGCACATGAAACCGAAGGTGCACCCATGCTGAGTGTTAGAAAAGGAAATCAGTATTTGAATTAATTCCTTTGACTTGTTTTGTTTCTGCTTTTTCTTCCATGTCCCTTCTCCTGGCTCTGTACAGCCTCTGGGTGATGTTGTTGTTTGCAGGGCAGCTTGGTGGCTGCGTGCAAGCTATTCTGTGACTTTTCTTTTTAAAGCAGTTCTTTGAAATACTTCAGCTTCAGTAATGGGGATTTCAGCTCAGCTGCGTCACTGTTGTGATGGTCTGTCAAGCCACCTAATTGGGGGGTTTCATTAAAACTCACAATCAACGCTTACAAGGCAGCAATCCTGTAGTCCAACACTAGCTAAATCCACGCTGGTTGACCAGGTGCCTACATATGGCTTGGGATGTGGATGCTGAGCCACATCAACATGCATGATGAGTCTGCATGCTCAGCCCACCACTCCCAATAGGAAGTTTGACCATATCCGACCATCCCTTGCTAACTGAGGCAATGCAGTTAAAATAAACAAAGAGGTGACTTTTAATCCCTTTTTTCAGAGTCAGGACTCCTTCTAGGACTTCACACTGGACACCTGAGAACAAACCAGCGCAGACCTCTCTGAATCTCCTCGTCTGAACTTTTTGTTTGTTTGTTTTGTTAGCATGAGTAAGAAGAAAATGCTGTAAGAAAAGGACAGATTTGTGTAGTCTAATAGAAACTAAATTTTTGGATTTTTACTTTGGAGAGAAAGAGTCAATTAAAAAACAAATCTCTACCCGTGCAGAACAAAATGCTTGTTAGAGCACTGCAAGCACATTCTCTTATCAGAAATCCAATTTCTTATTTTCAGTGAAGCAGAGCTTAAACTGAATTGCTAAAAACCTCCCTTCAGTGTTTGTGCTGGAGTTTTTACTGGTTGGGCATGTGAATGCCTGTATATAGATGCTTTTTCAGTCATTGTGTCTGAACTGCTCAAATAATTGCATCCTGGCTTTTTGGTGCTTAGCTAAGTTCAGTAATTGGTATGGCCATGACTGCAAAAGCTGTATAGCCAAATGAAATATATTTGATAGCTTAGATATAATGAACCACTCTGAGTCCACAGCATAGCTGTTCAAAGCTGTAAGCCCCGTAGTTCCTGTACTAAGGGTCTGGAGAAATGAGCAGGGGGAAAAAAACAGGTCCTCACGTGCCTGTGGAGATGATTTCAGCTGTGACCCAAGTAAGTGCTTGGGCTGAAACAGGGCTGAAGGTCAGGACACACTGGCTGCCCAGATGACGTCTCCTGAGAGCTAAGGGAGATGCAGATAAACTATTCTGTGCACCAGTCTAACATGTTATGTAGCTTGAGTCATGTTTCACACTGGGCTCGTGTGAATCCTGTTCAGCATCTCTTCAAATGCACTGATTACCTTGTGGAGAGCAAGGTTTTCCTGTTTGTATCTTTCCACAGTGCTCCTGAAGTTGGAGGTGTATGAGAAAAATCTAATGTCGCCATTGAAATCTTCTTGTTTGGTTACACTCTTTAAAGAGCAGCTTAATGTAAAAGCTGCACTAAATACCAGCTGAAAACACTTTGCACCACTCTTTAAAATGTTTTTACTTCAAATTTTGTGAGTTAGCTCAGAGTGAGTGCATCTCATGACTTTTGTTAAGGACCATAAAAAAACAGACTTTGTGGTTTATTTTAAATCAAAGAATGAAAACACAATGCAGAACTCTTGCAAAGACAAATTATCTTGCATTTCTAAAAATCCCATCTAATTCCCATTAATCAAGCCATCCCCTGTGCTAATAAGATGGAGGCGGGGAATGGAATGTCATTTCAGCTCAGGCAGCTGTTGAGAATGTCAACCAGTTTCAAAACTCTTGGCAAAAGTTGTAAATGTAGTTCTAATGAGATTGACTTGTCTGCAACTAGCAAACAAATACCAGCCGCACCAAAACGTCTGTTTGCCATGAGACTTAATGGAGATTGTGTTAGCCATTCTGCATTCAAGGGTACATGTCAAGAGAAGTTCAGATCAAACATAGGGCAGTGACACTGGTATGCAGCTTTTGCTAAAATGGTGGCTTATATAAAACCTCAGGGAAGGTCTCTCCCTCTTTTTTTTCCCCCCAACATCAGACCTTTTAACTTTCTGACATCCCTGGCCATGAGGTGTTTTTTTGCAAAAGCTGTGCAAGAAAGCTGCAAACAGAAATGGGACACTGAGTGGGGGCTCCTAGCAGGGACACGCTGCCAAGCTGCCCCAAAGCACCGCAGCATCCCTTGCTCCTGGGTAACCCCAGTTTTGCTCCGGGGAGCTTGGGGGCAACAAGGTAAGTAGCAGCCAAGTGAGACTTCCCAAGCCTGAAATACAAGATCTCTGTGACCAGGAAGGATACACAGATTGATCATCTACCACACCTGACTGCTGAGTGACTGAGGCTGTGCTGTTGTTGTTGCTTTCTTTTTTTCTTAACAGAGGCTGGTTAAGCAGAACATCATACTCAAGGAACTGTAAATGCTGTTAGGCTAAGCCACCGCAGTGGGCCAGATACCATAGATGCCGGGTACCTGCAGCCCTGCTGGTAGGTACGCAGGTAATCAGCACGTTGATGACTTCTTATAGAAGCACAAAACACTTGTGTGGCTGGAGGAAGCTCAGTAGTGGAAATATCTACATTTCAGGGGGAGTCACAGCTTGGGAAAGCCAAAAGCTCTTTACCCTGTCAGTGAAGCTTCTTCAACACTGCAGTGAAACTTGCCATCTTGCACCTTTTGTTTTTCTTCCTTAGCCAACAGGGAAACACAAATCGTGGTTTTAACCTTTCTTTTATAGCTCTTTGATATAAAGTGTTAGGCAGTGGTTCAACTTACTTTTGGTACCATCCAATTCTCTTGTTGGTGCTCCTTTGTCTTGTGCCAAGGAATATAATTATTGTAGGCTACAGTGATGTTGAGCAGCTTGACAGAGTCCATCCCTACCCCCAGCTTGATCCTCTGAAAGGAACAGCGAAGTTGAACTTTGCCAGCAACTGTTAGGAAAAGGGCCAAGAACAGTCTAACAGGAAAGATACTGAGATTTTTTTGTTTGTTTTTCTGGTAAGCCATGTTTTTGTAATTATGAATACTTTGTTGAAGTTGCTTAGAAAAGGAAGTGCACATAAAATGGTTCATACAATTAAGCTAACTACATATAACAGTTGAAAGAATATAGAGCAGTCTCACCCTGCTGCCCTCACACAGACAAAACTTCTGCTTGGGAGGAATTTGGCTTGAGAAGGCAGTAGCGGATACAAATCTTCGTTAACTCAGGCCCCGTGTGCCATACTGCCTGGTTTACAACTGCCCCAGATGGCCTAAAAGCAAAGGGCATTTGCACTAGACAAAAGCAATCACTGAAAGGAAAAGGAAGAGGAATCTGAAAGTTGTCACTTCCAAAACCCTCTTACTCTGAAGTCGGTTTCTGACTCAGCATTAGGAATTCTGAACTAGAGAGCAATTACCTTCTGCTTCTAAAATTATTTCCTGCTACCCTGGGAGAATCAGTACTATTTTATTTTCCTCAGATTCTTGTGAAGGCTTCTCTAAACATGCCCTTTTTGCTCCTACCACTTCTTCCCAAGCTTCAGCTTTGTACAACCTTGAATCTCCATATTAAAATCACTTGCAATGCCTTTCTCTTGAGTTCCAATATGGGAGGGGAAAAAAAAAAAGGCCACTTTTGTTGATGTGGGAATTACAATTTCATACTCTAAATAAATCACATAAAGGAGTGAGTTGCAGGGGAATCACTTCAAACTGCTCTACCTCAAATAGTGTTTTAATTCCTGTATAGCTACTTTTCCCTAGGAAAGTGCAAGAAAACAGAAGCAATCCAACCCTGTCTCCCACCCCACAGAGGCATATGGAGTGTTACGGACTTATTTCAATGTATAAAGAAAATACGTCATATTGAAATGAAAGAGGTTGATACTGGGGTTATAAAACCAACATTTTATGATTCGGCCTTAAGAAAATCTTGCTTAGTTAATGCAAAATCAAACTCCTTTTGATACCTACTTAAAAGGATAACTGAGTCATGAATTTGATTTTCAGAAGCACATACGCAGCGTACAAGCACTGCCAAGCACTGTCACTTCCCATAACAACAACCTTCGCCCCTGCCCCGTAAACCAAACATATTTGTCACATAAACTATATTGCTGAAAATGTGTCCAAAATAAAGCCAGGTCTATTTTATTACAAACATAGCCCCTACGGCCGATTCTGACCTTGCACAGGCCCTTATTTAAGCGGCAGCATGCTGCCATTTGGCCGAGCTCAAAATAAAGCCTCCCATCTCCTCAATAAACAGCTCAGCAAAGCACGTTATAGTGGGAAACTGGTAAAGTATGTATGACTATTTTTACCCCCATAGTGTGTAATTATGCTGAAGCTCGTGAGAGCAACTAACTATTGCCATCTTATGGTGGCCTCTAGCATCGCTCCCCAGGAAGCCGAGAGCTGTTAGTGCAACAGGCACTTGCTCTAGAGAGACCCTGTAACCTGCAAGTACTTGACCAAGTGGCCAGAACTGCTCGCTCCAAGAGCAAGGAAATTCTCCAGTACAGCTCATGGTCAAAGCGCACATATTTGTGACTTGCTTAATATAAGGAGTTTGGCAAGATAAGCTTTTACCTCTCCCTCCTTTCTCTTACGTAAAATTGTGTTAAAGATATCTAATCCCCAACCCAATAGATCTGTTAAACCAAGATCTCTGTTTCCAGCATGCAGAAGTGGTAATCTGATATTTGCTTTACCTAGCTGTTCCTCTATAATGCAGCAACGTGGACACTTCTGTATCCCTCAATATTGTTCAAAGTGCTCATAAAATACTACACATTGCAGGCATACTGCCTCGCATTTGTACAGTAATGAGAGGCTAAGAATTAAGCAGCACTGCAGAAAGTCAGGTTACTCTTATCTTGTAAGCCTAGCTGAGGACAATCATTTAAAAAAAATGGATTAAGTAACATCTGACATCTGTGAGTTTTGAATGTTTTAATACTAATGAGCAAGCAACCTTCAGCTGAGAAGCCTGTAAACATTTCTTCTACTTACCTTTCTTCAGTCTCTCCTTAACTTCCAACTCTGAGCATGAGTGCTGATGAAATCAGGACAGATATAATTAGGGAAGCCACAACTATATTGGGAAACACCCTCCTCGGCCACTGGTTCCAACCCTGCCCGCCCTGAGAATGCAGTGCTACCTTCTTTTACCTGCTTCCGTAAAAGAAATTCAGTATTTTCAGTTTAATGGACCTGTGAAAAAAAGCTTTCAATTTGCACTGTTTTTTGTTTGTTTGTTTTCTTCCAACAGGACATACTGTGCAAGCAAACGGAGAGCAGGAGAGGATGCAAAACAGCCCTCTTGGCTGCAGAGGTGCTCCTTCTGGAACAGGATAGCGCTGAAAAACTTGTATTCCCACCAGCTGCTCTTGTATCTCTTTTGAGATCACCAATGAGACCTAAAAATCACTCTAATTATCTTGTACTTCCTCTGAAACAACTTACAGAGACAGTTCTGGACACTTGAACCTAAAACAACTCATTCTTAGAAATCCGCTGAGCACATATTTACTTTGTATATAAACTTTAAGTGTGAGAGCATCTAAACTTTTTAATTGAATCACTGCAACTCTCCCACCCTGTTGGCATCTTTTAACACTAAATCCACTCATGTACAAATTAGGTAGTTACCCTTTTTGCTGCCTTTCCTTCATCAATATTTAAATTGTGCGTATTATAAACAGGCCTGCCCTAAAGGTAAGCGCAGCAGCTTGTTACCATCCGCTGTTCTTGGCCTCTCCCTGTGGACCTGAACGCTACTTGGTCTCCCCAGTCTTCACCAACTTTGCACAAAGCCCTGACGACCTACTCGTCATTTGAACACCTCAAAATAAACTTGCTAGCAAAGATGGCCAAGCTGAAGGTGCTTTAATTGAATTCTACAGAATTACCAGGATATGAGTTTATGGGGGTATAGCTCATTTGTATTTTAGGCAAACACAAACTTTCAGTTCTTGGAATTACTGTGTTTGGTTTGGTCTGCTCAATAAAGAACATGTAACTACTAGTCATGCATACAACTAACCTTGTCCGTTTAAGGTGGCTTGTGCAAATAACGTTAAATATTCCTGTATATTATGCCAGTGTGCTTGGAAATCCTGACTTGTGCAATCCAGTGGCTCCAGCCTCAGCGTTACTCAGACTGGCATACTCCTTCCTTACCGATAGATGAGAGGGGTCTGATCTTCACGTAGACCAACAGCGGCACCCGGTGGTCAAATGTTTTCATAAACAGTAAGATAAAGCAACTGCTTAAATTCCCACTCCCTGGCTTTCCTAAACACATCTAAACTTGTTTTAAACGCAGTAGCTGGGTGACTACTGAGGCTCAAGAAGTTACCTGTAACTTAAACTGCCTGGAACTACCACCACTGGTGAAAACCAGCCAGAGCTAGGAGAAACAGCAATGTGAAATGCTGCACACAGGCAGTCAGCAAGGATTACTGCAGGGTCTAACACATGAGCAGAACTCCTCTTAGGAACCAGAAGCATGACTCCTCAAGCACAGGGATGCTCTTTATGTCCTTTTATAAATGGCTATAGACTGGAAGGAGGCCTGGGCAAGAGAAGCTTATTTTGCCCTTGATCATGCAGCCCTGCTTTCCTGAAGCTCCTCGTACTCAGGCCAGTTTCCATGGGCGCTACACAGCACGAGACATTTGCACTCGATGCACTTTCCCAAGAAAGTGGAACAGTAATATGTCAAAAAAGACATGCAGACATTAATAGGCATTCAAGCAATCTCCTTATTAAGTTATTTCCCAGCAGTAGCCTAAAAAAAGTGTGATGCCTTAAATTTTCAGCATTACCACATAGAAATGCCTCTATAAGTAAGGGCAGGGAGGTCAATGTAACAACAGCATGTGAAAGAGAGGCAGGAGGGAATAGGAAAAACAAGCTATAACATGCAGAGAAAGCAAAAGGAACACAGTAAAAGCTCTTCTTGCTACACCCAGGCCAACTTCAAAGCATTACCACAAAAGTTTGTCAAACTAATTTTTGTAAGTTTACACTTGCCCGAATTGTAGCACAAGATACTGTGAACAGGGGAGTAAACAGACATGGAAATTAGATTAACAGATTAAAATGAAATGACCAAACTCTCTATTTTTAACTCTATTTATTATCACTTTCACCTTGGTTTCTAAAGGCACACTATAATTTGTGACAAAGACAGAAAACATTCATCATGACAGTAGTCAAAGTTCTTGAAAAAATTTAATAAGACAAATGTCTTCACAATACAGGTAGTCACACAACACCGATTACATGTTTGTAAGTGAACCGAGTTAGTCTTTCCGTAATTGGATACTTTCCTCTTTAATTCCCTCTTTTGTGACAATGCAAATCTTAAGTGCATCACCAGTGTACACATCTCTCTCAGCAGCTGAAATAAAGACATCTTTAACAAGCTGCAAAGCCTTCTCCAGGGTCAGAGGGACATGTTCCACATTTTGCATATTCATGAAGCCAATCTAGAAAAAGATGAAAACTTATTTTAAAGAGGTCATGTTCCAGCTAACATGAAATTTGCTAGCTGGAAAGTTGCTTTAGTCTCTGCATTGGATGAACACAATTAGACAACCTAAAAAGATG
>NW_010582661.1:73355-86985 GCF_000705375.1 Tinamus guttatus | reverse complement strand
CGTGACGCCGCGGGCTCCCTCCCGCCGCCGCCGCCACCGCCACCGCCGCGCTGGGGGTTTGGCCGCGCTGGTGGCGCCTTCAGCGGGTAAATGTGATGCGGGGGGTCCTGGTTGGGAAAAAATCTCGTCTTTTTAGCTATGCTCCTCTGTTAATGCAATTGTGAGCTCCGAACCTTAAAAAAAAAAAAAGGAAGCAGTTGTCTTTTCCTTTTTTTTTTCCCTTCTTTTTTTTTTTCCCAGAGTTTTGAGTGGTCTAAGTCAGACCTAAGAATGACCTTGAATATTTCTGTGTAATAGAAAGCTAAAAGTTAATGGAAAAAAAATCTCTAGCAAGATATAACTCTTAAATTGTCTATGTCTGTTGTTTGTTTCTGTAGTACTGCAGTGGAGGCAGAAGTTAATTCATGTTTAAAAGAATACAAAAAGTATGCGTGTGTCACAAGTATGCCCTAAATTGACTTTCAGTTTTCTTTTTTATAAAGTGCATGCAGTTATCCCAAATAAAGTGTTTGGAGATGCTTGGAGCTGTTTGGAGGTGAGGGTTCAGCTCCACAAACCTTTGTGTGTCCTGCTGGATCCTCAGGGTCTGCTCATGTGAGGCAGGTTACCTTCCTGGGGACTGCAATAGTAGCAGATTGCAAAGGTCCATTTATGTTCCAGAAAGAGGGTATTCTGCAAATTGCATGTGCATATATATTGGTGTACATATATACATACATGGATATCTCTTAGATAACAGAGCAGCTGATAAGTTTGCTTTTTATTATCACAGTGCTACTTTTTCTTTCCAGGTTTTGATTAGTATTTTAAACTGTCAACACAAGTTTCTCTGGAGCAGATGTTTTCCTAACGCCTCAAGCTTGGCTGAAAACCGACTTTGCTGGAATGCTTTAAAGGGTTAAAACCCTTTAGGGTTTGCCACAATTGTAATTAATTGATTGAAGGAAATATTTCTGGCATCACCAAAGAAATAGCTGGGATCATGGATCAGAACAACAGCTTGCCACCGTATGCTCAAGGCTTAGCCTCCCCTCAGGTAAAAGTGAAGGACTTAGTATGCAATTGTGATCTGAATTTTTTTGTGAAAGTGTCTATTTCTTGCTTGTAATCTCTACAACTTTTGTGCTTACAGATCTGAAAAAGCATAGATACAGAATGATATTAGTGTAAAACCAAAATTTAAAACCATTAATGCATGTAGTCAGAGTTTTAAGAAATGTGCAAGCATATGGGACTTCCTTGAGCTGAAACATGAGTGAGAAGTTAGAAATATTGATCTTGGTGGTTGGGCATGAAACCATTTCAGTTAGGTCCATGACATAGCCTCCTATGCATGTGGTTGTGATATGGATACACTTGGTATCATAGGTAGTGTCTTCATTCAAACAATTGCAAGTAAAAACAGTGGGTCAGGATGGAGTATGTATGAGTGAGGAATGCACCGGCGTTGCTGGCTGCTGGAGAGCAGTAACCGAATTGGTGAGATCAGCAGAAGTAGGGTTTCATCTTATGCAAGAACTGTATTTTTAGGGGCTTTTTGTTTTTAGTGAATCACTGTGCCTCTGCTTTGATATGATCAACCATAACGATGTATTCATAGACTCCTTCAGCAAGCTTATTTTCTCTCGCAGACGAAGTGAAGCCCCTAGGATCCGTAGTTTATTTTTTAACATTATCTTCGGCAGGGCGCCATGACTCCGGGAATTCCAATCTTTAGCCCGATGATGCCGTACGGCACAGGCCTGACCCCGCAGCCTGTCCAGAGCACCAACAGCCTGTCCCTGCTGGAGGAGCAGCAGCAGCAGCAAGCGGCGCAGCAGTCCACGTCTCAGCAAGGCGCGCAGGCAGCGGCCGGCCAGGCGCCCCAGCTCTTCCATTCACAGACTCTCACCACGGCCCCCTTGCCAGGAACCACCCCGCTCTACCCCTCTCCCATGACGCCCATGACTCCTATAACTCCTGCAACGCCGGCGTCCGAGAGCTCCGGCATCGTGCCGCAGCTGCAGTGAGTGCCGCGGATCCCGGCGCGGTTTGTCCTTGCTCGGTAGCCCTCTAAGGACCTGGGGCCGGGCCCTGGCAGGAACTGGGTACCGTGTCTTGGCAGGAAGAAGGGTCCTCAGAAGTCATTTATGGGTCTGCTTTAATATATGAGTACTTTTTTTAAGCTGAGCGTCTGTTACTAAGGTGGTTAGTAATCGAAGCAGCTTTTTAGCGATTTGTAAGATATCCCTTATTTAAATGCCCAAGTGTGGAATGTCATACAGGTCTTAGCAGAGTCTGACCTTTAGCTTAGTGCACTCTAGGTATTAAACTGAATACATGAGCGATCATAGTTGAAGAAAAGCTGAAAGAGTAGAGGGGAAGAAACCGTGTAGCAACTAGAGCTGAAAGTGTCCTTAATAATCCACACTGTTTTCTAGTTCATTGCCACAGCTGTGCGATTGGGGAAAAGCACCAGAACTAGTATTGTAGGTTCAGTTATCAAAATATTTTCACTGAGCTTTAGCTATAAAGAGACCTGTGTGTCAAATTATGGAAGGCCAAAAGACAGTCAGGCTCAGCTTTGCAGTGGCAGAGTGGTCCCTAGTTTTTACTCCACTAAGGACCTTTAGGTTGCAGAGTTTACTTAGAAAATGATTTTCCAAAGATCTTAGGTTTCCTAGAGACCATATTTGTGTCACACAGCAATGGGCCTTGCTTGTGTAGTCAACCCGACTCAAGGCTACTCATTCCTTTGTAGTCTTCCACCCCTCAGGATACTGACTTTCTTCCCCTTTAAAGAGCATAGCAAGGAAATTTTCAGATAATGTTATGGCTGCCTCATTTTTTTTCCTGTTCCCAGCAACCCCCCTGACTGTGATGGGGATTCTCAATCTCAAGAGTTTCTCTTGCCAAACGGAAGTGCAGATTTGTCTCACAAGGCACTTTTAATAATAGTTGGCAGAACAGGAGGGATTGGCAATTGTGCTTTAGGAGCAAATGCTTTAGAAAAGGTGTACAACCTGAGCCAAAAGACTGCCCAGTGTCGCACTTGGATAAAACAAATTGTACATGGTTAAAAATGTAAAAAGCTTATATTTTTTTAAAAAAATTATTAATTAATACATTTCTCTGAACTGTCTTCAGGAATATTGTGTCCACGGTTAATCTTGGTTGCAAACTTGACCTAAAAACCATTGCACTTCGTGCCCGAAATGCTGAATATAACCCCAAGGTAAGAGAAGAATTTCCCCCTATAGCAGATACGGCAAAGGCATAGGTTTTGAGCATAATTTGCTGTCATAGCTAGATTGAAAAAACATCCTCCTATGAATGTAGTTTTGTACTGCTGCTTAAAAAAGATCTTTGATAACCTTAGACCATTCTTCAAATTAGTAGGAAGCAGAAAGAACATAATGCATTTATGAAGAAGCTAACTGACAGTGTAATACATAGCCAAAGTTTTTGGATACAGAGCTCACCTCACCTGCTACTCACATGAACCTGTTATCTGTGGTCAGACGGTTCATACCAGCCTGAAATGCCTGAAGTTATCTACCTCCTAAAAAGGAGAAAGGGAATTTGGTTTCTGTTCTCCTGCCAGAGCCAGGGTTGTTTGGTGTGCGGTGGCTCCTGCTGCGGGCGGCTCCGTGGGAGTCTGGTGGCTGCAGCGCGGTCCCGGCTGTGAGTCCGGCTTCGCCTCTGAGCGCCGCTTCGTGTGGCCCGCAGCGCTCCCGCGGCGGCTGTGCTCGGCGCAGGAGCAAAAGGAAGCTGGGCTTGGCCTGTCTGTTTCCAAGGTGTCCACTGTTTCAAACGGTGGTTTTGGAGCACTGACGACTAAATTGGAGGGGGTAAATTTAACTGTGTAGAAGTCAGCAGCAGCAGAGGCCCTGGAGAATTGAATCAAAAAAATAATGTTGCTTCATTTTTCTTTCACTTGGTTCTTCTTTGGATAGTTACATTTCCAGCCACAGCTATTAGACATTGGTTTTAATGAAAGTTTAGATGCTGCGTAATCGAATTGGCTTGCCTTTTTTTGGGGTGTATGATTATTTTCTCGTTTTATTTAGTTTTAATAATGTAGGATCTTGCTACAGTTTATCTGAACTCACCTCAAATGATTAAGGGCCTGCATGCAGGTGTATGTAAGAAATAATTGTGCCGTACCATAAAGTTTATATCAATGATGCTGTTACATAATGGAATGTGAGGGAGATTTGAGTGCAGCAAAAGAACGAGTCTGAATGATCAATATGAAATGTTGTTTTCCACAGCAGGGGGAGAGAAGGATTATGTAATGCACGCCTGACTTTTAGTCAGTACACTTAGCTGTCGAAAAGATGCTGCTTGACTGTATCACTTGAGCCATAGCTTGACAAGTGTGGTGTTAGGTAGCCCACGTTACTGTCATAATTATGTCAGCAGAAGAGTTTATGGGGCTACATGATGAACTGGTCTACGTTAAATATAACAGGCAAACGGGTGTGTGTGTGTGTGTATACACCCAGCTTCGTTTTTAGCATCTCCAGCTTTTATTGAGTTTGAGAATAAATGGAGGTAGAGATGTTTAAAGTGGAAAAAAAAACCGAAGCAAATTGGGCTGCTGTGTTTTACTGCCGCAGTTCCAGTGGCTTCCTTTTCCAATGAATGTGGCTTCTGAGTTTCATTTCCAGGTGTTCTGTTAGCAGTGTTGTAGCACTGCCCAGTTTTTTAAGACACAGAGTAGATCGTAAGACGTTTGCATGTACTCCTTCATCCTGCTCACAACACAACAAATCTCAGGACGTGGGGAGAAAGGCTTCTCAAGATGTCTTCTCTATGTTGCAGACACTAGCATTATTTATATGTTGCGTGTAGAATAATGAGAAATGAGCTTAGTAAAATAGGAATGTAATGGGAAATACCTGTCATGTCCGACCCTACCTCAAAGTGTGTGTAGTGGAAGCTACTTGAAATATTCCAGTCATACATGATCCATTAAGTATGTTTGGATTTAGTATTTCTGAGAAATACAATATCAAATGCTACTGAAAATATACAGATTTGGAATATGCAAATGATTGCAGCAATATATCACTAATAGTGTCAACTTTCACATTTCAGCGTTTTGCTGCTGTTATCATGAGAATAAGAGAACCTCGTACTACTGCACTTATATTCAGCTCTGGAAAAATGGTGTGCACGGGAGCAAAAAGGTATGCATAGCCTGTTACAAGAACGCTGCTGCCTTCAGACTGTCTTTCTGCTGTGGCTGGTGGTTTGGAAACACTGTTGTTTATGCTCATGCTGCCTCCCAATTCATTACTTTGTCAGGAGATCCAAGTCTCTGGTCCCTGTAGTCTGATCTGTTTTTAACATGATCAGTGAAGCATTTTGAAAGCCAACCATAAACTTAACTCCAGTGGGCAGGAGAGAAATTCTGATCCTTGTTCCTTTCACGTGGATTCATTCAGGCATCCAAAAGGAACAGAGCAGAGGTTATGAGGAATGAACAGGGCCATAGAGTTTCTCTCCCTATTTCTCTCCCTGATGACTCTTGAAGTTTAAATTATCTTGTGCTGCTGAAAACCAAGCAGAGTTTTTCAGCTGTTTACAAAACTGAAGCAAACTGAATTCTGCCAAAGCCAGTGAGGCTGTGCAGTTGTGATAAACTGGGTTCGAGTGCCTCGCCTGAGAAAGGCAGAGGAGTCCACAGCTTTTCTGTAGGAACATGCATTTCCCAGCAGTAGCTCAAGGTTGTTCTACACTGAAGAAAACATTTTGGCTTACTAGAGGGACTCAGATAGATATTCTAAGAGCGTAAAGAGTGTAAATGATGCCTTTGTACCTTATTGCATAGACATATATCTGTGTATACGTATACAATGTAGACAGCGATTACAATACATTCAGGATCTTAGTATCAAAATTACAATACGAATCAGTCCTAGTTGTTAATTTTAAATGTAAAAACTTGGCTTGTTGAGCGGTGCAGTGGGGAGGATCACATTTTAACAGAGTAAAATATTTGTAGATCAATGCAGTTTGTTTCAAGTAATACTAATGGAATAAAATGGATATTCTTTTCTCCCTTCAGTGAAGAGCAGTCCAGACTGGCAGCAAGGAAGTATGCTAGAGTTGTCCAGAAATTGGGTTTTCCAGCAAAATTTTTGGATTTTAAAATTCAGAACATGGTGGGGAGCTGTGATGTAAAATTTCCCATCAGATTAGAAGGATTGGTACTTACACACCAGCAGTTCAGGAGGTAAATAAAGGTTTGCTTATGTTTCATTCTTGCTGTATGCTTGGTCAACTAGAAGGCGACATCTGTTCAGACTGTCCCCTTGCACCAGAGGGAAATCAGCATCATTACTTCCATCACTGCCTTTCATCTGGTGCAATTATGTTGCCAATGTGAACCCATATGTTTCTGTAGCCTGCATCTGCTCTGTGCATTGCTGTAGTGCAGCAGGTGGCTGGGACATCTATCTGCTAGCGGGTTTATGTCGCTCTCTTCTCTTACAGCTATGAGCCGGAATTGTTTCCTGGCTTAATCTACAGAATGATCAAGCCGAGAATTGTTCTGCTTATTTTTGTTTCTGGAAAAGTGGTTTTAACTGGTAAGTCGGCAGTATCTTATTCCAGTAGGTCAGATTTAGACTATATTACACAGTAGTATCTAAAGTGTGTGTCTTGCTAGTTGCTTTCCCTTGGAAGTGATGGTGCTGAGGAGCAGGGCGAGCCGCACGTCTCTGACACCGCCTCTGTTTCCAGATGTTGTTCCCAATGCTCGTACTCTTGGAACAACCTCCACAGGTCAAAGGCCTTTCTTTGGAAAGATCCCGTGGGGCCCTGCTTTGTAGTCAAGGCTCTTCGAGAACTTCTGCATAGGAACATGGCATTTGCAAGTGCAGCATTCACACCAAAATGCTAGTGAAATCAAAGTAAACACCGTGAGAAGGCTGATAATGCATGGCTTGTACAGAATGAGTGGACAGTGTATCAGTAAAAACAGGGACTCATATAAATGTCTGTGTTTATACATATGTAAATGTATAGGGTTTACATTAAGATGAAGCATTCAGGTAAGCACTGTGAACACTAAAATTAAGTATTTGACTCTGGAGAAAGGTACGGAGTAACTTCACTCCCTTTTTTCTCTAGGTGCTAAAGTCCGAGCAGAAATCTATGAAGCGTTTGAAAACATCTATCCTATTTTAAAGGGATTCAGAAAGACAACGTAACAGTTTCTACAAATTTTGGAGAAAGCGGGGGTACATTTTAAAAGGTATTGCGTATGGCACAGCAGTAACAAGAGATGGACATTCACTGAAACTGCAACACCAGGACTTGGACTGTTTCCCAGTTAGTGCCTATTTCCCTGGTACTCTAGGGGAATTGTATTATCGATAACGTCTACTGAGTTACTGTGAGTTGCTTTACAGGGCTGTTCTTGGAGCAGTCCCTCCAAGTTTTATTTATAATCTAGCTTTTAAATAGTTTTAATGCCAGTTCTAATAGAAAATCCTTAAGTTGGTTTGGAAGACAAACGCAACCATGTCACTCAGCATATAAACCACTTGAATTGCCATGTATATACGTTTTAACTTCCTCCGTAAAACCATCGTTTTTATAATTTTCAGAATTTTAAGTTTTTAAATTTTTTTCAATTTTAATCTTTTTGGGTGCCAGACACATTCCCTATTTCCAGCGTTACGCAAGACAGAATAAATTTATTAATGAAAATGGTTCACTGTACATATATAATATATATATACTTCCTCTTCCCCCCACCCCTTCAGCCCCACATGTACAATAAACCCTGTTTATACAAGTATCAGAACTGTCTTAATGAATTTTAAAATATTAGAGTGAAATACTTTGAACATTTTTTTATTTGATCCAGATTTTTTTTTTCAATAGCACATGCACTATTGTAACTGACTTGTCATTTAGGGAGGACCTTAACAGTGTCCCAGCTTGCTTACCCGCAGTCATATCCTTGGCAACATCTAGCTTGAAAATTTCTCAGTTCTTGAAGTAAAGGAGATTAAAGTATCAAGAAGTTTGCTGTTTAAGTACATACTGCTTCAACAGAGGGATTAATGCAAGTCATAAATAGCTGTGTGTAACTGAATTGGAACAGGGGACTTCTGCTTAGCTTCTAGGATTTCTTTAAATTACTGCCTTTGTATTTTACAAACTATGGCAATCTCAGTATAGTAAGTGTTCCTGTAAAATGTCAAAAGCCCTTACAAACAGTCAGCTTGTACATAATCTTCCCTTCGATCTGTGCTTGAAGCCTAACAGGCTGAGAACTAAAAATAAATAGCCCTTTTTCTCTTCTTTTTTTTTTTTCCCCTAAAGTGCATTTCCAGTAAGAGTAACCTTTCTGTGACTTTCACATTCTTTCAGCTTTTATCTAGAACTAACCCAAATGTAACCACACTCTTTAATTTGCAAAATCTGTGCTTTATCCCAGACAAGGTGAACCTATGGCTGACCTAGCACCCCCTCTATTTGCAAACCCTGAGGGAACTTAGTTCTTGTAGTTGCCTTTTCTTCCCTGCAGTGGCATACACAGATGTGACTGGGCTTCTGAACTGGTCTTTTTAATTGGTTGCATTGATCCCACCAGAAGGGTGGTGTTTAAAGACTTACCTTTGGCAGGATAAGTTCAAGATGCCAAAGATGATGCATATTCAGGTGCTGCAGTAGTTTGTGCTGTTTGAGGCAGTGAAGATAAACATGACAATAGTGTCTGGCCCTGCTTTTGTAGAACTCCAAATGTTAACCAATACAATGGCAACCAACTATTCGCAAAATTTTGCAAACTTTGCCAGGAACTTTTTGAGCCTTAAGTAGCTGGCGGCTGGTTTTCATCACAGTCAGCTGAGCTGTGGTAGAGCTACATATGTCTGTTAACTGCACTGTGTGTTAAAACCACCATTTTAGAAATTTAAGTTTTAGGATGACCAGACAGCCTGTGCTGCAAGCATCCTCTGCCTGCTCATTGGGGCATTTGCACCATCTAAAGTGACAGAAATAAAACAACCTAGAAGTCACAATGGAAACAGTCATAAAACAAGAGTGGGCTTAAGACTTATGTAAAATCAGTACTGGAATCACATGAGCAGGGTAAGAGAAAAAAGGAACTGATGTAAATAGATATTACACTGAGACCAGAAAAAGAGCTTGATCTTTTCAACTAAGTGTAGCTATAGCCGTATGAACCCTTAAGCAATAGTCCCCATAAATTCCATGTTCTGCTTTTATTTTTCTCGTTCCTCAGCCCTCGGGCAGTCAAATACCAGAGCAACCTCTGCAGAGAATTGTTTTTCAACTTCACCAGTGGTGGCAGATGTTTCAGCTTGAAAATACGCTGCTACACCTAATAAGCAACAACAACCATGTTCTACGTCAGCAACCTTGGTTTAAATTACTATTTCATCAGACAATCCCAGGTAGAAGTAGATTGCTAAGACTTCGTTATTGGTCCCCAAGTCAGATAAAACATTCATAGGAACAGTTTTGATGCATTTAACTCTGAGGCACAGAGTTCAGATTTAAGTTATGTACTGAAAGGCAAGGCACCCTGGATTTACGTTAGCTAGGACTACCTTACACATCCTGAGCATGAGCCCTCTGTGATCTCACAGTAATCTGCTTTCCCTGGGAGTTGATTTTTGAGCAGCACAAAGCCAGACAACAGTTCTAAAAGTTCTAAAAGTCCAGCCACTGACAAAGGACACTTCCACCCATCCAAGAACGCTTCATCTTTATTTAAACATTCAGAACTATGCAGTCTGAGACGATGCAAGATTTGAGGTGAAATTTACTGTAATAAAAGCACCTGCTTTTGGTAGCGGGCTGAAGTAAAATGTTCCACTGGGGCCCAGGAAAGCAGCTGCCAAGGTCCACTTTTCTTTCTTTTTTTTTAATCACTGTTACAAGATACCAGTGACATCAGCCCAGTTAGCTGCTTGCAAAGTGCATGGATGCACTGCAACAGGATTACATGCAGATGGTTGAGCTCAGCGGCAGGATGGAAGTTCGATGGAGCCTGCAGAGAAGTCCTGTTTCCATATGAACTCCTCGGCGTACCCGCCGCCCTCGCTGCAGCTCTCAGCACACGTGTACACGGCCAGCGTGCCCCAGTCGATGCTCTCACCAAGGCTGTCCACCTGCAGGTGGTTCAGGAGCTGGGGCATGATCTGCAGGGAGAGGCACAAGTTTAGAGACAGGCCACAACTAACTGCCCACTTCTGAGGGGTCTCCCTTCTCCTAAGGAAGCCCTGCCTTCATTCGTGTTCTGTCAGACCAACGTGCAAAAAGTAAGTCAAAACTTATTTAATAATATGGCTGTGCAAACTAAATATATTTGGATTCCTTCAAGCAGTGTACTCAGTGCACAAGAAATCAAAGGCATGGCTCTGCTTATTTATTTAAGGAGCAACAACCAGCCATACTAAAAGCATGCATCTATTTTAAAGCACTCTCCCATAGAAATTCCATTTGGCTAAGGATTGTCGGATTTAGAAGCAAATCTTTCTATTGGAAAACATCTTCGTAACTATTTTTTTGTGTGTGTTTTCATGACAGGAAGTGTATTCCCTGTATGGACACTTCTAGTATCCAAGTTCCTGGATACTTCCAGCTAGGCATATTTCCAGGTCACACCCTGAAATATTTTTTCTCTTAAAAAAAAGAAAAAAAAAAACAGGTTCCTATTACTGACAAGATGGTTCCATAGCCACAAGTGCGCCATTTTATGGATCAGACAAATTATCAGCATCAAAACCTACTTTCTATATGTGAAAGTCCTACAAGAGCAGTTACACTAGTAAACAGTCATTACACAGGCAACTGTAGTTACTGTGTGATGACTTTATCTCACTCTCATTATATAAGCTAGTGTCTATAAAATTAGAACCTGTCACATTTAAACTACACTACCTAGATTATCTTTAGATGAATTTACATACCTGGAATTCAAATATCCTTTTGGCACCACATGAGCAGTTTGGGATATCTTTTTCTTCAGGAATATTTTCACCTGACACCCAGATGGGGCCTTCTCCTCCCCTGCAGTATCTAATAATCTGAAATGGAGCAGGAATTCAGGTTCTCAAGGCTGTCTTTTTTCACCTCGGTACAAAAAATTGTATTTACTGACATACATAAAGCTGTAAGATGCATGCAGATGAACATTTTCAGACACTCATACCCTCTGTTGTTTGGTTACTATTTAAATATTAATATAGAAACTGGGGCATTAACCACAAGAGGACAGTGGTGGAAATCAGCTAGTATGTGGATCACAAGAAGCAGGCGATGAACCCACCCCAGGTAGAGGAGAGACCAGGATGAAAATCTGCTTTCTGAATGTGCACCCTAATCCCTGAGCTTCCAAAATGTCTCTTACCTGGAGGCAAGAATCTCTTTCCTCACCACTCTTGTAGATCTAGACCTGTATTTTCTCTTACTCTGATTTTTTTAAAACGTTCTGTGGTGGCAAAAGATAGTGGGCAAGGGGAGCGTGAAAAATTGAGTCATCAAGTCATAAGCTCACTCACTCAGGTGAGCCTTTCAAAAGCCAAACTCTCACGTGTCAGATGATGACACCTGTACCAGCCTCACCCCCAAACGGTGGGACTCACACAGCTCTTCCCTGCAGTTCTGGTGAGAAGGAAAGTGCAAGAAGGTGGCGGGAGGAGAGTGGTACTTCCTCTTCTTTTGCAAGAGACACTTTACAGAAGAGCAGCTGCTGCCCTCATTTTGGCTTTAATGCCCCTGTGCTGCTCATCCTGACAAATTCTTTACCATGGATCAAGTTCTGCATCTAAAGAAGGGTGGTTAAAGACATTGGTTAAAGCATGTGGAGGAGGATGAGGCATCCTCACAGCCATCTCTAACTGGAGGTATGTGAAGCAGTGAAACGTTTTTCACAGAACATGTGAATTCAGAAGAGAGGAGTTCACATGTTTTCTGACCTGCTCTGGTTCTGCAGCTATTCGCTCCTTAAACTTCTGGAAGATCTTGTCGTCTTCAGTCTCATGTTTTGCCATTGCTTCCAATGTCTCTTCATCTAAAGATAGCAGTCCTCCACCTAAGCAAGGAAAAGCCCACGAGAGATTACGGGCTACCGCAGCAGTGGATCCCACCCGGAGAAGACACCTGAGCTCTGCGCATACTGGGGAAGTTCCCACCACTGAAACACTTCTCTGTTACATCCCTGCCACAGCACATCCCTGCTCACATCCCTGTGGAGTCTCTAGACAGCTTTAGAGCTCCATAAGATCCAGCTGGGAACCCAGCAGCTTTCTCTGCAACACCCCACGCTCCTACACCCCATCTCCATGCAACGCCTCTGTGGTGGGGAGCTGAAGACACATGATTAGTACTTTAGGGAAAGGGCCTACACTTCAACTACCTGACTAATGCCTTCTCAAAGCAGCTTTCCTCCAGCACAGATATTTGTTAAATATTTTTCCTAAAGCTTAACCAGATGAAGCCAAATCCGTTTAACTCAACCTCCCTCCTCTACCCGTCCATTCCTCTACCCATTGCCCAGCAAGTCTCCCTGCAAAAGCAGTTTCTGTCACAGGATACATACAAGACTTGTGCAAGACAGCAGCACATATACAAGCTATGGTTAACAGAAACAGCTTGGATATGGAAGCTGCATTTTGTTTGTATCACGGATGACCACAGATGAGCCTCGCATCACAGGCAGTTTACAATGAACCCTTCAACGCAGTATTTTACATTGTACAGACACAATGCAGGCTGCACCTGGAAAAATGTCAGACAGCATCACACATTTCTTACTCGCACTGCCCGTATCTTGGAGTTCCTCTTGTTCGCCTGAGTTCTCTGATGCATCTGCAGCTGCTGCTTCATCGTCACCATCGATGCTGGTATCGGAAGGAGATTCTGGTTCCTCAGGTTCTATCAGAATTTCATATTCCGGAAAAAGGAATTCATTATGTTCTGGAATTGCATCCTCCAAATCATCTGCAAAAACAAAAAGCAGGTACTATTTCACAATGTCATCCCTCCTTCAAAATACAGCACAGACATTGCGAGAGAAAAAGGATTCACATCACCGCTAAGAGTGCTCTGAGCTTACAGTAAAGGAGGCAGAATTTGTTTCAGGCAGAGCAGAAACTGTAATAGGTGGCAAAGTTAACAGATCAAGTGTACCTGCTATAAGAATGAGGGAATAATTAAACACTCTTGTGTTTCAAATTGTCACTATTTAAAAGAAACGTTTCACACATTTGCCTCATAACTTGATTTACCTAATTCCAGTTTTCACCTACTGCTTTTTTCCACTTCTCATAATCAATGTTTAGGGGCAGAGGGTCTTTAAGGGCAGAGGTCTCTTCCTCTAAGCAGAGACACCTCGCGCACCAAATTTCACCGCGCCGTTGTTAACCTGGTACTTGTAAAGCCCAGAGAAGCACTTTCAATAAACCACGAATTACAGCAGCTGTCTGGCTGTAAGCTCTATATAAGACCCCGATTCCAAGGGGCGAGTTACGAGGATACCGCCGTGGGAGAGGGGCTGGCTCCAGGGCAGCCCACTTGTGCGAGGCGCTGCTCGCTGCCGCCCGGCCTCCCCGCAGGCCCGGGCCGCGCGGTACCCACCCGCGGGCAGCGCGCAGCG
>NW_010582661.1:52089-72643 GCF_000705375.1 Tinamus guttatus | reverse complement strand
CTTGCCGGGGCGGCGCTGCCCTCCCGCGCCCTTGATCGAGGCACCACCCGGGAGAGGCGCTGCGCTTTGAAGGGCGTTTTTATAAGTAAGGAGATGAAGGAACCCAAGTAAGGCCAGGTGCTTAAAAAAAGAAGAAAAAAAAAAACACCACACACAAACACAGTTAGCAGTTCTGATTATTGCCTGAGGTTCCTTTTGCGCTCTTCCTTCCTGGAAGCCTTAGAGCTTAAGTAGAGCCAGCCAGCAACCTGTTGGTTTTTGTTTTTGTTTTCCCTAAACACCAACTTTAATGTTAAGTCTTTAAGTCCCTGTTAACAGTTTCACAGCAATGAAATTATGTGCAATCACTCACATTCCTTGTTACCCCACTAAAAAAAGTATTTTCAGTAACCATTAACCGTGCATTTCTCTTTAAATACGTATCCAAAAGAAAGATGCTTATTCTGTTTTTAGAAATAAACACAGGGAGGGTACAAATATAACTTTAACCATCAGCAGTGACAGTGTCTCAGTGGTAATGCAAAAGGCTCCTGCTGCACAACACCATTCCCAGAGGCATCCCAGCCTCCGCTAGGGCAGCTCCCAAACCCAAGGGCAAGGCCTGAGCTCCGGCACCCTGGCCCCACGTCAGGTTTGGGGCAGCTCTGCGATCCCCGCAGGCAGCGGCAGCAACAGTCCCAGGCGGCATCCAGACCTCTCACAATCTTGCAACCACAGGTTTCTGTGCAGGTATCCGAGAATCTGACAAAAATAAACACCATGGCATCAAAACTGGAAATACCCTTCCATTAAATTATTTGTTGCTCTATTTTCTCTGATCATTTTCTTTTCTGTGGTCATGGGGTTTGTAAATGGTTTCAATATAGTAAAGAAGGGATAGTCAACTACACAAGGAAAGGAATTAAAAATTCTTTTTAATTCAGATACCATTAGTATTCTTGTACTGATAACTAAGGAGATATTAGAAACAACAAACAAGTGCTAATGCCCAACTTCCTTTCTAAATGGAGAAACTCATTAAATGAGTTAGAAATCATTCAAAACACTTACCAAACATGTCCAGAATTTTATTAACAGCCTCTTGATTTATACTGTAAGAGAATCCACTGGTCCTAGAATTTAAAATAAATTCTCTTCAATTAATTTCTCACTCATTTCTATATAACCTGAATAAAATATAATTTCATAAAGTTTTTCATCCTATGAGCATCTATATCAATTTTAAGGGTCAACTCCAGCATGGCAGCCTTTTAAAGAAACTGTGCTCAAGGAGGGTGAAGGTTTCTTTTTCCTCTCTTGCTCAGATGCCCTGCCTTTCTTTTCCCTTAATTTTTATTACTAAGGCCAACTGCAGGAGGCCAAGTTTTGCTTGTTTACTTTTAAATGGATCATTTTCAAGACTATTTCTGTGAAACTGAGCCAAACCTTCAGCTGGTGTCAAAATCAGGGAGCTCAGCTAATTATTCAGTTTACTTGAAAGGGAAATTTAGCTCTAGGCATGTATTTAGCACACTGGCAAAGCAGGAGACATAACAAGAGCACCTTGCCTGTGTGCTTTCCAAGAGCACTACAAACCTTAGCCTGAGATAAGAAAGTCAGTCAAGGTTTCAGTCTGCCAATGAAGTTCTGTGGAGCAGTCAGATGATATGGGTACTTGTTATACCACGGTCTCCCATAGCTCTACACCTAAATATAGCAGGAAGCTCCGCAACACAATGAAATGGACTACACAAAGTGCAACCTATCATACTTGTGTATAGCAACAGCCATTTGTTAATCATTAAACCGGTCTCTCTTCTGTTTGCTTAACGAAGCTTGGAGAGAAACTCTGGAAATCTAAACACAAAGCATGCAGTGTCAAAAGAACAGGAAGCATACTCGTGGGTTAATGACATTTGTCACTGGTCCCACAGGACTGTCTACACTATAAGGTCTGCTTCTGCAGCATGCATAGAAAGCAGCTCCCCAGCTCTTCACTCTGGCTCAGGTAAATCTGATCAACTGTCAGTTGGTGTTCGGGAAGTCAGGGTTATGGTAAACCTCTTAACACCTATAGCCCGATCATTAACCATTTCCAGTAAGACCACACATGGTCTTAAGACCACAAGCCAATGTTACTTACATTTTCTTCTTCTTTGCTGCACCGAGTTGCACAAGAGTTGCCAAAGCATTTTTCTGGATGTCACAAGACAGTGCTTCATAACACTGAGTATGCCCTACACAGGAAGCAGAAACACAGTTAAAAGCCACCCATAAAAAAGCCCTGCTTGTAAAGCAATCATATTAGTTAACGGTTGAACACACCCTTCTCAAGCAGCTGAAAAATGAAGTTGCGGACTCCAGTTATAAACTGCTTCTCCGAAAACGCTTCTTTTGCTTC
Source organism: Tinamus guttatus (assembly GCF_000705375.1). The sequence goes on along the minus strand of NW_010582661.1, from coordinate 70,263 downwards.
CTTTGAGAGGTACCTGAAAATTAACTAACATTAAAAAAAAAAGTTAACATCTTATTATCCTTTTGATTGTCAATTTTCTATTAATTACAAGCAACATTCTCATATAATAACAACATCATTTTAACACTCTGGAAAGTGCAAGTGGTGGACACAAAAATAGCATTACACAGAGCATGCACCTGAATGTTTTATTGCTATTTAACAGGCAATCTTGAGAACCCTAATATTAGAGTAACATTCTGTAATACTATTACTAGTATTAATGTAATAGCTATCTTTAAATGTTTACTTAACATTCCCATACTCTCAAAATCAGTATGTTTTTAAAAGAATACGTTTCACAGATGGGAAATGAGTACCGTCCAGCTTATGCCATATGTCAAATCATTAACAGCTCTCTAATCCACTTATGTTCCCAACAATATGCTGTTGTGACAATTTAGCCTCCAACTGCTGCATATAGTATTATTTCAAAGTCATAGGGTTTCATCTTACTAAATCTGTGGAGAAAGCCGAAGAATTAAAAATAGGTACTGAAGGAATTAAAAGACTCCCCCTAAGCCTAACAGATACAAGATGCAAATGAATTTCTGCACCTGGCCGGACAGCCCACATCAAATGAATTAAGCAAGAACTCCTCCTAAAGAAATAAAAATGAGTCTTGTTGCACACACTCCCTGAGAAATGAGGCTTAGGAATCCACAGCCGGATTCCTAAACTACATTACGGTGTAGTTTATTTACTTTGGTCATTTTGAAAGGTCTGAGACAGAAGCTGAAATTGGGATCCTGGATTAAAGATGGTGTTTAAGAGAGTTTTAATTGCTATTTCTCAACTCCTGCTCTCCCTCTAGCAATGAAAAAACTATTTAGATTGCAGAAGAATCTCCATTCGAATGTTTTTTTCTTAAAAAAAAAAAAAGACAACAATTCTCTGAAAACAAACAAACAAACAAAAAAAAAACGTACCTGATAACCTTCCAGAAAGGGTCTGAACATAGCTGATAAGAAAGATATTACAACACTTCCTTTGTCAGTAGGGTAGATTTCTTGTTGGGTTGTTTGAACTGCATCACATTTTGTAAGCAGAAAACATCCTTCTTCAAAATCCTGGGAAAGGGAAAGCATAACTGATATTTTAACATCTACAGTAGGCGCAGCACCGCCTCCCCCCCAGCCCCCCAAGAAAAAACAACTCACAACACAACACCACTTCTGTTTCTGAAATCAGTTTAAGAGACTTGAACCAACCTTTTCCCATATGCGAAATCCACTCCTAAAAAGGCAGTGGAAATGTGTTCAAAAAAAACAGATGACCCTAGATGCACAAGAGGCCTTCTTAGGCCAGAAAGAGAAGGTCATAGTTGCTAGCATAACTGCCCTCCTGAGCTCCCTCAGGATTTTTCCAGAAAAATACAGATTGTATGGGGGATTTTTATTTTTGGGGAGTTGGTGTTTGCTTTTATCTTATGCCCCTGGTTCTGATAAATGATAATGCAGTTGACTCCCCTGCTGCCTGCATAAGGGTCAAAGCAATGGCCAAAAATTACAAATTAGAGCCACATCTGTGACAAAAACTTTTTCTTGGCAATAGCAGGGGGAAAGAGGGGAGCAGAAGCGGTTGAAGATCTCTTCTTGAAATAACATAGCCCTCCTCCATTCAATATTAGTGAAGTCAGCCATGGTCACCTCCTTGTAGCTTTTTTTAAGGTACCCAAACCAAATATAGAACAAGAGGCAACAATTGCTAATAATGAAGACTACATTAGTTTTTTCAGATCAGCAACTATGCCAATCAGCCTTTAAAAAGGTCTCAATTCTCTTCCATACAAAAATATTTGAGATATGGCCACAAGCCCTGCATATTTTTTTCAGAATTATTCTAATCTCTTTGTTTATGCAGGTAAAGTTACATTTGAATGCCATCATCATATAATTGGCCTTAATATTTGATTAAAAAAAATCAGTTTAAAATGTAACTAAAAACTTGGACTGGTATACTAGTCTATATTGGGTATAACTGTGACAGTCTTACTAGTAAACTTGTGCTCGCCTGCATTTCAAGCTGTTTAGTCCACAGTCAACATTTTATATACCATATATATGTGTATATATATATATACACACACACACACACACACACACACACAATCACTTATGTGCAGAAACACTGAAGCCTTCAGAGTTGAAGGTACTAGAACCACCTTAGGCGCTATACAGACCCTACAGTGTCTACATACATGCAGCCATACTGTGGGTTCATGGAGAGGCAGGCAGGGAGATGTATTTTAACATATGGGGCCCTGGGTGCTGGCCCAGTGCTGTTAGCCCTGCCACCCCTGAGCGTATGCCTGGGGCTGCACCAAGCAACCAATCCAGCCTGCACAGGTAGGACTGTAATTACCTAGGGGACAATAGATACTTAAAGTTGGGAAAGCACATCCTGTTTGCCGAAGATAATGAAGACACACAATAGCTGATCATTAATTGGTATAATAAATTTAGCTTAACTTTTTGAAGGTAGCTCTTATAGTGTCTTTTTGCTAACTAGTCTGCAACACTTTCTAGGTAAACTTACCTCTTCTGCTCTCAATGAGAATCCCTACTTTCTTTCTGTGGCGACAGAGAACCAAGCTTCTGCTGCAGTTTATTTTAATATTTCAGAATAGGGCAATTTTAGACTTTGCTTTTTACAGGAGGCAGGAAGGGAGAAAAATGCACATGCAACTTTGTGGATTCAGACAATATTTGGCAACAAATGACTGACCTCCATTCTGATCTCCTTTTAAATTCTCCCGCCCACTCACAGATCAGCCTGATATCTCTGGAAGTATTTATCACAAAACACTCATTAGGGAGTATGTCATCTGAAATTACATACTCTTTTAGGTCGATAAGAACTATCAGTATTTATGCACACAGGATGATTTTACCTTCAGTGAAATGCCAGGAAAGAAGATGAACTCATCAGAAAAAATATCTCTCAAGAAGCTGAAGAAGCTATAGACTTCCTCTGAAAAAGAAATATTGTGGAGTACAATCATTTAAAAATATATTTACCACTATGTAAGTTTGCTCCTGATTTTAGAGGTACTAGTTACCTCTAAGAAAGAAAACCTGACTTGGCATTAAAGTATGCATAAATATAGACCAGGACATGCCACAGTGGGGCAACAATTACTCCAAGTACTTGATTCAATTGTTTCTAAAAGGAATGAACTCAAGAACTGTGTATGTAGCTTCTCAGCACATGCTATGACATGCTACATAATTGGATGCCATGCAAACTATATATATGTATATATATATAATTTTTTTTTTCACAAGCAGTTTCTGGAAAACACCCAAATACTTCAGAATCAGTTATAGGAAGAAGTAGAATAAAATGGGGAACCAGCTGCACTCCATGCACGTATAAATTCTGTGTAGTTTGTAGCCTAAAATGCAGGCCTACTAATTGCCGACAAGACAAGACACCTACCCAGAGTAAGTCATTTCACACTCCTGTAAAATGAAACCTGGCTAGAGAGACAGGACACACTTCCCAGTATAGCTCCACTTAACATATTTGAAATACAAAAAGTGATTTATGCCACTTTGGCTGCTGTTTTAACCTCCGGCAGTTCCACAATGCACCCCAGAAGGGAAGCAACATAAATGCTCCAAGGCATCTACTTCTAACCCATCCTAGTTTTGTATTCCAGACCTGTGTAAACAGGAGCCAGGATGACCATCCCTTAATTCTGCCCTCTCAGGCAAATACACTAACATACATGTGAGTATATTCGGCACACCACATCCCCCTACGCAGCGGGCCCTCCTCCGTGTGCTGCGGTAACTCGGAGGCAGCTCCCACACACGGCTGCAGAGGGAACAACGCCAGCGGGCCCCGCTCCTTGGGCTGTGCAGTCACCTTTTCGGAAGCTGCGTGTCATCTGCAGGGCCACTGCCACCAGAGACGGGCGCACAAACACGTTCAGCAGCTGGTTCCTGTAGGTCGCACACATGAGGATGGCCAGGGCTCGCTTGAAGACAAAGTCCCCCACAGCCCCATCTTCTGCTCCTGTGTCGTTCAGGACCACATGGCCATCGACAAGGCGAGCGATGTTGGAATGCAGGGCCAGGCCGGATGTGACTGCTTTCCTGGCACACAGGTTATCTAGCAGGAAACAACAACACTCAGGCTGCTGGAAAAGGGAACACATCTCTGTTGAAGTGCACACAAGAGCCTCATCGTAGTAGGAATGGAAGTCATGCACACAAAAAGAACAAAATATGGCAAAGCCAAGATTAGATGATTCCCTTATTTGAAGGGGGACTGATGCCAGCATTAGCCAACCTGAGTACACAGGTATCAGCAAGATGCTTGAATCAACTTTGGGCAAGATTCTGCTTTCAAGAACATCTATGTTGTCATGCAAACTGAAGGAAAATTATCTGAGAAGAGTTGCCCCGGTAGAATCATACAAGGATATCTTAAACAAGTAAATATGAAAGCTGAAATAGTCTAATAGATAAAGCCAGTGTCATCTGGCATGTCAGCTTTTTAAGGACAACTTTGCCATGATCATCATCAAGGAAACAGAGACCAAAGGCATTTCTGACATGGTAATTTTTGAATCTAATACACAGTTTATCAAATCAGTACAAGCTTTGATGACAGGAGGGGAGAAAAATCATGTATTCCATACTCTTTCATCTTAACATAGCTTTCACACAAAATCTCACTGAATTTCATTTGCTCCTCTGGCCTGTTTTGTTCCAGTTTTGCCAGAGCTCTCAAGTTTCCTCAGTGTAATAAGCGGAAGCATGAGAAAGTCATTTTGCAGTTCCTGTTTCTAAAATGAAAGCTTCTAACCATGCAGCAGATATCCTGCCTATATCAACTAACCAGCATGAAAAAAGAGATACTAGCTAGCACTTTGGAGACAGGCAAATACACAGAGTATGTGTAGCTTCTGACTATGTGACATCTCCAAACCTTTAAAATCTACCTATTCTTTCAACTTAACAATAATCTTACCCAAAATCATAAAAAAGTCTATTTCTATGCAAATGATGCCTACAGCAGAACCAAAATGCGAGGTTCAAATCTGCTTAGTTGTTGTCATTTCTCTATTTCATCACCATGTCTATTTTCTGTACCCTGACTGCAAAACTCAACTAAAGCAAAAGCTTAATCATCATTGTCAGGAAAAGGCAAAATAATTAGGCCAACTCTAATGTAGAATCTTACTTTAAACATACCACATTATGCTTAAATATCCCCATGAAATTCTTCCCTTTACCAGCCTGGCAGGAGCAGACCTTGCCTATATTCACTACTGTCAAGATCTCTGGAAGTAGCTGTGGTCCTTCCAGAAATTGTGACAAAGTTCTGTTCAAACCATGGCCTGCCTATATTTCTTTCTGGCAGCAGTGAGAGAGAACCTTGATTATAAATATGACTATGGAAGCACAGATCTGTAGTTTAAACACATCTACAGTGAAAAGCTAAACAATTTGCATTATATAATGATTTTTTTCTTTGTCTGCTTTATCACTTGTATCCTGAGGCTCTACAATGAGTTACCAGTGTCACTTTCATTCACAGACAGAAACTAAATATATATGTATATATATATTTAGAAAGTTGGAAGGAGAATCAACCTTTCAGCAGCTATATATAAACAAACTTCTTGCCTATCACTCTTTTTGAGGATAAAACAGAGTGCAAAAATAAACAGACAAATTATAGCTTTGATTTTATTTCACATATACCTTTGGGCTGGTTCTTTGCCACTTTAGCAATTTATACTACAGTTAACATCAAGAAACAGCATTCTACTAAGTTACTTTTGCATATTGGGTAATTGCCTATAAGTTACATTTTAAAAGGTAGCGTTCGGAAAAACAGACATTAGGTCAATCTCAGCACTCCTTAATATAATTACCTTAACCTTCAGCTTTTAGCATTGTTTTTCCATTTTAAAACCCACTTATGATTCACTACTAAGGAAAACATTATGCTGTAAAGTCACCGTACACTGCTTTGACATAAATATAAGTTAACTTTCATAAACACCAAAGGTAATAGAAGCAATTCTTTCTCAGCCTACCAGGCCACTCAATGAATCCTCCAAAAGACTGTGCTAAGCCTTTAAGCCAAAGGGTCTTTTCTATTAGAAGCTCAAAATCCATGGCTGGCAAATTCTGGAGCAGAACAGCTGCAACAAGCACCCACGGGCTCAAAACCATGTTTTCTATTTGCATGAGCTCCATTTTATAAGCTACATCGCCGACAAATTCTTGGATATCCTCAGATGGCTTCTGGGGCAGATGCCTGAAAAAAAAAAAAAAAAGACTCCGAACTGTAGGATTTAAGCTATATCCACTCATGTGCACATTTCCTTATTACTCCCAAATCCATAACCACTTTACAGTATCTAGCATGTGGAGAGTAATTCTATCCATGTAGTTTGCACCACAGAACTGAAACACAAAGCAAAACTACATTAGCGTCATGACAGTATTTAAAACATAGAACTCTGTACTGGCACTGCACATCTGCTGTTTGCAGAGAAAGAAATACCAGGGTTTACTTTCCTGCATCAAATTGCAAAAGTCGCCTAATCCAGTTAAAGCTAGAGCTTCCTGGTCAAGTAACAACTTGCAGTAACAGAGCAAAAAAGGAAAGAAGAGTGGAATTTTTAAGTGACAAAAACACTAAATTCTCAAAAAATGTGTCTCAGTTTTGCATAGCTCAGGCATCATTGTAATTTTTTAAATGACATTTCTCAACATGATACAAAGCTGCAGCAGGTAACAATTTATTTCAGTAACACCCTATCACATGCACAGTAACCCTGTGCTCAGACATAACTGGTGCAGCCATCAGATCATAGGGAGCAGAGAGACTCAAGAGTACTATTGTAGTTGTTTTATATAGGTGAAGACTAAACAAATGCTTTCCTGTGTATAAGCCATTAAAGTTGTGGTACCTGGGAACCAAATTATAGGGGCATCGATTGATCCTCCCAGATGCTAAGGTTCTGAGTGACACTGGCTGGCCAATGTAAACATGTATCGTCCCAAAATTGTCACTGAGGATTCTTCTGGCTTTCAACAAGCCCTAAGAAAATGGAGAGAATGCAGAACAAATTTTAAAGCTACAGGGTGTGCATACATCCAACCACATTCTGTTCTTCGGGATTTTACATACAGATGTAGATTCTTTGGGCTTTGGGACTCCTAGAAGTTCACATGCATAAAGAGATTCTTCTAAAATCCTCTCATAGCTGATGCTGATGGGAACGAGGTACGTGTCAAAGACTTCACCTTTAAAAAATGGCTCCATCACAATACTGAGAAGACCTGCAAAAACGGAAAAAAAAAAAGAGGTGAATCACTTGTCTTTTTGGAGCAGAGAACAGCAACTACCCTTTAATTTTGAAGACAATTAAAAACTAAATTAAAGATTAAAAGCCAACAACTGACACGCACTGTATTCACTCTCTCCTCCAGCAAGCAGAAGCACAAGATGCTTTCCAAGCTCTAAAACACAAAGTAACGTAAGCAATGCATTCAGATACATCACTTACAAAGTATCTTATCTTCCTTCTAGGGATTCCTTATTTCTAAGGGTTAATTTAAAATATATCTCTGCTAGTGACGGAATGCCTTGCAGTCAAGTACACATTGGGACACCAGGAGAGCAAGAGGTAGAGTGCAACAGACTTGTATTGCCATCTGTTATGGCCTTGAAACTCTAACCACAGTGATTTCCACTACTCGACAGACCTCACCCATTTCCCGCCACTTTAACACCACACACTGTCTGAGGGACTTATGAAGAAATAAGCCACAAATGACAATACTCAAACATGAACAGCTCTGAGTTTTCAAACAACCTACCAAACTTTGGAGTTAGAGTCTTGGCAGTGCGACTTCTAGTCCCTTCAAGAAAAAATTCAATCGGGGCATAGCCATTCTTCAAAAATAAAACAAGACACAAAAAAAAAGGTCAGAACAATATTTCTTTATTTCTCCCCCCTTTTTTTTTGGTTAAATTTTTTAAATGGAAGTCATGCACATCTAATTTCAGTCATCTCTAAGTCTATATGCATTCCATATACCTGCTGCACCACACAGCTAAATTAACAGACATGTTTTGCCTATGGGCACAAAATTAAAAGTAACTGATGAGCTGTGATTTGGTTACTATCTACTGTTGAACTGCATAATTGAGTTCAAGTGTGTCTTTGCTTGCATCGATTCCAAGGGAAAGATTCATTTCCTTAGATCACAGTGAAATTTTCATTCATGTACCTACAACATCATGAATATTTCACAAGAATAACTGCAACAGAGTATTTCTTAAACATATATTTTGATAGCTCAGTAATTTATTTACCCTTAGCATCGTTTTTACATATTCAGCAAAAACAGTCCAATAGAGTCTGTTCCCACTGAAGGAACGTCGCATAAAAAAGGCGCCTCCCCTTCGCAGCAGCTCACCAACTATTTTCATTCCTAGGAAATCTGAAAAAAAAAAAAGCAAAAAAACAAAGAACAAAACCACACAAACAAAATCCACTGATTAATATCAGCCAGCAAGGACAACTAGTTTCCCTAAAACACTGATTTAATTACCAGAATAAAGGAGAATCAAGGATTCTACTGTTATAAATGCCTTTACGTGCTTTCAAAACATCAAGCAATACATAGTTAGACATGATTGATATATAATATGTTTTCAAGCTTTTTGTACACAGCATACACTTAAAACAATTTATTTGGGTAATTTAGATGGTTGGATTTCAGTCCTAATGAAGACAGCATTTAGTTCATTGTCTCACTTATCTTCAGAAATGTTGATTACCCTTCAATACATCCTAAAAGACACAGAAGTTAACCAATTAACTACATTGTATACAGTTACAGCACTCGAGATTCTGTCTCAGCATCTTTTGAGTGGTGGTGGAAAGCAGACCAAATCAAATCATTTAAACTTCTGGCAGTTTTCTAGTTTCACATGGCCAGGGTCAACATTTAACTTGCCAGAACCACGCAATACCAACAACTTTTTAAGGAATGCACTTAAAACAAGAGTCTACCCAGAAGTTGCCATTTGCTGCTTCAGGCCTCTTGTCATCTCAAACAGTGAAATATCTGAGAACAGAGATTCCCTTGGTAAATGTGTCTATTTCCAGCTGCAACACTGACACAATTGCCTTGACAATCTGATATAATTTTATGGTATACACACACGTGCTTTATATATGTGTGTGTATATGTATGCACACTATTATTATTTACATAGTATGTTATTGCATATATAGAGCAACATGTTCTTGTGTGTAAATATAGCTCTTCTAACACACATAATAACTTCCACCTCAAATACCTCAAGCCCAGCCCACCCCAGCTCCTCTGTGCCTTGAACGTCACTTGCTCCTCGTTCCAGGCTGTGCAACAGAAATGCAGATATGAGCACCAGCTGGGTCCCAGCTAACGCAGCACCACATGGTGGTAACATAACACCAGCAACTATTTACCTCACTTTAGCCAATCCCCATGTTTCTGCTTGTATGGAGACTCCCCTGGAGTCAAGCTACGAGAGAAGAGGCACTCTTCACCGAGATCAGGAGGGTATCCCTCCACTCGGCACAAGTACCACTTTGAACGCGAGTTTGCGTACCACATCTTGTGAGTCGAGGCAGTAAATAAGACTAGTAAGTAAGTAAATAAGATCAGGAAGTGCTGTGTGTGTTTCCACCAGACAGAGGACTCTAAAAATGACGCACATACGCAGCAATGTAACCAGGCTGCAAAATCCTAATTCTGAAGAATCTTGACCCCAAACATCTAAAAACACATATATATACATATATATATATATATAATCTCTGTAAGCTAGCTCAGTAGTATCTTAAAGAGTCTTGAGACACATAACTAAACCAGGTATTCGTTTAAAGCAGGAATCAGCTGAGGAGCCCAGTGGTAGCTACAACTGCACATAAGCAATGACGTGACAGGTCAGCAGATGCAAATTCCTTAAAAAGGCAGATGTGAGACAGCAATTTCTGAATTTATCAGAAGCTAATGTATATTCTGGTAAAGAAAGACAAGATACCACGCAAACACAAAATACCACCAATTCACAGATCAGAAGAATCTTGTCTTCTCCACCTAACATATTCCTCCAGCTTCAACTATTTTTCTATGGCTAGACCTAACTTGTCATTTGCAAAAGAAAAATACAGTGTAGCATCCACCCTTGAAAATTTTTCAGCCACTGCTCCAATCTATTCTAGAGCATCAAAAGAGTGTTAATTTCAGAAGTAAACCCTAAATCAGCTCTGTCCTCATTTATTTTAATGAGAGAAAAGCTAGGCTTAATATGCACCTGAAAAACCTACCCTTAACTTCTGGCTATTACAGGTGCTTACTTAATAAAAGATAGCTCCCAAATTTTGTGGCATTTTCATGCAAGCTCAAAGCGAAGTTCCTTGTGCCAAACAGCCCTTACTGAAATGGATAGCGACTTGGATATGGACAGCAACAGAATTTTCAAAAGCTTTTCCACTGAAAACAATGGAATCCAAGGGAGATATTCAAAGACATATTTGGAAAACAAATTAGAGACAATTACTTAGAGTAACTGGCTACTAGATCACTTGCTACAGATTTTCTGGATCCTGAAAACATTGTTAGAGAACATACTTGCCTATTCCCGCAGCAATGACAGGCAGAGCCAAGTCGTATGTATATAGCAAATAAGACAGCATCAAAAAATCTATGTAGCTTCGGTGACTGGGCAGGAGTACAACAGGATGCTCTTGAATGGCTTGTTGCAACTGAAAAATAAGCCCAAACACAACATTGTTCCAATACTTACAGACTAACTGTTGAAATCTGCAAACACAGACCTCTGCGTGGCTCAGGAAAAACAGAGGTTGATTTTTTTTTTTTTTTTTTGAGGGAGACTTCTCCATCTGCATGCTCTAAAACCTTGTTCAGTATAGTCACAGGAAATTTTGGAGCTACAGTTTCCATAACTGCAATGTGTGTGTGGTTCACAAGCACCACAGGACTCACACGCAGGGGCCACTTCATTGCATGATAGCACAACTCAAACCCCGTTGTGGGAGGAGAAACCCCACGGTGATTGTCAGGGCTGAGACCACTAAGTCTTCCAGGGAGAACATTGCACCCTGCTGCAAATGAAACAAGGGGACAACAGCTCCCCAAGGAGCTAAGGAAATCAACCCCTGCAGAGCTGGCAAAACAATGACATTTTTCTTTTGGACAATTGTTTATCTTTAATGACAACTCAAGAGAGAAAAAAAAAAACAGACGAAAATAGGACTTTTCACATTGCTTGTGACTGCAAGACCATAATTATTTCAATCCTATCAAGAAGTCTTAGAAAGGGTTCCCAAGCACCAAAATGAACAGCAGCATTCTTAAAAGAAAAAACTAAAAACTTTTTTTTTTAATCTTACAAATATTGCATTCATTTTTAAACATATTGCAAGTGTAGATCTATCTAACCTCTGCAAAAGAGGCAAGATGTTTTCTATAATGCCTCCCTGTTGTAGGCAGCATCTGGAAATAGTACAAGAAATCTTGCTGACTACTTGTGTCCAAAATACTTAACAGCAACTACCCTTCTCTCCTTTATTGTTTTCTAAGCAGTGCAATAAGAATCTTTTTAATAATAACACAATAATAAGGGGTTTTTTTAGTGAACTTTACATTTTTATATTCGTTATTTGGAGTGAAGACTGAAGTCTTTCCCTGAGCAACTAGTAGGAAAATATTATAGCTTTTTTTTCCCCCCTCTTACGCAGTACTCACTCTCTGCATTCCTTCTTCATTCACACAAACTCTCTGAAAAAGCCGCTTAAATATTTTGCTCAGAGTAAAGGCAAAGAATCTGACTGCTCCTAATTGCATATTGTGGCCCATCTCATCCAGAATTTCCATGGCTTCTTCTTGAATAATATCAGGTGACTCTCCTGTCTCTTTTGCTAACTAAAGAGAAAGAAAAACAAGAAAGTGGTCAGAAGTCAACCTCTGCTTCCCCCCTCCACACACACTGCTCCATGTGCCACAGCGATTACAGCGAAACTAATGCAACAGTAAGTTTTATTCTATGTGACAGACAGGCACCTTACCTTACTCAATCTGCTCCACATCAAACAACAAAAGACAGACAAATTAAATCTGTTTCAAGTCAAGAAAAAACTTAGATATCAATGACGGGGCAGCGGAGCAGCACATTTTTTCCCCACCAAATGTTTTAACCTATAGCAACTTCAGAGGATGTTTAAGATAGTGTTTCACATATTTTTTTTTTTGGTGTGAAGAAGGTTGTATGCAATTTTCTTCCAGTGGTAAATAAAACAAAGCCCATATTCACAAAGACATTCACAAGGTAAAACAGAGAAGTGCATTTGAACTACATTTTCAGACTTGCCTAAAGAATCTCAACCCTATCACGCTTGAATTTCTTTATAATGCATTACTTTGGCAATGTCTAGCTGAAATGCATACAAAACACTGCCCCTACCAGCTTTGCATATCAATGTTCTCCTACTGTTGCTATGCACATTTCTTTCTAAGTTTCTTAAAACGGACTTAATGGCCGTTTCGCTTTCATGATACTCAATCTAAAAATGTTTAACTAAAAAGCTGTTCATCTACTGTTTTGTAATGAAGAATATGTATTTCATTAACCATTGAGGAGGAGAAGGAGGGAACAGGAATGAAAGGGGAAAAAAAAAAAAAAACACCTTTTAAATAAAATATTTGTTTTGGCCTCGGTTTAGAGGCCAGCACTACTTACCCCTTATTTTTATTTAACAACACATAAGAAATTCTATCTCCTACAGCTGTCTCCACATATTTCCAAGCACCACTTTACCATCATATCTGTTTTAGTAAGTGCATAAATTTTCATCCCAAATATTTTAATGTGTAGCTATGATTATTTTAAAGAAGCTAAATTTTGCTTCCATCTAAGCCTAAGATAATCAGTCTCTCTTAGGAAGCAATAAATTATTCCTGTTATTCACTAGGGGAAGAGGTTGTTCTCATTCATCAGTAAAAGGTTTATCATTTGGTTGATCTTTTGTGAATTAAGCGCACAGGCACTGCAGAGCAAGGCACTCATTCCCTAAAACCTGGGATGAAAAAATCACACTGGCCATGTACAAAAGCTAAAACAAACACATGCACTTTATTTCACACATTGAACACCCTCAGCCTCAGCACATTGTCACAAGAATAAACTCTATGATGCTTGTGTAAGCTAAGTAAACAGTCCAGACAGGAGGCATACTGATCGTACATGGTTGGGCATGTTGCCCAATATAGTCCTTATTAAATACTTGCACTAATCTCAGGTTCAAAGTTGAGAATTAGACTGCAATGGCAGGACTATTACTACCCTTCAACTATTTGGTGCTTAGTTGAAAATTTCCCATCTTTTTTTGACAAAAAATGTCACTTCAAAAAAAAAAAAAAGTCTTTCTAACAAATGCTTTATTGCTTCCAAAGTTGAAAGTCTTTTTTTTTTTAATTTCATATTACTTAGCTCTTTTTCACAGTGACAATAGGACTGTTTTGTAGAAAAACGCTTTAATTTGTCATGTCATAACAAATTTTGATATGCCAGATGTAATACTGATTGTTAAAAAAAAATAAAAATGATTCTGGCAGTCACTTACTCATGCCTAACCATCTTACATACTTCTGCTGACCTGGAATACTTTTTCTAGAACACTGCAAATAGCAACTCTGCTAATTAACACACTTATGTCTTTCATTTCAACTCAGTGGAAAACAGTTTGAATACAAAATGTTTTACTCTTTACGAAGTAGTACCTATCCTTAATCTTAAATATTAAAACATGCTTATATATTAGAGTTTATAAGCCAAAGAAATCAAGTGAAGTTTAACTGTGTGAAACTTAATTCTGATTTTAGAGGACGAAGCATTTATGACTGATTCATAAATGTAACAGCTTATAAAATTACTACAAGACACTCTTGAAGTACATAAATGTCGACTAACAAGGAAGATACTTATGTCCTTCAGAAGGCTGCTTTATCTCAAGGATTGTGGAGGAGAGAGGAAAAAAGTCAAGCCCCCTTGATATGTTACACAGTGAATTGTCATATATTCAAAACACTGCCACATGAATAGTAATCTAGCAGCTTCAGTGGCAGCTCTGTGGTAAATCACTATTTGTTTTCCCTGCCCGAAGAGCGTAGCTCTCAAGTTACTGATTTATTGGATTGTCTTTCAACCTAGAGCCATCACGTCTAACAAGGTCAGCAATAATTTTTTCCCCCACTTCTATCACACAAAGTTTGCCTGGGCTCACTCTGCTCTCTTACAGGTCAGCATTCAGACTCACCTGCTTGATGACATATTGAACTTGCTCTGACTGGAGAACAGCACTTTTAATTACATGTGGTTTGCACGGTGAAAGCTCTTTGTATAACACGGGTGTATAGCATTTCATTGCATATCTCAAGTCACTGGAGACCCGTCTTTCCTCCAAGATGTCTTCAAACTCATCTCTTTTATTTGATGTGAGCTCTTTCTGCTAGGAACATACAAATAAAGAATGAGACACTGTATTGAGCTATTCAATGGTCTGCTTGGCTAAAACAGCAAAACAATGGTGTGCAATACTTTTGCCATGTTTGTTTTTTAGATTTCCAAAATATCTGCATCCCACACTCTGAGGGCATGAACAAACACTACCTGCTTGGAACAATGCTGCAATTAGAAATAAATTAACCTCCAGTCCAGCCAAAAAAAAAAAAATCAACTTTCCAACTGCAAAGATCCCCAGTTCACTCTATACCACATTACCTAATCCTGTCCGACAGGAAGAAGTCAAGAGAATACCTACACATTCAGAGTTAAAATGCCTCGCCTCCAGCCTCTTCATGATTAAGAAGCACTAACTAAAGAACCTTTGATTCCAACCATTGCAATTGCAAGATGACAATGAGATGAATGGCATTATGAAAATAGCAAAGAAAAAAAAAAAAGAAAAATCATGATGCATGCTGCTTTAAGCTGCATCTGGCACATGGGTGGTCCATGCTTGCTTTCACCAAGCTCAGATATAAGGTATAAAAGCACAGCCAGATAGGAACAAAACAACAACAAAAAGGCAATTACCAGGCTAACTACAGGTGATTCATACAGCCACCTGGAGCTAGGTCCTACCATACTGCAACACAGTACAAAAACAGATGAAAAGAGAACACAGCCCCCAGCAGTCCACGTCACTACGAAGCAGAAAAGCTAGCGGCATATCCTGAACTAGTGGCGGATCAATCCCACTGCAGAAATCTCCATGATCAATCCCACTGCAGAGATCTCCATGATAAAACTCTTCCACCAGTATCTCCTACACTGGAAAGAGAGGTCTCCTATTATCTCCTGTGTGTTAACACCACAGTGTACATGAATAACTCCATAGTCTTTCTGAAACTGAACTGGCATTCATCTAAACTCCAACACAACAGCAACAGCCACAGGCAACTGCATAGGTCAGGCTCAGTGAAATACAAATATAAAGGCAATTGTTCTGATTAAGCACATTTTTAGAAGACACTGAAATAAAAAGGCTTCTGCCTTCCCCCATCTTGAATGGCAGCACAGGCGTTCCCTCCCATCCATTCATTCTCTTCCTATTAACAACCTACGCAGAACCAGTCCCAGCCTACACACTGAGGGACAAAACATGTTATTTCACTGGCTCTTACAGTGACATTTTCTGGTCCCAAGTTAAAGGGCCGGGCCAGCTAACGCACACAAACACTGGAAGCAGATAAGAAATACTCCCAGCAGCAGCAGCTGGGCACTCAGCCTTGGGAGAGAGTCACATTTCACTGCTAGCTGACCATGGCCATATCAGCAATGCTAAAAACAGCTGACAGGTTTAAAATAAGCATACAGCAAACATTCAGTTCCTGTCTGGTCATTGGCAACAAGATTTGGTGCAGAAATATCACCAC
This sequence comes from Tinamus guttatus, assembly GCF_000705375.1. The sequence continues at coordinate 54,235 of NW_010582661.1, read as the reverse complement.
TTAAGAACCACAAAAGAAATCTTTCAAAACCTCAGCTGTATCAAAAGCCAGTTTTGTTTTCTTAGAGAACACAATTCCTGCTACAACGTGTGACCTTTTCATATTTTCCCCATTTTTTCATTTTTCCCCATCTGCTTTACAGAGCGTAAGCAGATCAGGACACCATCTTTCCACCATAGCAGAATTTGATGGCTTCTAGCTTTCTAGCCATCTAGCTTTTCCTTCCACTGTTACACTTGAGAAAACTGTCCTGCAGCAACTACAGAACCAGTCTCCCCAAGGGCTTCAAAAATAATCCGTTTCTTAATTTAAAAGTGTCAGGCTTTTTTCAGGTTGGTTTTGCATTATTATTTTCAACGTTTCTTCTTCTGAAGCTAAATCATTTGATGTTCTCCAAGAGCCAAGTAAGCTAAGAGCACATGTGAAGACTGGAAATAACTCGTATAACTCTTCTGTTGCCACTGATATCTTATGTCAATCCCATTGATCAAAAATAAAGACAGCAAAGAAAAAAAAAATCACATCCTAAGTCAGAATAGTATGAAAAAAATATCACCTAGTTCTACCCTATACAAACGCTTCTGCCAGTCTGCAATAAGAAATCGCTCAGGAAATCCAAGCTATGCTTATTTCTATTGCCAAAGTTTAAACCCTGTTACATGCAAGTACGTGAAAAGCAAAGAAACCCAGCCCTTGGCTCTGGTATTATTAGCCACATCAGCAGCCACCGCCTGCTATAGCCACTCCAAAACACGCCTTTCACGAGGATTTTTTCAAAGGCCAGAGCATATCGAAAAGCCACCGCTCTGCCACTTTCCTTCACTTTTCCAGATTTAACGTGTACGTAATCTCTTCACGTATCTGTCATTATTTTCTTGTCCTGCCCTGAAGTTGCACGGGCGGGAACCAAAACAAGCACACTTTACCTGTCACTAGAGGAGAGGAATCCCCCCTCATACAAAGGCAAACTGCTGCTTCAGCTCCAACCACAGACAGAGCAAATATTCAGAAAATACACTATGGGAAATGCAGGAGTGAGAAAATCCAGGTAGGTTCATGGTTGCTATGGAACTGGTTAACTACAAGAATAAATCTAGCAGGATCGCAGATTTTTCCTTTGAAAACAATAAAATGATGCACTTGGGATACCAGCAGAGAGCCAAGGATATACAGCAGAGAAGTTCAGGAGTGTTCCCTGCAATCAGAGATTATTTCCTCCCCTCTCCCCACCTCCCTGTACCATTCAAATCCAGCGAGGTTTAGTATCTATCTCACAGCCCAACCTCCTTGCTTGAGGCTGGTAAAGGAGCTGCAATAAAAACGAAGGTCAGCGAAGTCATTCCAACTGTATCACACGAGAGAACCCGTTTTGTCAACTCCAACCTGATGACAAGTTTCTCAGGGCAAATTTAATTTTAAACTTAGGAACAACAACACATTGTGCATACGCTGGCCAAGAAGTTACAACAGACACATCCACTGGAGATAAAAGATGCAGTTAAAGGAGAGTGAGTCACTCTCATTACAGGTGTTCCTATTCCGCAAGGCAGCGCAAGCTCTGGCTTCTAAAATGCTCTGCAGACACCTGCTACAGTTATGGAGCTAAACAGAGCTGCACACAGGCCTTTGGCAAGAGATCTGTTTAAATAGAAGCTCCAGGGTTCCTAGGTTTTTTTTAAGAAAAGACTAGTATTTTACAATGCACTTCTGCTGAGAAGGCACCTGTGCAGGATCAGAAACTTTAGTTAATTTAAATCTGGACACAATGCAAAGGTGACCAAATTCTGTCTGTTTCATACCCAACCCACTGTATTTGCGAGTTTTGTACCTGCAAAAGATGAATCTTTCCCTAAACTCTCCAGTTATAATATCCACTTGACCAGACCTAACTTTCCATCTGAATTCCCCAAAATAAAATAAAACGGAATAGCAGGGAAGAGGCCAGCGCCTGCAGAGGCCAGGCTAGGATACCGGGTAACCACCTGCCCGGGGTTACCTCAGCAGACCTCCCAGGCACTCGTCGTTACCAACCGGCCCACGGCCGGAGCACGACCTGGTACGGGTGGGACATGAGGCCTTTGCCCTGCGGCGCTAACGGCCCCGGGCAGAGCCCCGGAACTCCCCACCGTGTCCCGACCGCAGTACG
>NW_010582661.1:6399-51304 GCF_000705375.1 Tinamus guttatus | reverse complement strand
CGCCCAGGTACGGCCCGGGGCGCCGGGAGCGGGGGAGCCTCGTGCCCCTCAGCGGTCTAGTTGCTTGTGTGTCATGGGAGCGTGTTTCCTGGCTGTCTTCACGTCTCGTTATATACCGCAGGCTTGAAGGTAGAAAGGAAAGCTGCGAGTAACTGTTATTTCAGTCAGACAATCAACCAAGGGTTTGGATAGGAAGTTCATTAAAGGCCCTTTTCCCTGTTTCCCAAGCCCTTACTAGAGGCTCCCAGATTTTTTACTCTTTTTGACTCTTCACCATGATTAGGGCATCCCCCTCCTGCAGCAGCTCAAGGAGAAACACGACCCACCCACACATTTGTTCTTGCTGCCCGGGTCACCCATGTCCCCAGCTTCTGAGACGCCTCCCGCAAATCCCCACGCTGTGGCCAGTTCCTCTGCTGCTGCTGACCGCGCTGTGCGAATCCCGGCGTGCCGGGACCCCCTTCCAGGCGCGCAGGCAGGTTTCCAGCAGGACCCCTTGCCCTCGCCTGGCCTGGGAGCAGCGCGGGGCCGCTGCCAGCAGCGCAGCCCGGAGAGCCGCCGTCAGGCCGGGTGCCAAACGCGTGGCTGGGGGTCAGCAGGCGCTGAAACCCGCTGTGCCCCCCAAACCTGCCCCCAGGCTGCCCCGGCAGAGGAGCCAGCGGGGAGCCGAACCGCGTGGCGCATGGAGCGGCCTTCCCTGCTCCTCACCCGCGCTCGGCCTTCGTGGCTCTGCGGGGGGTTTCTTCAAGCAGAGTTCACGGCCCTGATACCGCAAGCCCAAATCCAAAGTCATCTCTGATGGGCCAAACTGGCTGTCTGTGATTCAGTGAGGCTTGCTGATATCCAGGGTTTGGCTGTTTCAGCTTTCAAGAGGCACTAAGTAGTTGGTTGCATCGGTCAAACTTTCATACTTTTCTGGTAGATTCTCCTTAACATTTTTTTCCAGGTTTTTTTTTTTTGTTTAAACAGATCTCTTTCTCATGCTTTTTACAACTTCTCTTTTCCTGCCTGAGAAGCCTGGCGATTGGCCTGTTATAAAATGTTCTGAAAATAACCACTTTTTCACATGTTTGAAGCAGTAGGTTTCCAAAAAGGCTTTTATGGGGCTGACCAGTGGTTCTAATGAATGTGGGGGGATGCTGCAGTGTAGCTGTAGGTCTGTTGAACCCAGAGAGATATTCCAGCATCCTGCTTGCCAAACTCCCTGCTCCCCAAATTTGGGGATCAGGCATGAACTTAAATCACCTTGAGATGTATTACAGCTTTGAAATGTCCCGCATAGAATACAGCTCGAGGGAAGGAAGGTAGTCAAAGGCTTTATCCACTAAAATGTGGTAGTTACGACTGCCAGGTAGTGTTGGCTTTGACGTGTGTGTCCTGAAACGTCTCGGGAAGAGTTGGTGACGAGAGGGGCAGATCTGAGGCAGGAGCTCTCTGGGTTCCCTCCTCATCTTGTCCTGTCCCGGGCAGTGGAAGGGTCCCTAGGGAAAACATCCCAAATGCCTCGTAGGAGGAGCAAAAGGAAGGTGCATACGGGCCCTGCCAGCCACTACGCTTCCCTACAGCAAGCACACATGGAGCTCCCGACGGGTGTTTGTTTATTTTCTTTCCCCAGGCTACAGGCTAAGGTCCCCTGGAAAACTCCTCTCCAGCCTGAGAACTGCTGGGGGAAGGTCTACATATACATTGCTTAGTAGAAAAGATGCTTTCACTGATTCCATTTTGAACATCTGTTGCTCGGTGACAGATGTTTTGTTGGGTTTTCCATTTGCTGAACAGCACTTTGGGGCTGTTTATATTGCATTAATAAACCAGGATGTAGGCATTAATGTATTTGCATGCAGCCATGAATTAAGTGTTGTTCTTTGTGTTGTCACAGCAAGCAGTGCGTACACGAGTACCACTGTTCTCTGGGTGAAACAAAATGACTTTAAGTTCGTGTCCTAGCCTCCAGGAGCAGTTTTGGTATGGACTTAGAAGAGAAAGCTGTATGATACATAGCTCACATGCAGAACTGCTTTTGGAAAGCGTAATTTAAACTTGAAGCTTCAAAAATGAATTGCAGCTATTATTTTGACTGTGTTCTGTCTTTCTCAAATATTAATCTCTTTGTGTTATCAAATGACCTAAGGAAGAAAATTTTTAAGAAAGTTATGTGCCTTGATGGTACCCTATACTGTGCAGGGTTGTTCCAATAAGACCCTACAATATCTGTATGTTAAAAATGCCATGAGACCTTCATTTTTTTAATAAATCAAGGTCATAAATATAGGAAAATATTCTGCTGGAAAGCTGCATACAGCACCCTACTGCTCATTTTATCATTTTACCACTTTTTGGAAAACTGTCACAATCAGCATTTAAATTTGGTTTGCTTGTTATATTGAACAGAAATATTTTGTTTTGGTTTTTATAGACCCAAAAAGTGTCCAAAGAGAAAAACGTGAACAAGGACAAGCACGAATTCAACTTTGAAAAAGTAAGTCACCTGGATCCAACCTCAATGTTCCTGTGTGCAGAAGGGTGTATTTATAGGCTTAGGAAAGCAATTCTAGGAAAGGTAATCTTTTGCAGGTGAGCATTTCCTAAGACTTAGCTTTGGCTGCAGGCCATGCTGGAGGAGGAGTCTGCAGTATGGAGCGGGAGGCGTGTTACAGCTCGTGGCCTTTCTTTCTGGTCTGTGATAATATGAGGAGGGTCACTGTGTGCTAGCTGGGTAGAGATATGTGATTTTTTTCATTTGTCTTTTTGCTCCAAACTCTTCTTACATAAGCATAACTAGTGTTGGGCTGCCTAGGTACTGATGGGTTTCAGATTTGTGCAGGTTATTTTATCTGCCTGGCCACTGCCCAGGAAAGTGCTGTGATCCAGTGAAATCTGGAGGCTCTCTGCCATGTTTTCTATTGCCAAAAATGTTGGAGATTTAACCACAACCTTGGAAAAGGTCCTAATTCATCCCTGCGTCTGCTAGGGTCTTCCTGTGCATTGTCAGCTACGCAGGCTGTGTAGTCAAACCACCTCAGCGCCTGCACGCACTGCGTTTGCAGTCCAGGATTTTGCAGTGGCAGATTTTGGGGTATCACCTGGCATTCTTTGGGAGTACAGCTTTGTTTCAGTCTGTCAAGCATTGTGTTATGCCTGTTGGACGATTACAAAATGCCTCCCACTTCCCGTCCCGCTTTAGGCTCGTTTGGAAGTGCACAGGTTTGGGATCACCGGCTATGAGAAGCAGGAGCAACGCGTGTTGGAGCGGGAGCGGGCCATCATGCTGGGGGCCAAGGTAACGCTGCCTTGTTGTGTGCTGGCCTGTGGGGTTTGGGATTTTTTTTTTTTTTTTTTTTTTTTTTTTTGAAAAGATGAGATCCCTTTCCCCCTGCCCTTTCTCTGAGCTGTTTCTCTTTTGCTCTGACCCAATTTCCTGTTTGGTCTTATCTATTTTTTTGTTTGTTTCTGGTTTTGTTGGTTTGTTAAACTATTTGAACATTTCAGCAGTGATGCCACTTCTGCTCTTTCTTGCAGCCCCCCAAAAGAGAACATGTGAACTACAAGATTTACCAGGAGAAAATGAGAGAGAAAAGGACAATGAAGGATGACAGTAACGGAAAGGTGTGTGTGAAATTTCTCCATGAAAAGAAAGGTTGCATGTAGGAGCTAGTCCAGTAGCCTGACACGCAATGCCCCGAGGCACAGGAGGAGAGCCCGATCTCTACAACTACTGCTCCTCTGAGTCGCTCCCTCCTAGGACCAATTTCATCAGTAAAAGCTGATTGTGTGCAGTACGAAAGGTTCAGAACTGGGCTTTTGTGGTGGTAGGTTTTACTTCCTCATCCTTTGAAGTTGATCGATTGACCACACAAAATAAGCAGTGTTTCTTTTTTCTTGCATCTTTTTTTTAGAAAAAAGAAAAAGAAAAAAGAAACGCTTCCTGTTGATGTTTGATACACGTTATCTAACAAGAGGGAGCCGGATGTTTAGCTGGGTTCCTATCAGCACCATTCCATCTAGGATGTTCCTTGTTAATTAAAGCAAGGGTGAGGTGTGTGCTGCACCCATCCGGCAAGGCTCATCTGGCTGCCATCCTCCCCAGGAGCTCTCTGATGCAGGTGGGAGCAGCGAGCTCCTCTGTCAGCCTCTTCCCAGCCGCCCTGTTTTCCATCCAGGGGAACCTACTTCTCCTCTGTCGCGTGACGGGAAGCCAAGCCCGGGTGCAGCTGAACCCTCTCATTTGAGCGGCACACTCAGCTGGGAGCGAGGCATGCTGGCCCGGGAGGAAGTCAGTATCTTGACACCAGGACCTGTCACAAACCCAGAATGCAGGGCTGTCCCCTCAGGTCATTAGATTTAGCTCCTTGCGTGGCAAGGGCAGCATCCTGGTCTTGAGAGGGCTGCACCTTGCGTGAGGTGAGGCCAAGGGCTGTGGGGTCCTGCAGCAGCTCCACAACAGCTCATGTCACTTGTGCTGTCAGGGCTTAGCCTGAGGAGGAGGCTACGCTTGCTTTGCGTGCACGTGGTTGTTTAGCCAAGATGCTCTGTGGTTTTTCCATTAAAATATTTATCTTTAAAAGCAGGAACATAAAGGAGGCCCTCTTAAGAAGAGGAAGAAAGAAAAGAAGGAGAGGTGAGCCATTTCAACATGTCAAAAATTACCTTGCTTTTGCTTAAGCCTTCCCACTCTGTTGCCCCTGTGTAAGTATGCACAGTCTTATACCAAAAGTGACACAGACCAGAGGGGGAGGAACTTTTCCGCCTACAGATGAGCTATTAGATGCAAAATGGCAATCTTGGTCTGTGTCCAGCACTTTTAGAGGTTTTTGGTTACATGGCTTAATTGAGGATATGCCAGTTCTCCTCTGATGTGTCTAAGGCCGCAGCTGTCAGGGAGATGGATGGAAATCCCTGTGGGCGGACCCAGGCTCTGGCCCTTGCCTTTTTTACGGTGAGCATTTGCTGTGAGAAATAATTCTGGCAAAACAAGCTACAATATGCAGAGGCTTGAAAGGTAAAGCGACGTTCTTAATTATAGTGCAGCTGGCTCACTGAAATGCATTCCTTATCTTCTTTCTCTGTCTGAAAGTGTATTATCTGCTACGACTTAGTATCGCATAATATCAAATACTGGTTGCATAAATAGATTGTATTTTTTTCACCATATTGAACGTTTAGGGGAGTTTCCGGTCTTTCTCTTAATATCTTTCTCCCTACTTATATTTCAGGATGGCCAAAAAGAAGAAATCGGTCCCCAGCATTTGGCCTGCAGGACAAGTTGGAAAATTCAGAGATGGGACCTTGATTCTGCATAGCAGTGACATAAAGAAAATTAAATCATCTAAAGTTATCAAATGAACTTACAACACAGAATGAAATGGACAATAAAAACATGATATATTGCCACCACAACACATCTACAAATATTCTTGCCTTCCCACCACATCCTAACTCTTTTATTTGGCTTTTAGTTTCACAATTTCCCATCTTCTCTTCTGCTCTGGTGAGAATGAGAATCTACCTCACATTTTTTTCTCTTTTTTTTCAATAAAAATTAAGATGCTTTTGTTTGCTATTTTAGTAGCTAGCAAATACTAAAGAAACCATTTTACTATTTCTAGAATTCATTTATTGGCTACGAGGAAAACACTGGTTTAATTCATTACTTCAAATAAGTTAGTAAAAATACATGGTTCTTTGATTTCATCTAGAAGGAATATGTGAAAAATCAATGCATTTTTGCCCAGAAGCTAAAGTAAGTATTCCTAAGCACCTCTCAGACATGCATCTGTTTCTGTAACTATCTCAAGTATTCATGGGACTACACAGCAAAACTCCAAACTTTTTAAGATTTCAAAGTTATCTGCTTTGGAATGATTTTTTTAAAAAAATATTGTCGCAGGTAAGAGTTGCAGATGCAACTTGTATATGTGTGCAGAGACCTCAAATTTATTTATTTATTTATTTCAAAATCCAGGTCGTAGTGGGGAGAACAGGACTTGTTTCAAGTCCTGAGCCAAGTGAGACAGAGACAACCAGTTGCTGTTATCAGTTCATTGGTAACCCGTGTTTGTTGTGATCAGTGTTTCTATACTAGGTGTGATTTTTTTTTCTATAAAATCTGTAAAATCTAAAGCTTTTGTGCTATTTTTAAAATTATTATTATTTCAACAGTTATCATTATTTCAACAATTTGGTGTTTCTTGTAGTTCTGGTCCATAGAGTTGAGGGACTTTTGTTCGTTGTTGTCATTGAATGATACGTTTCCATTAGAAATGGCAGTTGTTAGCAACATTACAAAATGTCCTCGCCGTTTTACCCCAACCAAAAGAAACTTGAGTGTTTTATGGGGAGACAAAAATAGTGTTAACTATCAAGAGACAGGAGGAAGGCTCATGCTCTGCTGCTTACATGTGAGGTTATCTCGAGCTTGATTGAACAGCTTTGGCACTGAAACGGATGTATTTGAGAAGGTAAATAACCCTTATCAGGGATAGTTTTTGGTGTGTGAGTGAACTTCAGCAATTGCAGGAGGGCTCGTGAGGCACGATTCCTGGCTGCTGTCTTGGGGTCAGAGTGAGGCAATACTAAAGTGAGCAGAGAGGTCTGGGTCACCTTGCAGCTGGCGTAATCCGTCTCCCCTGCTCACAGGGCTGCATCAGGCTGCTTTTTCTCAGTTTAAGATAGTGTTCTGGGATGGGGAGACCTGCACGGCGGAGAGGGATGCTTTCTCACATGCTCCTTCCCCCTGTCCCATCCAGAAAGTGCTGTGCAAATGAAGAGGGCTCAGACGGCTAGCCCGGGAGGGAAAGTACAGCCAGATGAAGAGGGGAAGGGTTAGGGTGTTCCTGTAGCCACATGGGAGGGGATGGGTGTGCAGGGACAGATTGCTAAATATTGTTACAACATTTCATAATTGCTTAATTGGATTTCTTCTTGTTCAGTATTGGTTGCAGATTCAAACCAGAATTAACAGTCCTGTTTGGTTTGGGAGTATGCAGACTAGAGAAATGTCAAATCACTATTGCATGCAAAGGTGTAATCAGTAATAAGGCAGGATTGAGCACAAGGCGCCAGAGTCGCTGAGGCAACAGATGGATGTACTGTAACATCCAAAGCTTAGCCTGTATCTCCTCATTGCTGACTAATCCTTGTGGTCGCTTTTTCTGGTCTTACTCTTAGATAGGGTTGGTTCATCTGGCTTTGAGAATAGTGTGTTGTGGGAGTTATGTCCCCAAATCATCTTGGGAAATGCGTATGTTCACTTTCTACCTTCAGAACTTAGAAAAGCTGTTTAAGGAATTAAGCTTTGTTAGAATGGAGCGCCTCATTGCAGTTCCTGTCTCAGGCTCTATAAGCTCTGCTACAGAATGGGGTTGCAAGAAATTAGGTTCCTAGATTAAAAACAAACTTGCTAAGAATTTTGTATTTTTATCACCCATGTAAAATGTATGTGTATGCATTACAAAAGTTTTCTGTTTTATGCTGATGCATAGCTTTTTAAGAGCAAACTCCCATGGTGATTTAAGTTGGCCACACCACATCCTGCTAGCATGCTGGTCTCAGTTAAACATGGTAGCTTTAATCAAATTTTATTACTAGATACATTAAAACACCATGATAAGCACTGTCATTTGGTAAACATAACTGCTGAGAACCTTCTACGCACCTAATGCTTCTCTGAACTGAAATATGTTATTAATTAACAGGGTATGTTCAGCCAGCAAGCTATGTCACTTTTGGTGCATGTGAAGGCCAGTTCTGACTGGATAGGTAAGTAATTATCAGCAAAGGACAGTGCAGACCAACTTACTTTTGTCTTCTCTCAGCAGCAGGATAGGGGAATGAGGGAGAAAATAAATCTTTGTTTTCTTCCCATCTGTTCTCTATCAGGCTTTTTATACTGTAACAATAAGCTTGGCTCTTGTTTCCCCGTAAGCTAAAGCTATTGTCATTATCTCATTAACAGAGATTTGTCAAGGTTGCCTGGCTTAAGTGAGCTTTTTTCCGGGGGCTGAGTGTGCTGTCTCTGTGGCGTTGCTCAGTCCCCTCAAGGGACCTGCTCGAGGCAGGTGTGCAGCTCCAATACGATGGGTAGTTTAACTGTCTCGCAAAGTTTTGCCCTCCTGCCCAGACAAGCCTTCTGCCTCCGCCATCTGACTTGTACGCTGACCCGAAGGCCTCTGCAGTCAGATCCTCCAGGTGACACCGCTGGAGTAAGCAGAGCTGGAAAGTAATGTCAGAAACTTCCGGAAACTTCCACAGGCCCGAAGCCTGTAAGACAAGGTGGAGAGAAATAACATATCCCAGTATACTCTATAACCAACACAGGCCAGAAATAATGGAGTGCTGGGGAGGGAGAGAGAGGTTTCATGCCACTGAATCCAGGGTACCCGTTAAGCCCAGAAATTGATGGTTTCTCCTGGGAAGACATCTTAGTGTTCTCCAGCTAGCAGATTATTTGGACAGTGGTAACAAAGCACATATCAGCACTTGGATGTATGCATCCTGCATGACTGCCTCATATGCATTATGAAATAGTAGCAATAAATAGAGTACTGATGCTAAATTTGTTGGCAATGTATTAATAATTTATTTAGAAACTGTAAAACAGCATAAACTCATATGTCAGGTTTTCCAAAAGGGTAATAATAATACACAAAGTTTTACTCTGACCAAAAGACAAAAAGCATTTTGTTTTCAATTCAAAAAATACAAACTTTTGCCACGGGTACAAAATTATAAAAAGTTGATATTCTCCACTTGATCTGGTGACAGACACATACAGAAGAGATGTATATTTCACCAGCTCCAAATTTATATAAGCTATGGGAAATGATGGTAAAGAACAAATGTCATGGTAAGAAGAAAACACAGAAACAAGCTCTTGTCTTTCATTTAACAAGGAGTGAACACCATTATCTTATTCCTTTGCACGTTTTTTTGGTTGCCAACATTTAAGTTAGTGTTATTCATGCTTCAACAATCAGAAACTAAGAGCAGTTCTACCTCATGCATTTATTCTAATATTCATTACAAAATGAGTTCTCACCATGCTTTCATTCAACTACTTAGAAAGCTTGCTATTTTTATTGACAACATTTAACACAGTGGTAGTGACAGCCACCATGATGAAAGAATGCACTCTGCATCTATAAAGGTGAATGTCGGTAGATACATACAGACATACATATATGCATATATATGTATGTATGTTACTCTGCAAGAAAATGTTAGAAATCTTCCAACCCAGATCCTTGGATTTGCCTGCAATAACAAATACATAACATAACATCATTTAACAGAAAGGGAAAATGCTGCTGGGTACCCATTTCAGTAAACCATGCATCTGCCTTCTGTGCTGTGCAAGCATGCAGATGTCCTGCACATTTATTTGTTCTTTTGTGGCTTGCCTGGCTTCTGCACAAAGGAAGACCGAGTGTGTGTTACTCGGAATGGACTTGTGCTTCAGGCTGCCGCTCCAGTCATTTGTGTGTGCAGCAATCGGTGGTATCGGACAGAGGAACTGATGGAAATGTTGTCAATAAAAACAAGAAGCAGCTCACTCAGTTCACAGCAGAAAAAGAAAGAAAAGACTCTCCATCTTTGTTTGGTAATTTTAAGTGATGAGTGCCCTTTATGTTTGCAATGTGTTTGATTTGTTACCATAGCCTGTTGAAGGACTTGGAATTGTAATCTCCCTTTCAAAGCTGGTCTAGCCAGGATGTTTGGGTTTTTAATATTGCTTGGCTTGGCTCAAAAGTTAATCATTTGCTTTGCTATTTAAGCAAAAAATGCTGGAAAGCTGGTAAGGCCTGAGGTTAGGTCTAGCAACTCTGTTTGCTCATCTTTCTGTTTGAGCAAAGGATGTACTAGAAGGCACCAGAATGTGCTGCTGTTCACAGGCTTTTTACTCCTTATCCCTCCTCACAGGAATAGGTAATATGAGTTGTGGTCCAAAATGCACCACCTCTTGTTGGTTATCATAAACACAGTGTTTCCCATATAGTGTTAGTGGCAGCTTGATCTCTCTCTCCCTATAACCTTGTTTATTAAATATTATTACGTAAGAAAAATCAGTGTATCACATTTCTTCTTGCTTTAGAACTAGAAAATTAGAGTATTAGGTGTTCTCTGTCATCCTTACTACACTTTGAAAACAAATAAATAAAAAATGAAACCTTATACAGCACTATGACAGATATCACCAGCCAAGAACCATTTACAGCAGTACACTACAATGACATTATTTACAACACAATGGAATGTTATGCATATAATAAGTTACATTAATACCTTTCCTCTTAAACTCTGATATATGTAAGCTCATGCTTTTTATTTTGTGCAGTCCAATATATTTTGCTCTATATATCTTAACTCTATAGGCAAGGGAGGTGTTTGTGCTGTTTGCCTGTCTTTTCTTTTACAAGCCAAATCGCTTTCCAAATTCAAGATGCATCACAGTATCCTGCTGTCCTCACTGACATTCCTTTTATAGCATATACCTTTCAACATCAGAAATATAACAAGGGATTGTCAGCTAGGCCTGTGCTCATACTGACGATAAATTTTAGTATTCCCTTGCCTGCCCTGTCAACTCTTTTGAACTAATGACAGGGGGAAAATGTAATTGAAGCAGAATAGCAGTACCTTCCGTGGGAGGGCTGACGGGGTGCCAGATGGCACAATTTTTCTAACTGATCTCACTAAAGGTAACAGGGAAGTTTGCAGAGGAAGGAGCCAAGAAGAAGGTTCATAAAGGATATTGTTTGAATACAAGAGTAGACGAAAGCTAAGTCCCTTATTGCTCCCCAGGACAGAAAGTTTACCAACTGTATTTAGCAACTCTAGGGACATTTCAAATTGACTTATCGGGGACTCAGACTGGAATCTGTTTATTGGGGAAGGGTTTGTTGTTCTTAAGCATTAAGTCAATTCACCCAACTCTATCCCATGGAGTCTGGGTTGTAGTGGACAAGATTCATCCTGGTGCAAATGGCTCTGCTCTCCTGCTTACATGGAACAACCTGTCCTCTGGGAGCAGAGCAGTCCCACAAAATGCACCTCTGCAGATGTCCTGGTGTTTGGGAAGCAGGACGGGGTGCTTGAAGTCAGAGAGTATGGCACAAATCTCCCAAGGAATCAAGAGGAAGTAAGAGACACCCAAAGTTGTCCCATTTGGTATCTACGCTATCTATCTACAGTATCTAAGCCCCTGGGTTCTTCCTGGAGAGTCAGCAACACGGTTGCTGCAAGGACCATACTGAAAGCTGTCTCCCTCCCTCCTACAGAAGGATTTTGGAGATAACAAAAACTAGCACAAGAGAAGCTGTAGAAAGTGATGTGGGTTTCTTTCCCTCCTCTTTCCTCAAGCCATTGCAGAGTTGGAGCCCTAAAGAAGACCTGGGAAGAAATAGAGGAGAGAAGCAGAGGAGCGTGTCACTTGGCACAGTGCGGACAGTGTCTCCACATGGACACTGAGGTGAAGAACAAGGAGACTGGGCGGTTCATAACTAGAAAGACCTTGGGGAGTTACCTGAAGAGAAACAAACTACCTCCAGCTGGAGCAGAGAGGTGGATACTCCCCACTTCTCCCACCCGATGCAATTCTGAAAAGGGAAAAATCTCTGCTGGTCTATGTTCAGGGGGCTCCCACTGACATGTGGATGCTCTACATAAATAGCTGTGTGGGGAATAATAAGCCTCCTAACATAGTTCTAACTGCACTAAGCATTTATTACTGTTAATGAGACTGCCAAAATGCACCCATCTGAAGTCGTGAGACTGTGCTCTGTCGGGGTAACTTGGTTTATCACTGTGGACTGAATCCAAGCCCTTAAACGTGTACACAACCAACATACCGACTTTGTTTAGACCTAGGCTATGTAAATATTGCTAATACAGGATGCTTTCATCTAGCTGTCTTCCTTTGATTTGATTTGATTTTGCACTGTGTTGAAAGGAGACATCTTATCAATGCTGGGATATGTAGAGAATAAAAAATGAGCTTTGGCGAGCTTCTCTACACATCCGAAGCGTGTTCCTACCCACCGTCCTTACTTTCATTAGAGCTTAGTAACCTGCATTGCTGCATTTTCCCAAGGGAACCACACTCTAGGAACTGGTACCAAAGCAACTATGAAAACCAAAACCAAGTACCACAAACACTTCTAAAACACTTCTACAACCCTTTCAGGATTAATTTTAACATCTGGCAATGGCTGAAGATTGGAAAGACTGAAGTTCGTTTGAATGTTCTTCACAGAAGCTGGGAGGATAGACAAAGGTTCAGTCCTTTTACTCAAGATGGTATTCTTTTGCTTTTAATACTAAAAGTGAAAGTGGAGCGCCTTCTGGTATTAAAATGATCAAAGGAAGTTTCTAATATAAAAAACTATATGCAATTTATGTACAGTATAGCCATATACTGCTCTGACAGGCAGTTCTCAAAGCCAATGCTATGACTACAACTTTCATGTTTGTAAAAGACAGTTTTACAACAAGCACACTCGGGAGGAAATTCAGGGTCCAGTAGCATTTTAGCTGAGGTAGGTTAAAGCAGACCCACTGAATTAGAAAATCCTGCACGAGTTCATATGGCATTAAACAAAGCCAGAAATTAAAAGTTGGTCTCTGCTGTTAAGAAATCAAGACGAATGTAGCACAGTTATTCCAATGTCTAAAAGCTTACTAGTACAATCCATTTAAGACTTGGAAGAAAGTGCAGTTGCTTTCCCACTTAAGCATTTAAATTCATTTTCTCTTGCTGTTGATTTTCTTTCCTATGCCAGTCTTGACATCCCTGAAGGTGCATTGCTGCTCTGTAGGAGAAGTGGGCTGGCTATAAGATGATTAGTTGGTTACTCACAGACTATTTTTTGATTGCTAAACAGCCTGTGCCTATCCCATTCTGGGTTGCCTTCTTTCTTTATTCCCCCTCTCCACAGGGCTGAGAGGTGGCGTGACAGCAGTGAGGATCCAGGTTGCTCTGTCACAGTGAAGCCTTGCCATCACTCAGCACTACCGAGGGATGCGCTCAGGCTGGGACAAAAGCAATATGCAGCAATATGCTTGATGGCCAGCAGGCTGTCCCAGGAGAGCCCCGGGCTGTTTGTCCTGTGGCAAAGGTTTAAGCAAGGCAGTAAACTGGATTTTGCTTAGAATATTTGCTTTCAGGATTAATAATTACACATCTGGTAGCAGGGGTGTGTACGTGTATACATATGCTTGGAGAGCAGAACGTATGCAAGCAGCAGGTTTAGTAAAAGGAAACAGTACATCAATAACATGTCAGAGTCTGTTTTTCCTGCTTCGCAGCACCACGCTTAAGTAGAATGGCTAAGTCCTGGGTGGTGCGGGCTCAGGCTGCCTGCTGCAGCTTGTTCATACACGACTGCTGTGCACATACCCTTGTGTCTTAATTTGGTCATAGGAAAAGACACACATGAACAAATCAGTGTATTTTCCGGGAACAGCATGCAGGTGAAAGGACCATGGTTATGGGGTGTTCCATGCCAATCAGACTCAAGTTGTCAGGGACAGCACCTGAGATGGCTTCTGGTTTTCACGGGAGATGCAAGACAGCCAAAACTCACAAAAGGTTTATGTCCCAGTGCAGAAAAATTCTAGCATTAAGTTATTTGTAACATTAAATAATTTATCATTAAGTCTATGAGCCTCTCTTGCTCAAATGCTTCATTAGCATCAGATACTATTTAGCTCACCCTAGTCTAATAGAAAATTAAGGCTTTTGATCTCAAAACTGCATTGGAAATACAGCTGCCTGGGATCTATCAGGATCAAGGCTAGGAAGCAGCATAGAATACTTGCAAGTACAATATTTAAATAAATGTCTTATCAGTTCAATTCAAAGGCTTCTTCCCTGCACTCTTTTGAAAAGATGTGCTGATGACCACAATTAGATCTTCTGTTTGTGACAGTATCCACAATCATACTTAAATAAGAAACACTAAAATACACTGAGAATATTTTTCTATTTCTTGTATGTGAATTCTGTAAATATTACGGTGATATCTAAAATAAGCAAAACTATGAAAGCATTTGGAAAGCATTCTTTTTCTTTTTGAAGATAAGTGCAAGCTTTGACACTACACTTAAATCTAGGGAAATATAATCCATAGACTAATATAGTTTAGAGCAAAAAGGGATAAATATGGTCATTTGAGCTCTTGGATATAATGGGCAAAGGAATCTTGACCAGAAATTCTTCCACTGACCTTGCAGCTTCCACTTCAGCTGTCAAAACATGTGCTGTCTTGATTTAAGGACTTCAGGGGACAAAAAGAATCCAGTTTATCCCCTGGTAAATCATTTAAACAGCTGTTTGCTCCCTAGTCTTACTCTTACATATTTTTCCTGCAGTCCTAGTATTTTTTTTGAGCATAAATCCAGCCATGATAGAGAAAATACACTTATTTTTACCTTTCACCTTTTATATATATATATAAAAATATATATATATACATACACACATATATACACCCATGTACGCAATGCTGTGTAGATATGTTCAGGTACCCATTTGCAAGCAAGTGCCACTTCTGGGAGAATGCTTGGTATGGCTGTTAAGTTAAAAATCGTGTGGGTTAGCTGTAACCAGCAGTTTAGTTGGTGAAAAGCACGCTGCATAATATCTTAAGTTAGGGCAGAGAATGCTTTTATACTGACTTACTGAGAAGTGCCAAATCACACTGAGAGAGCTTACAGAATCCAGCTTGTGTTGAGGCACCAAGGGCTTCACTAGTTGCTGGGCAACTTTGGCTGTTTTATACTTTGTGGCACCTCCAGTCCTGTATGTAGAGTCACCTGCACAAAGAAGAAGTAACATTTAGAAATTAAAATGAGAACTGGGACAGGCCCAGCAGAAAGCATATGTGAAGGCTAAGAGCAAGTAAATGCCAGGGGAAGGGCTGTGGCTCTTTGGATCAAGGCTAAAGACATCAAGGACATTTATGGAGATGACACTGAACCCCTGAACTAACACGTATCCCTTCTTCCCTCTCTCTTCAATAGCCCATGGTCTAGAAACCATCTTCATCTGGATACCATTTTCATCTCTTCCCAAATCTAGTCACCAACTGTATGTCTCCAGCAGTGCTGTTCACTAGCCACGAAGTGGGTGGCATCTTTATAGGAGGGATTCTGAGTAATTCCAGAAAGAGATCACACAGTGAAACTCCTGTATTAAATACAAGAAAATCCTGTTGTCTCTGATGTCCTGGCAGGACAGAAAAGGGAGCATTTTAGTGCTTCTGCTATAACCTCATGCCTCCACGAGGCCATGGTTCCACATCACCATTTAAGAGCAAACATATGCTTAAAATAGGAGTTTCCCTGTCCCCCTTGTCTGCCGTCTCACCCTTGTCTGCATAAAACAGTTTAAGCCATGTACTTAGAGATATTTAAAAAATACAGATAATTAAAATAAGAGGTGAGTTGTGAGTGAAAAATCTGTGTGGAAATATGTAATGAGGTGCCCTGAGAAGTATCTGTGTCTCTCACATTGGTGCATCAACAATGCCATGAAAGCTTCTTGAAGCATTTGGATGCCACTAGGAACTGATATTAAATGTTCATGTAATGACAAGGCCATGTGACAGTGCTGATTTCAGTCCAGGTGTTTTTAATCCTATCTAATTCTTCCACTCCTGGCTGCTTTGATCCTGCTTGACTTAAGTGGGCCTCCTTCAGTCCTTATGCTCCTGGATGTCTCTGTAGGTACAGTTCCTAGTTCCAGTTCGCCCTTACACTAAATCCTGTTTCTAGCCATCAGCAGTGATCTTGAAATAAAAACACATTATATTTAAAGAGGGCTCCTCCAAGGGGAGATCCTCTTGAGAACAGGGAGAAATCTCCAAAATTCATGAACAACAAGAATGATGTTGTTTGTTTTTTTCTTGCAGGACTAATTCTCAGACTTCTGCTGTCTTTGCTCTGCTTACTACTATGCTGCTGATGTTTCTCTCTTTCTCATGTTAATCATCACCAAACATGAGATCTCAGAGTATTTAGGATACTCCTGCTTTTCAGTCAATCTGGCAGAGGAAGTCTTATCACTTTGCTTCTTTCTAAGTGCACCATTGCAGCAACATAAGTGTAGGAATTAGCGTGTGTGTAGGTACTTTCCCTTGTTTTTACAACACGATTTCTCACATCTTGGAGGCAAGACAGAATGTTAAATAAAATTTTCAAAAAAGCAGTAGTAGCCCAGATGTGAATTTGGGAAGAACCCATATGCACATTAATTGCCAACAAATGATATTACCGGTCACAGCAGCAGTGATGAGCATACATTCTCCCTTAGATGAGCAGGAGAAGACAGACTGAGCTGCAGGAGACTTACCTGGACATTTCGGTTGAGGCTTAATGCAGGCATGAAAACACCCTCGACATTTTCAAATGCTGGAGGCCCTTGCTGCTGCCCATTGATGTAAAAGGTCAGGTTGTGCTTGTTCAGGTCCAAGAGCACACCAACAGTGGCACCTTTAGAAACTCCCCCTTCGGTCCTAGGAAACAGAAGGAGCGCTGGTTTAGTGGGGTGCTGGGTTAGTGGAGGCAGAGGGCACGCCGCACGCTGCAGCTGCTCTCCCCATGGCAAAGCAGCCTTACTGAAGTGAAGAAAAAATGGAGCAGCCCAGTGAAAAGATCATTGCCGCAGGACTTGAGAGTGGCCAAGGCGCACCTTCTCCTGAAGCACAGGTACCACATTCATCAGAGCTTAACTGCGGGGCTCCTAAGAGAAACTAAGCCCGTCTCATCTCCAAGTGCGAGCTAAGGACCGAAAAGGGTGTCCCAAGCTGCAAGGCTCATTTTCCTAGAGGGGCAGCATACAGAGCACTGCAGCGGTAAGGGAGCAGGACAGGCATCAGGAGAAACTGCTCCTCAGACCCTCCCTGCAGGAGTGGAGTGAGGCACTGCAGAAAACGAACAACCAGGAAACTTGTTTTTCTGGGCATTCATTCCTAATTATTACTTCTGCTAAAAGCTCTAGACTCACACTTCCAGTTTGACGTGCTCACATTGGAATTCTCTAAAAAGACCTAAATTTTCAGAGGCCACAAAGCCAGAACAGATGTAACAGATACTGTTTCTGAGGAGGAAGGGAAAGTGGGACTGATTATGGGTAAGTGTAGCTTCATGACTGACAAGGTGTCCAGCTGTTGGACTAGCAGCTGTTTCAAGTGTTGGGGTGCTGTTATTACTATTAGTCATAACTGGTTGTGTCAGGAGCAGCTGCTGGAGCTGTCACTGTATCAGAGCATGATACCCTCAGTCAGCTACTGCAGGCATTAATAATTTGACATTAATGCACTTCCCATTGGGGGTTAGAGAAACCCAGGACTACTTTAGAAAGCAGTGAGCAAGAAATCTACTAGATGGGCAGCTTCTACCAGAAGCTCTGGCACTTTGCAGATATCATGGGAGGTCTGCAGCAGAATTACAGCCTGACATAATTTCTTCAGGGTAAATCAGATTGAAAAAAATCAACTCAGAAGGGGAAGAAGCAACCTGTTTTTTGTTCCGTGCCTTTCCCTCAGGCAAACACAGTTCATAAGATAAATGCATTCTTCTCGTAACCCATCAGAGTCGGTAGGAATAGATCAAGACATTTTAAAAAGGGGGAAAAATCAAAATCCTTCTAGGAATAGAGTGCAGAGTAAGGATTTTTTTATCTTATCCACTAGGTGGCAGAAACTGTTTGCCTTTTGACTAATTTATGTGCCACATCCTATTTCCTCCAAAATTAAATAGAGTTTTTTATCTATGCCAGTGAGCAAAACAGTATTTTGACTTCTCTATTTCAAGCTCTTCAGAGAATAACAGTATGGTTGAGAATCATGCATTTTGCCTTCAGATGTGTTAGATTTAAAAACTATGCAGTTCTGAAGTTCTTTATTTGCTTTCTAGTACCTTAAGTATCAATAGGTTTGCCTTTGAACTTTTCTCCACATCCATAAAGCATATGGTTTTGCAAAAAGGTTAAGATACTTACTTATCCTCAGTGTCTGTTTTAGATTAGTTTTATTAAAAACACTCACTAATATCATAAAACTCATGATGATATTGTGAGAATGGCAGTGTTATGATCTAGACCCACTTACAACGGTTATTTTTGTCCCGTTAAGAACAACCTTGATTGTGGTGTCCCACGCTTTATATCCTGCAGGGTTTTAAATAGATTTTATGACATCTTTTTAAATGACATTGATTCTCTCAGGCAACAGAAATGGCAACTTTGCCTTTTTGAGGTTATTATGCTCTTTCCTATATAGTAAACTAATTTGCTTCTTGGGGGCTAATTAGCTGCCTGTCCCAAATGCTGGCATTGAATGACTGTCCTCCACAGCCCGTGGGGCAGCGGGGGGAGGAGGCTGGATGGCTCCGCTTGCAGAGCGAGCCGGCTGCGCCGCGGGAGCCAGCCCGGCTCTCCCCGGCATCTGGAGGCTCCAGGACGGGGCCTGCTCCGCTTCCCGGCCGCGGCTCTTGCAGGACGTGAGCAGGCCGGCTGCCCCGTTCCTCCAGCTGCACCTCGCCACAGCCAGCGACACGCTCTGGCAGGGCCAAGGCAAAGTGGGTGGGTGATGCCTTTCCAGGAGGCTGGACCTTTCCGGAGGCTGAGCAGCGGCTCTTCGGAGCCCCACCATGGTTCCCTTGGAGGAATCCACTGCTTTGGGGACTGCTCTCACATCACTTCCTTAAGGACGAAAGATGGGAAAGTGAAAGCTCCACAAGGAAACTTTACACAAGGCATTTCCTGACTCTTCTATACATCACTTGGACATCACTACGAGATTTCTTTTTTCTTTTTTTTAGTTTAGTCTTAGTTGCAACAACAAAAAATAGCTAGATGAAGAGGCTCAAAATAATGCTCTCTCATGATGCACTTCCATGGCAGCATATGAAAGAACTGCTGCTTTACTGTAATACATTTGTAAACTGCTTACAACAGCTGAGCCTATGGTATTATGAAAGAACTGCTGCTTTACTGTAATGCATTTGTAAACTGCTTACAACAGCTATACCATAGGCTCATAATCTGCAGGCTACCAAAAGGAAAATACAAGCTTTTGTTACAATATTTCTTCAGGAAATGCTTTGCATTTATTAAATGATAATCAGCTTTTGAAGATATGCACTACTCTCTCATCATTTCAAATAAACCTCAGTTCTCATACCTCTTTTCAAGCAGTCCTGCAAATATTAATTTATTTCTCTGTGTAATACTAAGTACTGGGTGCTGCCTGTGCGCAAGTGTTGCAAATAAGTCTGGAAGGCCTGAGTAAAGATGAAGAAATTTGGCTCCTGTAAAAATGCTGCTGTCTGTTGCAGCAGAGTCTCTTATTTTAAGCACATTTTCAGCAGCAATTCGGAAAATTTGCAAAAGAGGAAGGAATGCATTGGCTTTGTGAGTAGAGAACACCAATAAGTTTTGCTCCTATTGAAAAATCAATCTTAACAATTTATGAGTACTGTTTAATAAAACAAAGAATTGGCTTAATTACACATGTTAATAGTATCCAATGTCATATTTTTGTTTATCAATGCCTGCCCTGAAGACCTTTGTAGTCAGTGAGTGGAGAGACCTCTCCTGATTACAGTGGACTTTTAGATGACACTCCAAAATCTCTAGATTTTGACTTCTCCCAAGAGAGTGCTTATCACTCTACTTTAGTATAAAACATTTTAATGTTTTTCCTCTCCCTACATAACAACATTGTGGCTAAAATATCACCTATACTACAAGGTATTCCTGCTTTGGGGAACATTTCCAAGGAACAGATCCATCGCCCTGGTTTATTCTCATAAAGATTCAGAAGGATGCAAGCCTACTAAGGCTGCTACGAGGCTACCAAGGCTACTGAGACAGGGCCTCCATCACAGTAACATCTGAGACTCTAACAGCTCAATGCATCTTCTTCGGGCAGTGATGCTGCTCGGTTATGTGCCTATCTCCCATGTGGAACAACAATCAGGCAGTGGCAAATGTTTCCACAAGGCTACTACATCTAATGAGTTAACAGATTGACCTACTTGATTGTCATGGTTAAAAATATAACGCCTAGACCTAAATTCATTGAAGCGCATGTGATTCCATGAGAATCCGTGCCCTTCGTAAGCGTGTACTTCCCTTGAAAGAACATTCCACTAGTCCAGCCGTTCCTTGCACGTGCCTGTAAAAGTTCTGTGTTTGATCTAGCAAAAAATGGGAAACCATCAACAGAAATAACTTTGTCCTCCTGTTTAGCCAGAATGATTGGAAATCCGAAGTGTTTCCATTGTTTGTTTCCCAGTTTTGCTTAGCTGTTGTGCTGCTTGCCTGAAAGACTATGCCTAGCACCAAATCCACAAAATAGGTTTCTGGGACAGTAGCACACAGAAGGTTTGCCAGCATTTTTCCAGAAAACATAAGCTGTTTCACAGAGCATTAAAATTAATACAGCTTAGCATTACTTCCGCTCTAAATCTAATCAAGATATTAAAGGGACAGAGAACCTTTCCAGAGATTATCATGCTGAAGTTATTTTATTCTGTTTTAATTTAGGACATGATCTAAGGCCTTTGGAGTCAGTGAAAATATTTCTGTTGACTTCAGAAAGCTTTGGATCCAGCTATGAAGTTCTTCCATAAAATTGAGCTATGAACTGGAGCAGTGGAAGTCTGGCAGATGTCACCTGCTGCTCTTGGAACCTCCTTTTTTTTTTTTAGTAACTCATAATTGAAGAGCCTATACTTTTTTTTTACATCATTTTCCCATCATGATAGAACAGGCATTCAAATACTTAGATCATTTTCCAAAATACACCAGAGACTTAGCATTCTAAATCACACTCCTTGGCCGAGATCCTTTCTTGGTTCCCTCAGTAGTCGGTTGATCTTCAGCTGGGGCCTGACCCTCTTATGGAAAACTGATAGAGAACGTTGCAGCTCTGAGCGATGATACCCAAGAGGGCTCCAAGCAAGTTCCCTACACAGGACAGCATCATGTCAAAGAAAAGCCAGCGCCAGGCAGAGTTAGCTGATTTAACTATTGCAAGCACTGAAAGCCATGCAACAATGTCAGCACAACATTCACTCTAACAGGTATCATCTCTCTGTGACCCAGCCCTGGAGCTACTGGTTTAGCCCCATCTATAACACTGTTCTGTTGCACAGAGCACAGAGATCCACTCATCATGAAAAATGGGTTGGGTAATGATGGCTAAAGGGCATTCAGGCCTTCTCAAATCCTTCTTCTACAAGTTGGCTGTACTTGCTGAGACACTTTTCAAAGCTCTTCAATAGCATGGCTCAGTCAGATGGAAGCTGTCACTTAGTCCTCACCAGGAAACATTCCCTTGTGTCCAAATCATGCTACATGTAACCTACTGCATTACATTTGATCAATCAGCTTTCAGGACTGGCAACAAAAACCTACGTTAAGACAGGAAATCACCAGTGTGCTTGCCTAATTATTATGCAACCCTGCAGCCAAAAATCCTCCTGGGGAGGAGAATCAATTACCTTTCTGCTTGCACTTCTCCAACAATGGAAGAGAAGTCCAGCATTTCAGATTGTGTTGTGCTTTTGTCACACTGGATGAGACACACAGGAACTTGTTTAAATCACAGAAGGGGTGATCTAGGCTAGATCTCAGGGGAAACTTGCTAATGAGAATAAGTGAGAATAAGAAATACCAACACAGAATGCTCTGGAAGATTATGATGTTGCTGTCACTGGTGATTTTTAAGAACAGGTGGAACAGACTGCTGTCATTAATAAAATTGGTATAATTAGCAGGGAGATGGGCTTGCTGAGATTCCTTCCTCAACTGCAAGCAGGAAAAAACAGTCAGTAAGAGCGAAGCGTGTAGGCAGAGCTTACCGATTGGTGTGAGAATTGCAGTGCATGAACCAGCTGCGGTTGTTGTCAACGTACATGGCCCATGCTTTGTCGTCCTTGCCTAGCATCATGTCCTTGACTACATTAATCCTGGCAATGCCGAAGGCTGGATCCGGGTGGTTATCATACCGGTCCACATGCAGTTCCCAGTAATGCACTCCCTTGGAGAAGGCCGCCGTGCCGAGAACCACCCGATCATCGTAACTACTGCAGGTGGCCGTCTGGTTGTCATTGGACAGCACTATGTCTCTGTGGGCTGAGGAGGGGTCAAAGCTGAACCACGCCACTGTGCAGGGAAGAGAAAGAAAGGCAGTGTTACAGCAGAATGGGCTGCGGTGAAGTGTCACCTTGCTGCAATTAGGAGAATAAGATTCTGCCTTCCTAAAGCACCTTCAGGTAGGACTTTACTGCACCTTCAAGTAACAGTCTCTCTCTGTTACCATAGACATTACACAAGGTTGCTTTGCACTGCTTCCCAGCTGCTTCTCAGCTCAGAAGTGATTGTTGGTTAGTAAGAGGTAAAGAAAGGAAGGGTTCATACAATCTGCGTGGCCCATAAAACTTGGAAGTTGTTTTTCAGTTCATTTAGCATAAAGATGTTGTGGAAGTGTAAATTACTCATGTGCCTTACATTATCTGTTCTTGTCTCTTACAACGTGAGCTTCTAAGGGCAGAGACTTTCTTCTCTCACAGTAACGATAGTCATTGAGGAGACCAAGGCTTCTACATAGTATAGCAACAGCTCACATAAATAAATCAGTTCAGGACTGCCTTTAATGGAAATGGATTTTCAGTCCATGTTGGTTAGGACTGATTTCACTAGCTTATGCTCTAGGTGTCCCTGCTTGAGCAGGGGAGTTGGACCAGATGATCTCTAGAAGTCCCTTCCAACCTCAACCATTCTGGGATTCTGTGATTCTGTGATTATCAAAGGACAAAAATAAAAATGAGAAAAAGCTCTTAAAGTATACATATTTTATACTGGCCTCTTTTGGCAATATAGCATAAAAGCGGAAGTGATTATTCCCAGCATGTGCTTCTGAATTTGTTACAATATCATTAATGAAGATGAACTTCTTGTAATGCTCATATGGATGTCAAGTATAATTACACAGGAACATGCACAAATTCCCATCCCTGTCTCATCAAGCCTTACTGTGAAATTGTATCAGTAGTGAAGAAGAACACAAGTGCCAAAGAATGACAGAGAAGTAGAGACAGGGAGTGGCATACAAATATGCTCAGTGTGTTGTATAATTACTTCTGTATGCTAAAACAAATCAGGATCTTTAATTAACCCCCAAATCTCTACCACCAAATAAAATGGCATGATTTGAAAGTTGAAGTATTACTGACAATGCAAAATCTTCTAAAGCCTAAAGAAATTTAATTTTATGGTCAGTGAGTTTTGGGCTGCATTGTTCCCCCCAGTTACTGTAGGTTCAGTCTTTAGCCCTAGTGCACTTCAACAGCCAACAAGATACACCTAAGCTGCATATGCTTTTGGGTATTGGCTTCTGCAGATATTCTTGGCAGAATTGATCATCTGTATTTGCGTTAGATCCAGTCAATCAGCACTGGAAAAGCATGTGCACAGAAAGATGCCTGTAATTTGAGAGTGTCTGTGCTCCAGTTTACACACAGCAGGGACATAGCAGCACAGCCCTGCCTTATTGCTCTGCCTTCTCCAGCTCTGACCTGGAGGTTCATGTTAGGAGGGGAGCTCAGTCTGTGCATACTCAGTCCCTGATCTCTCCACTGAGTGGATCCAAATTCTCTATGCTAATTGGTGCCAAATACATTAGTGGATTTAATGGGGTGCAAGTATCCTGCCACTGAGACCTGCAGCTTTTCATTTAGAAATTGGAAAAAAAAAAGAAAAAGAAACCTCACCATCTGACGTCTGTAAAACAACTGTCTTGCTGTAAGGACCTACTCCTGATGAATTAAAAGCTTTGACTCTTGCATTATAGGTACTGTTGAAATGAAGGCCATCAATAGTACAGAGAGTCTCCTTGCCAACATATACTTCCTAAGCAACACAAAAGAGAAAGAGAGAGGAGGACCATTTACATGTTTCTCTGATCACCTCATGATCACATGGTCAAACATCTAAATATAAACCACATATAAAAAGCTTCTTGTTGCTTCAGAGAATATAGAGTTAAATATGGACAACTACAGCAGAGGAGGCATCAAGGAAGATCAGCAGTGGACACAGTAAGATAAAGCTAGGGGGATACAACAATACACTATAACATTAAAAAAAAAACCTTTTTTTTTTTGTACTCCTTTCCTAAAACATTTAAACATTTACATGCTTTCTGGATCCATGCAGCAGAAGCAGAGATGCTTTGGCAACCTTCCCTGTCCCCTCTTTCCCACTTCAGACAAACATAAATCCATATCCCAAGGAAACTTCAACACAAAGACACACAAATAAATGCTGAATGAATTTCTCACTCGGAATTGGCCACCATCTCCATCATCAAGTTCCAAGATATAACCCTCCACTGGGTTGTGGCTCAAAGGTGGCATCCTCCAAGCCAATGTCACACTGTTGTTTCGGGTGCAACACTTCTCCAGCTGCAGTAATGGGACGGGTGGCACTGTAACAGGAACTGAGTACAGATTAGTGTAACTCTGCCCTAACCCATTAGTCTGTACTCTGAGCAAGATTGTGACTGGTCACTTATTACATTAGGTAGACTGGTAACAAAATCTCAGAGGTTAAGTGGGATACAAGTGATGCACTGGCCCTAGCCTGGTCTTCTGCCCAAGGCTGAATTTCATCATTCAGGACATTTTCTGCAAAATTGCATGGTCTCTTGCAAGGGGCTGAGTAGTGCTCTGAACATTTTTATTGACTTAGCTCTTAAAAATGTCAATTTGCTCCTTTTTTATCTACTCTACTCTGAGCCTCTGGATTATTTTCTGTGTTGTGTCTGTGTAAGAGCAAGCCCTTGAGCTGTTCTTTTGGTCCTACTCTACTTCTTCGTATAAAGAAAGGACTGTTTACATTCTGTGTAACAAGTACTCTGTGGGAAAATGGTTATTGTTGTGCCATGAGGCTAAACCGCTACCCCCACATTGAAAGTGGCATAGAAGTCCATCATTATACTTGGCATTACCCAGCACTGCATTGAACTCAGATGTTGTGTAGCCCAGGAAGAGTGTGGTATGAAAGGAAAGAGCTTTGTAAGTAATCTCTTGAAGGTTTTGTTTTCCGCAAAAAGAAAAGAAGAAAAGTCTTGTTGCTTTTTCTTTGTATTTAAGGATGATTCAGAAGGTATTATAAATAAAAATCTGCTTGTTTTTTCACACGACAAGTTCAAACTTTTCTCTCTCTAGAAGGTACTAGAGAAGTAGTAGAAATGTGACAAGAGTAAAAAAGAATGGAAAGTGGGGAATTCAGAGGCAAATGAGAATTTTAAATGAAATGTTCAACTTGGAGTTTTTTTTCTGTGTTTGTTAGTATGTATAATTTCAGTGAAGTTTGGAGAAGACAGCTGTGTCAGCCATCCACATTCCTATCACTTTTTTAAAGCTGCTAAGGTTCTCAGGAGGCAATCACTAGGTCCTCTCTGTTTCTAAGATTGCCTCTGGAAAAAAATAGATGAAGACCTAATTCTCAAAATTTCTAAAAAGTTATATACACTGAAATGTCTTCAATAATTTGCCCAAATTCCACCTCTCCAATCGCCCGCTCTTGGGAATACCAAGGGGACGTTTTTAGGGTTTGTTCACATAAGGTAAAAAGGTGCAAAAAGGAGTAGAATCCTTGAGTGAAGGTAACTTGTTTGTAAGTC
The DNA here is from genome assembly GCF_000705375.1 of Tinamus guttatus. The sequence continues at coordinate 25,610 of NW_010582661.1, read as the reverse complement.
TCTTTTAATGCTTAAAGTAGGAATGTCATGCAAGATTAGAATATGTTTTCATGTTTTAAAACGCGTGTGTTCCCATTTCCTGAAGAGAACACAAAACTTGGCCCTGCGCATCCGATGCTATGGGGAAGACCTGGGCTGCTTTACCCTGTAGACATGTGCATTTGTGTGAGTAATCCTTAGGCGCCTCCTACTCGCTTTGGGCCAGCCTGGGACCTGAGCTGCCCGGCCACGCAGCAGTGCACGGAGGGGTAAGAAACACCCACAGAGCAGCTGTCCAGCTTTGCTGGATTACGCTCGCTCCTGTTTTAATCCTGCCTCCTTCCTAGAGCAGCCGGACAGGGAGGACAGAGATTCACCTTGAGCTCAGATTCCCTCTGGGAGTGGGGAGGGTGAAGTCTTGTAAAAGTCAAAGGAAAGTGTAAGGGGAGATGAATAACTAGGACACAGAGATGTGCTTCATTGTGAACAGTAGCGCGACAACACGAAGAGAAGGAAAATATAGGCTAACTATCAGAACAAAAATGAAGATTTAGATGTTAAATTATAGCATTGTCCCACTTCCTGTACAACTTAGTGTCGTCTAGAGAGTATTTGAAAGAAAGGATTAAAAATATAAGGGGAGGATGATGTTACATTGGCATAGCATGACCTATTAATGAGTTTGATTAATGTCCTGCTGTTATAAAAGTGCTTCACGCAGGTCACCCTTTGTGAAAAATGTGATACTGATGTCTCATGTCAACTCAGCAGGTTGAGAAGACATCGCTGAATGCAGCTCAAAGTCACTCTCCTCTCAGGGTACAGTAGGCTAAGGTTTCATTTACTGTCTGTCAGCCTGTCAAGGAAGCTGTGCTCCCCATTTTCCCACACAAATCAATTTTTAGAGGACTATATGCAGTGAAAGAACAAGACCATTACAAGCATGGAAGCTTTGATCTTCTCCAAAACTGGCTACATCAATCTGGAGTCCTTGCTGTAACAAGCACACTGCAGAGTTATTAAGAGGGAAGGGATGCCCACAGGCAAAGACCCATCTTCAGGATGGAAACAAGTCGGAACTTGGGCTAGAGACCGTTATGAAACAGTTACTCTTTTATTATTTGTGTTACACATTTGTGGCTGGAGAGGGTCTAATACTAGACAACAAATACTGGAGCTGTGGGTGTCTCTCAGCAGATGAGCCAGTCTAGGGAGTGTGGGACTCTAGGCTATCAGTGAAACACTTCTGTCTACATGACTGATTAAGCATCGCTTATGCACATACCACCTTTCTGCTCCCTGCACAGTTAAATTGATTCTGAGTAACTTTTTCTGTAGAAGAAACAATCCCTGATCATTATTAAGTGAGGTCAGCTTTGGAGAGGGGCTCATACAGAAAACGCCAGTAAGATACATGAACAAGTTATCAAAGCAAATTCAATGCAATTTGTTCTCATTTTCATTCATTTTTGTCTAACATAGTGAATCAATGTTTATTTGCAAGCAAGCTTTCACCTCTAACTGACCCATGCAACCTCGATGAGGTTGAATGAGGCCAGAGTTTGAAAAAAATATTAGAAATTCAGTCATGCAGTAAGCATCGATAATGATAGTACAGACCTTATGTCGCAAAGCATTCGAATGAAACAACCTGCAGCTGGAAGAGCCGTGCTGGCCCTATTCTCTTAGGATCTCTCAAATCGCCCTTTACAGATTAGCTCTGATGCATCTACTGTTGTTAGATCAATCAGTACGTTGAGTTGGTAACATTTCCCTCACCAAACTTTGGCAAAGATTGATGTCCCTGGTGCACTGGGGCTGGTGGGACTGGAGGAAGAGAAGCAGATGTGAAGAGACACATACATGCTTCTGCAAAACTGGAGGCTCAGAAGTATACCAAGTGCTGATGCTTCATATAGCAAAATATCGCCCTGCAAGACCAGCTTCTCAGAGCCTCTGAAGTGTTGTTCCTGGTGCGTCTGGGTGTCTGCTAGTGAAACTTTCTTACTCTGTAATAGCCTTATTTTCAGATGCAAAGACACTACTTGCGAGAAGACAATGCAAAGCTGGTTAACATCTCAGACATAAATTCCAGGAAAACACAAAAAGTCAAAGCTTCAGACTGATTTAAATACAAAGGGATTTGCAGTCCTAGATTGAAAAATAATATATATTAAACTCTTCATTTTTGACAAATGTTAGCTTAGGACAAATCTGTGTTTTTTACTGCTTGGGAATGCAGAAGCACTAAGAGTTAAAATGCAGTCCCTTATGCAACTGCAAGAGTTACCAGGTTTGCAATAGTAGTGGCTAGGATAAATGACCGCTGCTCTTCCACCATTCTTTGCACAGTGGGTACAGCTGGGCTTGTCCTCCTCATGGGCTAGCCGGTAGTACTGACCAACCCAGTGGGACATATATCAGACATTCCTTGGTCAAACCAAAGGAAAGAGCAAAGAGAAGCTCTAGGAGAAGCAATTCTTGTGGCCTATCTGTCAGGATGCCTTTAGGAATCAAGGAAGAGTGCAGCTATTGAAATTATTATTTCCCCTTCTAACTCTCTGTCTCCCAGTTGCCTTTTTAACCTGGGCAGGCTTTGCAGAACAGTCTGGATACAGGTGGAAATATTTTTTTAACACTTCAGCTATTCCTGACATGACAGTAGTAACTGGTATTTTGAATTATCTGTGTCAAATCTAAGAATGCTACAAAATGGGATAAAGTTTCAGGCAACTAATGTCTTTTTCATTTTCAAAGCTGCCAGATGGTCCTGCTCTGAAGAATTTGTCTTTCGAAATTTTTACCTGCACCTGATATCACTGTCTGAGCTTGTTCAGGTCATTACAAATAAGGTGAGCACATCCCTTTAGCAACCACATGCAACTTGCATTTGCTGAAAAACTATCCTGAAATTACAAGTCATTCCTCATTCCTCTTTGTATGGTTCTATAGCCCCCTTCTTCCCTGCGCTGTTTCAAACAACTCATGAAAAACAGGAAAAAAAAAAAAAAAAAGAATCACAGAAGCTCACCCCTACATTTCATCTGAATAAAATCCAGCTGGTGAATCGCCTGCAGTAAAGGTTCACTATCCAAAGTCAGGTCAAACTCAGCAGATACTTTTGGTTCCAAGGCGCCTTTGACCCACTGTTCCTGAGATACTTGAACGCGCTTGATTAAAGCATCTGAGATCTGAAAAAGAATACCAGGCTTGTAAGACTGCAGATGCAGCAGCACATCACAACACACTAAAAGAGACACAATGTCTGTGAGATAGAGCAAAAGGAGATTAGGAATATGATAGTGTAGCTGAAAGAGGATATCATAATTTTGCAGTGAGTTCCATTTATCTCATATCCTTTTGTTACAACTTTTCAAAACAAATCCCAATTTAAGAGCAGGAAAATAAAAATTGTAATTATAAAGCATTTTAAGATTGTGTTAGATATCATGTATCTGAATGCCACATATGTTTATGAACTCTCTTCTCTGATTTGCAGAGTCTGGGTTTGCTCTCCTGTTTAGAAAGCAGTTGCATAAAGGGAGGCTTAAACATTAGAGGCGCTCTCCATTTAGCAGAGATGAGGCAGTGGACGAAAGCTTGAACCAAGAAAAAACAGTGGTAAAGAATGGGTGTATCTGAGTGAGAGAGAGAAAAGTTGTCAGAACTGATTGCCAAAGAACATGATCGATTTTCTACCATCGCATCAAGATTGAGTCCCACTTTTCACACTCCACTCTACCTCCACTCTGCTCCGACAGTCAGGCCAGAAGTCAGACTAAAACGGGGCTCTTCTGCAAGTGAAATCCTGTCTCTGTGGAAATCAATCAACTCAGCTGTCCTTGAGCTCAGTGAAGCATTTGGGTATCTGGAATCCTTCCCAACGAGTGTCCTGTATATCACAGCAGAATATTCTTCTCTATAGGCCAGAGATATTTTTTTTTCTTTATTTCAGGAATTCAGATATCCTTCCTTGCTACTCCTATTGGAATACACTTTTGTCTGGGCCCCTGTCCAAACAGGGGCCGAACAGGGCCCAAACAGGGAACAGGCCCCTAAACTGTGCTCTAAGTGGAGGAGCACAGCCAGAGGGGTGCTGGATCCCTTGGCTGCATCTCAGCACCCTCGTTGCAAGAATAGTTGCTCTTAGTAATAGATAGCTCCAGTGTTTGCTGGTCACCTTGAAATCATCATTAGATAAACCAGGGAAAAGAAAAACCAAAAGTATTTTCAATATCAAATGTGAAGGGAAAGAATGAAGTCACAAAGGTTTTAAGAAAAGTAAGCTGAAATGAAAACTAAACACATCTCTAGCTAGCATGTAGGTAAGGTAAGGTTTCACCTGCCCTGTAACATCCAGATGGCAAGCTGTTAAAATACTTTTTAGTCTTGGGATTAATATACATCACACATTCCTACCTCCTGTTTGAGACCAGATATGACAGTAACAAGTCAATCTGGAGTGATAATAGGTTTAAGTTGACTAACTCTCATCCTGTTTTTAGGGGTATTATGACAACCCTTTAGCATGCATTCAGATGTGCAGCAGGTCCTGACAGCCACATACACATCATTTTGATTGATGTGCCTTTCTTGTTAGGCAATTAATAAGGCAGTTAAAATAATAAGACAAAATAAATTAATTCTATTCATTAAATGAATTAATTAAACTAATTAAGCAAAATGAATTAGGCAGTAAAACAGTTATATTTTACCTCATCAGTTGACCACTTAATTGCTTGCCCCACCTCCTCCCCCATTTTCGTAATGGTAGCCATGAAAGTTTCTTACAGCTTTCTGTCTGGAACCTAGACTCAGAAGCGACTGGAACCGAGTCAGAGAAAGGCAAATGGTAAAGAAGAGATCCTGCCAACTATCATGCTGCAGTTTTACATGGGACCTAGCCCTAAAATCTTGCTCATTTTTTACTGAGAGACTCCACTGGGCACACATTTAAAAACTCTTTGGACTTTAGTACACTGCACCAATGAGTAGGCTGCTATAATGCAATTGAAATTGTACACAAAGGAAAAGTTTGCACATAAGTAACAATATCCTGCAATTTGGAAACTTCTGCTCCAAAAACTGCCTGGTAGCCCTATAAGGGGCAACTACTTCCATGAAACAAAGCTACACCCAAGGTCCTAAGGCTATATTTCCTCATACAGGAGATGCTGGAAGAATCTTTCTCATGTTGAAGCAAAGAAGAGAAGTGCTACTCTTTTCAGTCACAGATATTCTCAAATAAATTAGAAGTGGAATTAGGCCCTGTGTCAGGTTTTGAGATAGGAAGAAAATAACATTTTGGATCAGAACTAAGGGCTGGCAAGAAGAAAGACTTCCACAATAGATGGTGGGATCTATCTCCCAAAAGTTACAACCAGCTATGTGAGCTAAATTGGTGTACATTATATACTTGGAGCTCTTGCAGATTCTGCAGAAGACCAAGGCACTACTGCCTTGCTGGGTTAGATCTTCCCTATCTCTGCCAGCTGCTTCTATCTCTTTAGGCAGATTACCACAGACATCCCTTGCCATTTTAATGTTTAAAAACATGTCTTTGTTTCCTTTTGTACAGCTTCACTTGTTGTCTTGCCTAAATGAGATATTTCTTCTACAAATTCTGAGCATGAGGAAATGGCAGTGCTGCTATCATGTAAGCTGTTTTCTGCAGAGAAGGGAGCTGCCCAAAGTATCTGTCTGTCTCAAAGAGCTCAAATTGTCTTCTGTGTGAACAGCACTGGAAAAAAATATAACTCTCTCAGAAAAAAAGTGTCTGTTTCTCACTGATTCAACTAGTTACACATGGGTCATATTCAATGACCATGTTAAGATTTTGGGCTCAAATCAAGAAAATGTCCTTATTCACGTAAACATGTGTTTCAGTTCTACTGAAGTTTATCAGAGAATAAAATAGGGCTTGAAGTTCAATGGATGCTTAATTCAGTGGTTTTCAAAGCTGTTTGTTTTGCAAATCCCTAATTACCTGGGTAGAGCTTTTCTTTTTTCTTGGCACACCAACAACACGTTTTATGCGGTTACCTCTAACCAATCCATTGGAACAGAAATGTTCACAAGTCCAAGTCTACATGTTGAAACTAGCATCTAAAACAATTTCCAGGATCATTCTGAATTTATGTATGTGCTTAAAGAACTGAGCTCTTACCTTAGAAGTTAATGTACAGATTTTCTCAATTTGGCATGAATTGCATGTTATGTGACTACAAAATATATAATCCATAGAATCTTCTCAACATTGGTTTACTTGACGGTTGCATTTTTTAAATTGGTTCTTTACAGATCATTAAGTTCATAAGCATTGTGGCATTTTATTCTCCTTCCGATGTTGCCTTTGAACCACCTATTGCTTCAGACCACACACATTCTCAGCGTGGAAATATTGTATACTACACAGCAGTAGAAAGTATGTATATATGTGTAGTATACAATAAACACTGTTTAGTAATTATTACATACCATATTTCCCCAGAATTATGCACCCCAAAACTCAGCAATTTAGCAGGAGCATAACTGTACATACATGTGATCTATATGAATCATTTCACTTCATCAAGTGGCCAACAGAGCACGTACTGTACCAAGTGGCCACCTCCTCAGCCAGTCATGCTAATTCCACATCTCAGCCAGTCTCTCTGAAGATTGGCTTCACTGGAAATTCATACAATCACTAGGCTAGATGGACTTTTAGATATTACTAACAGGGATTAAGGTGAACCTGTGTCAGAGGTGGAATAGGCTAACTAGCCAAGCAGTCCATTTTTAGATTTGGAAGCCTTTATTACATTTTTCTCCCCACAACACTGGAAAGGAAAATACCTGTAAAAACCCAGAGGGATCATTTTCTTTGATAACTTCTAGGCAATATTCCATAAGCCCTGTTGACTGGCGTAGCTTCAGTGTACAGTGATTTATCTGGTCCCAAACAACCTGGAAAACAAATATCAGTACAGTTCTGGTGACTGCCTCAGCTTCCATTTAATTGCATAAATTATTTCAGAAGAGGCAACAAATGGGAGAGAGTGTTAAAGCTATGTCTGATTTAGCTGCCATATGGGCACTGCCACATCTCCATCAGCCACACTCATTTGCTCTGTATTGTAAATACTGATAATTAGTTTGGCAAAATGTTGTGCACAGCGAATCTCAATTTTCAGAGCAGATTAATTGCTCAGAGCTCACGTTTGCTTGGGGCAGAAAGAGCACAGAACATGTTTTTACATTTTCAATATTCACACTTGTAATCAAATTTTCACTAAAATTCAATCTTTCAATAAATCTTTGACCTAAACACTAGTATTGTAGAGGAAGATAATGGGGTGACTTCTTGCAAATCATAGACTATCATTTTCTTCACAGTTCACAACTGATACTGTTCTATTTAAGGATGCACTACTAGGATTAAGAAATGAGACAGATATATTTCACTTTTCCAGATTTGGGATTTCATTCTGCTGTTACACGACTGAAAACAGACCTAGTAGTTCTGTGTAAAATAGCACATCTCCTGAGTATAATGGGTTAATAGGCATAAGCTGGAGGATAAATGGGTGCTGCTAGCAGGCCATCCCAAATACTGCTTCCTGTTAAGCATGGAGCTTTTTGAAATGCTGATCTTGACTCAATTTTATTCATCGATTTTCACTTCAGATTTTTCGCTTCAGCTTTTCCTTATGTCTAAGATATTACTGTTACCAGCACTATAATACCTCAATATTAAGAAATTCCATATTTCAAGGATTTTTGTCCATTTAGAGATCTCTTTATTGTCATTTTATTCAGACAGTTATATCTTCCTTTTCCCTCCCTTTCCTGCATTTTCTTTATTTCTTTTGAGTAGAAGATCTCTGAAGATGGCTTGTCTGATTTATAAGATTTCAAATGACATCCAAAACCTTACTTGAACAAGTATTCTTAGTCTGCTCAGAGGGATTCCTTGCTTTTGGAAGTAGTGAGAATGTAAATCACACACAGGTTTCAATGCTCAGCATCCCTTAAAAGGTTGCCAAAAACATCATACAAGCAAAGACTAATGGCCTAATTCATCAGATTGCTGAATCATATCTCTAATCTTTAGTGTAAAAACACAGGTCTACGGAAATGCAAAGCTTGAACATGCTGAGTAACTTTACGATTTTGTCAAGAGGAATTTTCACTGTACAAAGGACTGGAGACTTAAAATGCCCATTAATACCAGTTATCAGTAGCTTTAGTCACCTGAATACTCACAGTTCATGAGAGTGGTGCTCACCTTTAGTTTGTGCTCACGTTCTTTGGTAACTTTTGTGAGCAGCTTTGCCTTTTGACGAGTTAATGCATCAACCAGGGCATCACACTGAGCAACAAGACAGGCTTCATAATCCAACCCGTTCTCCTAGAAGAAGGTGAGAGTCATATTCATCCAGGAAAGTGTATTTTACAGCTGAAGCTCTTGGTCACTCCTATCTGTTTTCCATTCAGAAAAGATTTCCTTTCAAAACCTTAGCATATTCTGTTCCCTTTTTGTTTTCTTTATAGCTGCACCTTTAACAATGGCTTACTATTAAGTAAAATTGTAAGATGTTACACTACAAAAGAGGATTATATAAAACCTTCACTTGTTGGCACTTTGCAGACAACGGTTGCTTGGAAGACACATGAATGTAATGCAATTTAAAATCTAAACCTGACATACATAGTGCATACCTGTATGTATATATATTATAAGAGAGTTCAGCCCTATTTTGCTTAATTACCTTACTGTAACTCTTTTGAAATAACTAGCAGAATTATGGTCCAGAATCTGATCTACAGTCTCACTACAAGGAAGTAACTTGGGTACAAATATTTTTCCTGAGATTGTATCTATTGTCGCAAGTACTTTAAAAAAAGATAGCCAGCACTTGTCAAATGCAGCTAGCTTGTATCTTCTCTGGAAACACATATTTGATTAACTTTTCAAAAGAAAAATACCAAACAGTCTGTTACTCACACTGTGACAAAACTCCCTGCTAGGTAGACAGCAGGATATCAGGTACATTCCACTTTGGTCCCTGCTGAGACCTGTCCATAAATGGGGATCTAATCTCTGAAAAAATGGTGCTGCCACAGAATCCCGCTTGGACTTGTAGATGTGTGGGTAAATGGTACCAAAAGGTCTTGTACTGACCCACTTGCTAGGGACAACTTTCACTACCATGGAAACCACACTGTAACGCTCACTCAATGAGAGGCTCTTCCTCGCCTTGTCTGCTCATGAGACCAGAAAACAGAGAAAGCTTTCAGGCTCCTTTTTCCAGCAGACCTTCAATTCTCCTCCCAGCTTTCCCCACAGTTCACCATATCAAAAAAAAAAAGCATTAAAAGTGAGGTTATTTTAAACACATGCTTGAGGAGAATGCATCTTTATGGCAAGCCATCACACACCTCCAACTCATAATTATCTTCTAGTTTTTGTGTATGCCTTTCTCTTTTCAGTTCATTTGCTTTAGCCTTCTTTTGAGAGTAAATTTTTCAGCACCGCATTCTTCCCCCCGCCCCACTATGATCCATGCATCCCTTTCTGCAGTTGAGGGAAGAAGGCTCATTTTCCCTTGGAAACTGCTTGACCTGGCCTCCATGGAAGTCCTACCACCTACCACCAAGAGGAGAGAGGGGCATGGAGGAAGCAGAGAGCTGAGTTACTGTTTACAGGTTTGCTGCAGACTCTTCATGTTTGTGTCTCTGCCTTCTCCACTTGCATCACACCTGACTCCCCCTAAAGCTTCCTTCCAATGAGCAACTCTTGAAGCACTGCTGTCTGTGTACAAGCTAAATCAGTAAGTGGATGTGATGCAGCATTTTTCTCCTTGTTTTCCATTCACACATCAAACAGGGTATTTGGCAGTATGCCTTTTTCAAATGAGAAAGGATGAAATTGCTACAGCAGATGGGAAAATGTGCAAATCGGATAATGACAGCAACAAGGAAGAACAAGGAAACAACAGAGGCAATAAGGAACTGGAAGTTTCTAAAAAGAGTAGACCAAGAGCTTTAAAAGTGGACTCATAAAAAAAAGGAAGGAAAATGAGCAGAAACTATCAGATCTCTGAAACTCAAAAAAAGAAAAGTAGGTTATGAATTTGCAGATTGCTCCAGGCAGCATAAAGGCACAGTTCCTGGCAGCTCTGGCAAGATCAGAGAGAGGAGAAAAGGCTGTGGATGGCTATCTGTCCCTTGCATTGAAACGAGATAATAAAATGTATATATGAATCATTCCTTTGTGTAAACATACATTTTTAAGGCATTTTTGCTGAGGGCTAAATGTTTGTATGTGTGTGTGGTACCATAATAAGATATCTATTAGTCCTAACCTGAACTGAGACACACGATTCTGGATATAAATCTACACACACACACAATATATCCATTCTACCACATAAAACAGTCCATGAATTGTTTTCTGGCCCATAGGCCAAAAGGCAAACGTCAGCTTGTGACATATCTAAACTCTTCTCCCCAGAGTAGCATGGCTGTATGCAACCTGTCTAGTGAGAGTAATTCCCAATGTGTGCTATCACCTAATCCTGCTCAGACATCACCTGGAAGAAGGACATTTGTCATGGGACAAAGTTATGCCAGCAACCTCATTAAGAGTTAAACTGTTTGGACAATCATGATCCAGCACTCAGGGCTGTGCCCTAGCTCTGTTTTATTTAATAATACATGTGCAGAAGATTAATCCTTACATTCTGGTTTGCTAAAATTTGTTGTCCTCATTAACTCATGTCCTCATTCATATTCATGCTGGTGACTGGCTAAGCATGTAAGGTTCATATCTAGCTTTGTATCCAGACAAACCTATGTTCTAGAGGGTAATCAGTGGATACAATTTCCTCTTCTCAGTTCTTCTCTAGCATTTAAACAATGAGCTACATAAAAGGAATTGTCTGGTCTTTTGATCTAATAGTAGAAGCTCCCTTATGCAGAGCAATTTGCCAGTGATTTTATTGAAACACATTAAAAGATTTTACAGCTTAGTCATAAACAGATGTAATAGGCCAGCTTTAGATTTCAGGAGAGAAAAAAAATGCATTTTTAATGGAGGTAGGTGACTCAGGAAAGTATTAGTGACAAATTATTGTTTTGGGATGAGTTATCCCATCCTAAAATAGCTGTCTGCATATAGGAAGAAGAATTCTATAGAAGTGTCTAGCCTAGGATAATGGAGGAAGCCTAAGTGACTAGGTTAGATGAGCTATTTAACTTTTAGATATTTAAAGTCAGTAGAGAAATCTCTCATTTCCAAAACATGTCATGGAGCAGGTACGTGTTGGTAGCCTCATGCTGGTTTCTCTCAATAGGATGTGCTTTTATTCCATTTGTTCTCTCCCTCTCACTGGGCAGTGTCACAGAAGAATATGAGGGTGGCTTGTGCCACCTCTGTTTGAGAGGCAGTTTGAGAACTTCGGCAGCATTTGTGGTGCGAATTAATAGTCTGGAGTGTTAAGAGGAACTTCTCAGTGATTAAATTCCAAACCAAATACAGATTTTCAAAATTCTGTTTTGGCTTTCTGTTAGTGGCAGAAGCAGGGCTTGCCCACCGATGAGAGATGGACAACCAGCAGAGCAGGCATACAGTAGAGGAGATGATATATATTCCACAGAAGCCATACTGAGCAGAGTGCTCCTGCAGATAACAAGCATCACATCCTGTACCCTGCAAGCTCACTGTGGGGAAGCTCCAACTCAGTCATATTCTGTAGGGTGAGAAGGGACTTGCAGATCATTTGACCCCCAACCCAGAAGAGTCCAAATTTAGTTGAAAAAGAAATCTGTTTCATTTTGGTTTTGTGTCTTCAATTATCGCACTAACCAGGAGTCCTTTTCTGATTATTAATTCTGTCCAATTACATGCATGAAAATTTCTTCTTCTTCATTAAGTGACCAAATTGATTTGGCAACATTAGTTTCTTTTTTCTTTTTTGACTTCTTATAAATATTCTGGTAAGCAGATTGACTGGATTTTATCCAGAAACAAACACATTTATAGCCAAATGCCACATGAAAAACAAGAAGTTAATTCTGAATGTGTAAAAATAAGAATTTATACTAAGTGCCCAGTTTCAGGAATTACAGTCAGGTAGGAGCCTAGAGCATGGCCAATGGATTCAATCAAATACTAATCAACACAGCTCAGATGTTCAGTATGAAGTATCAGTTTCTTGCAATAAACAGAAAACAACTGGTCTAAAAGCTAAGAGAGATTTGCAGACATTATTTGATGAATAATTTTGTCTAGCAAATACATTCAAGAAGGTTAGATGATTCCAGGAAATATGAGAACAGCAAAGAAGACAAAGTCATCAAATAAATTATTCACTCAGCTCTATTGATCACTGTATTACCCAAAGCACTAATATTCTACAGTTACCTGTATCTGCTGCAATAAATTTTTCAGCTGAACCAAAAACTCTTTTGCTTCCTTTGCTTTATCTGAAACGCCATTTAAAGCCTGAGATAGCTGTGCCTGCAAGAAAAAAAGTAATATTAGAGATAAAATGCAAATGTGTTTCTTACTAATCCTTGATTTTGACAATTAGCAATGTGCTAAAAGGCTTACTTGCTGTCACATGTACTCTTACACACACAGAGTGTTTGTGCTAGAAAAGAATAATTAAGATTTTAATTGTAATAAGATTTAATAAAGGTGAAATATGCATGTGGGGGCGGTCAACTATTGTGTCTACACACTCCACTTTACTGCAATGACTTAATAAGTCAAAATACCTTTAAAAAAGACAACTACCCACGTATATAAGGAAATAATAGTCTTACACTTACACAGTAACATCTGTCATGCTGAAAAATCCCCAAGCTTATCAAAATAGTGTTTTTTTTCCATCAAAGCTTGCAGTCCTTATCAGTGTGGTAGATTCAACCACACCTAAGACATATTAGAACCTCAAAGACAAATCTAAATCCCCTAGGGGCTCCAGTTTTCCATGCCTCAGCCTAACCAAAGAGTGAATATTTCTGGAAAAACAGAAATAAATAAAAAATTAAAAAGAACCCTTTGGATAACTTTTGCCTGATCACACACAGAATCACACAGAATGTTTGAAGTTGGAAGGGACCTCTAGAGATCATCTAGTCCAATCCCCCTGCTCCAGCAGGGACACCTAGAGCACGTGGCACAGGGTGGCATCCAGGCGGGTTTGGAAGATCTCCAGAGAAGGAGACTCCACAGCCTCTCTGGGCAGCCTGTTCCAGGGCTCTGTCACCCTCACAGGAAAGAAGTTCTTCCTCACGTGGAGATTAAACTTCCTATGTTTCAACTTGTACCCACTACCCCTTGTCCTGTCACCGGCCACCATGGAGAAGAGCCTGGCCCCATTCTCCCTACATTCACCCCTCAGATACTTGAATGTGTTGACCAAATCTCCTCTTAGTCTTCTCTTCTCCAGACAAAACAGGCCCAGCTTGCTTAGTCTTTCCTCATAAGATAGAGGCTCCAGTCCTTTAATCATCTTTGTCACTCTATGCTGGACCCTCTCTAGAAGATCAATCTCCCTCTTGTACTTGGCAGCCCAGAACTGCATCCAATACTCCAGGTGTGGCCTCACCAGAGCTGACCAGAGGGGGAGGATCACCTCCCTTGACCTGCTGGCAACACTCCTTCTCATATGGACCATTGGCCTTCTTGGGATCCTGATCTCCTTGGCATCCTTATCTCCTGATGCGAGGAGATAAGGAGCGTATCTGTTGTAAGCTCACATTGAAGACCAAACTTTTCATTTGCTCAGCTAGCAGCTGAGATCTCCAGACTGAAGTGGCAGGTTCCCAGTTGCCTGTAAGGATCTGAAGGGAGCTGACGTTCTGCTCCTGAGCACATCCAGAGCTCCTATCCCCTGAGCAGTGCTGTTCTTCACATAGCTTTCCTCCAAGCCTGATGAGGATTTCAGAAACCATGTGGTTCCACATGCCTGCCCTTGACAAGTCCAGACTGCACATTAGTTCTTTGTAAAAATACACTTAATGGTGACATGATAAGTCTCATCAGTCAGTGTCAAAGAGACCATTTTGGTTTTGCTCTGTGATACCTGGCTTTGCTGACACAGAGTACACCTAACACAAGGTCTGGACTCTTGTGCTAAGTCCCAGGTTAGAAACTTAGTCTCTTCTTGCATCTACTCCTTAGCCAGACTTGGCAGCTACCAGATTGCCAAAGCTCAGTCAATTATCCACAGCAAATGGATCTAACAATTGACATCAGGAAACAGAAAGCAAAACATCTTTTCTAGTGTCAGACTTTGAGAACCTTAGAGTCTCCTCTTGATTCCTTAGGTGTAGAAGGCACCTTCAGACAGGATGTTGTATGTGGGAAGGCACAAAGGTTACAAGTCCTCTAAGAGGAGACCTAACTGAAAGTCAGTAAATCACCATTCACTCTCTGCCCTCCTTTTGTTCCTGAAGGGAAGTAAATAACTGAATCTCTGCAAAGGGCACAGCTCATGTCTTCTTCATGCTGGCAAGACTGAACTTGCTTCGTGACAGTCTGGATGTCTCCTCCACATCCTCTCTTGCTCTCGCTCATTTGAGTAGGAGGAAGAAGATTGGAGTGTGGCAGCTCCTAATGCACGTTTCGCACCTCAGCCCCTAAGGTAGACAGCAGTATACAGGCAAAGAGGGACCTGGGTAACTCTGTACAGCTGTGCTATAAGGAGGTATATACTCACTTTTACTGTGAACCAGAACTCAATTACAAAAAAAAAGAAGCCAGCCTTGTTTTTTTTTTTTTGTGTTGTTTTCCTCATAGTTGCACAAACTTTCCCCTTTAGGCCCAGTTGTAGGTAGTACATCAGCGCTAAAGTTGAATATATAACATGCTCTACCACAACACACTTGTAACAAATGTAATGGGAAGATTGTCCATTATTGTGTTTGTCTGTTAATATTTATTCAATGTTCTCTTGCACAAATTCCTACCACTACATACACACACACACAAAAAAAGGAAAGCAATCATATTTGATTGAAAGCTTAGTGGACTCACTGGATCAGACCCTAATCCCTTGAAAAGGTCCTTATTTTCTGCCAGATCAGCCCATCAAGACTTTAAACTAGCTCCCCATGAGCTAACTGAGATTTAAAGCATACTCTTCTGGATTGCAGCCCCCCTCCATCCACAAGGCATGCTTGAGTGTTTGGCTTGTCAAACTGGCATATGACAAGGTGAAACTAGAATATGACAAAGCAGCAGGGGAGGAAGAGAGAAAGAAATAGCAGGCAAAAGCATCCTATGTTCTTCCAGTGACTGGACCACCAGAATCATCCCAGTGTGACAAGACCTCCTGTCTTTCACATTGAAGACAATCACTGGACCAGCAAATGTAAAACTTTACCTCTCCAACGTCCACCCTCACTCTGAAATCAGATACAAAGTTTATTTTACCAGAAAAAAAAATAAAAAGAGTCAAAAAATGTGTACAGTCATGACAGCAGCCATAGAAATCTGAGTCCACGCAGATGAACTGTAACCAACATAGGTACCGATGTCAGTGAGCACAGTCACCCTCATTTCCTGGCACACTACCATTCAGCAGAACTGGAATAGAAAGTCCTGACAAAGTCGTTGATCAAAGGGCTCCTAAGTGAACCTCCACTCTCGTTAAAAGCTGTGGTTGCACTAATGCAAGTGCAGCATGAAACTAAGGAGAAGACCAGACCTCCATTTATGAAACCCACTTAGAGATAATAGCCTTGTTTTTCTAAGCATGTGTAAAAGATACCTTACAAAGCAGAGGAATTTAGTCATGTATTTCCCATTAAAATCAAATGGAGCTACATGACTAAGCCCTTAGTAAACCAAGCAAAGCATTAAAAAATGCCCTGTTCACTCAGAACAATCTCCCATGCTGAAAAAATATTTACTTGAAGCCAAACTGAAACGTTACAAGCAAGCTCCACTGACTAACACAATTAATAACTCCTGACAAACAATATTCTACATACTGCTACTTTAGTTTAATACTTGGTATCACAACAGAAAATGACGGTTCTAGAGATGGACACAAACTTTCTACTTCTATCAAATACAGGGACAGAGAGATAATGAGAGCAAGTAATTAAATCCCGATAGGCATGGAAGACTCATGCTTCCTTTGATTTTAGAAAATGAGCCAGATAATTCCATCGCACTTTTTCAAACGAACAGTTCATGCTCATTTAACTTTGTTTCCTTCCACCTCTCTCTGGCAGCAGATTAACTATTGATTAGATAAACTCATCCTGGTGCTGAGTCCTGAAACAACCTTCATGTTTTTGGGAACACAACGCTTGAGGTCAGCATAAAACAGAGGCACTCTGGCACCAATATTTTTCTTTGACAGCTAGACTGCCTGCCCTTCACAGACCTCTACAGGCCTATCCAGATGGACCTTCTGATGCTATTCCTTCATATCACCCAGCATTTATACATGTATGTGTGTGTGCGTGTATATATATATGTGTATATATATATCCATATGGAGTGGGCAGAGCTTAGATATGTCCACCAATCTGCATCATTTTTTAGTTTCTCTAAAAGGGAAATGGTATAGAGCAGCATAATGGGGAAACCTGTGGCATTAACAGGAGTCAGCTAGCCCTGTACAGCTGTGAAGCCAATACTACAGCTGAGGGTGTAAATGCACTTCTCATTGCATGGTCTAAAACAGTAAACAGACGAGCTTACATACTTTGTGATATACCACTATACATTGTAATATACCACTATATTATTAGATAAGGCTCAGACAAAGCAGTAGTCAAACAGTTTCTACAATAGGCTAATGCAGAGGTGGATGGCATTGAAAAGGCTCCAAAGGCTGAGGACAGGCACAACAATTGTCAAAAACAGGTCTAGAGTCAGTAGTAAAATTGTGTTGTTAAGTTTGGTGCTGTGGCATAATAGCGCCCTGTGGGAGGGTGGAAATTGTACTGAAAGCCCTCTCGAGGTTAAGAAATCTGGTCGCTTTGCCTTGGCAGGCGATAAGCAGATGCCTATCAGCTGATCACCAACTATATTGTTACAGAAAAATGTCAATCTGTTAAATTTACTGGACTAAGAGTGCTTGTGAGGGACAAGCCTTTATACTTGCCTCTTTACCAGGTATACCTGGATTATCTGGCGAGAATGCAGAAAACCTGA
Organism: Tinamus guttatus; assembly: GCF_000705375.1. Next base: position 8,464 of record NW_010582661.1, on the reverse strand, counting down.
ATTACATTTGGCATACCATTCAATGTACAACATTTCTACGTAAGTAATTGACGGCTTGGCCAAAACTGCTACAGGTAATGAACTTGTAGAAATTGCTGTCTGTGAGAACTATTGCCAAGCACAAGTATCTAATTTCAAAGCAATTTATCTGAATGGATGTGAGCTGATCATTTAGGCTGTCTGTCTATATGGCTCCATTATATTTATTCTGCCAAGCGTATTGTTCTGGGAAAAAATTATGTCCATGAGGGAACAATTTGAGTCACAAAATTAGTTAATTTGGGTGTTGTTTTTTTTTTGATTTCACTAAAATTTTCACATTAAGATTGAGAATATATATATCAAGAGAAAAATCACATTCTGTGACAGTGTGACAGTGTACTCCCAGAAAAAAATATGAGGAAAATATAAAACAGCACAGTATCGTTCATTCTTTTGACAATTTTTGACAATAGGAAAAAAGAAGGAAAAAGAAAATGATTGACTATGCATTCAGATTACCCTAGAGTTTATCGCATTCTTCAAAAAGGCATTAAACTATTTTAACTCAAACTAGACCTTAACACAACACCAGCTGGTCTCTCACAATCTGCAAGAGATTAGCCATATCTGAACATTGAATTCTGTCACTGCTCATTAAAATAATTCTGCTCAGTATTGGATTCTGCCATTAGCATAAGTAGCAAAAGCTGTGAATTTGTGATCTGCTGCTTATCAGTCAAGAGAATTTCTGCTCTAAACAAGTAATAATCACACGCTGGTGAGGAGATGACTAAGCCCTTGGCAGAAAATATTCCAACTAAAAAACACATTGAAGTAGTTCATCTTTCTCAGACGGACAAACAGTGCAGTTCACACCAAGTGGTATTATTTTTCTTTAAAATTAAAGCTTTAAAATTTAGCCATTTTTCCTTGCCAATTATCTTGGGTTAGACTGAGCTCAAGAAGTACGTTGCTGAAGATGGCTGGGATCAGTCTTGACCTTGGCCTTTCGTGCAGAGTCTGAAATGGTGTCTCAGTGTTTCCTTTTCTGCCAACTCCCATGGAGCGAAAAGGAAGCAGCACTGTGGGCAGCAGAGCCACCCAAGTTCCTGACACCGCCTGTAGGACAAGTCCTTCTCCCAGAGGACAGCTGGGAGCTCCACGGAGCCCCCATCGGCACTGAGGTGTTGGAGTCTTCTCTCCATGTTCATATTCAATAACAGGTAACTGCCCCTGGGTCCACTATTCTTAACAAGAATGAACCAACTTTCTGCACTCTTTTTTAACTTCTAAGTTTATTCTGCCTTGCTCTTCACTCAAATAGTTGAATGTCTGACTTTTGAAGAGGAGATTGTGCCCAAACAGCCCAACAACCTCACTGGGTTTTGGCCAACTGTACTTGCTGCCCAGTGAGCCACTCTGCAATCTGCTGGAGGAGCTCCAGGGACCACAAAGGAGCCCCTATGTCAGGGCAGGATGAATTGAACTACCACATTAGGTAAGCCAGAAAGTGCTTTATCTGCTCCCAAGCCCCATACTACTTTTCCTGGTGCATTTTTCTGTCATGACAGGACCTTCCAGCTACTGTTGCTCTCCTCTTTTGAGTATTTCCCTCTCCCTCTATCCTCAAAGAGCCCTGTGACACAACATGAGGTCAGGAAGCCTCCAATGTATCCCTTTCACACTTTCACAGCTAAAAGTTTCTGGTGGCCCCAGGCCACCCTCCATCATTGACAGAATTAGAAGGGGAGTAAAGCCACAACAGAAGGAGCATCCTGTACCCTCCCTGTGCTTGCAGCCACCTGCAAGAGGACGGGGGGGCCAGAGAGGCCTCCCCAGAACTCTGTGACCAGCCCACAGCAGGGACAGACTTGACAGCTCCAAGAGTGAAGGGGCCATGGCAGGCACCTCATGCTGGGGCATCGCTCCTTACCTTGTGCTGCTTCCACATGGCGCCCAGGGCCTTGACGTCGTGCTTGGCGTGCCGGCCCTCCTCCAGGCACTGGTAGCACACGGGGCTGCGGCAGCTCACGCAGTACATGCTGTAGTTCTCCAGGTCGTGCTCCGCGCACGTCGGCACCTT
>NW_010582660.1:106367-119399 GCF_000705375.1 Tinamus guttatus | reverse complement strand
CAAAAATAATGCAGCAGAGCTTTTCCTTCCCAAAAAGAAAAAAAGCAATTTTCATTCCATCAGGGCATCAGCAAAACAGACATGAACTCAGTGCCAACAGGCACACAACATACACCCTATGAAGGGTGTTTTATATGATATCTCCACAGTGTCAGACAGATGGGAGAAAGAAAACACTGGATTAGTTTTGCAGATGGAAAACTTTGGAGCTCCCAGCCCGCCTGGCATCCAACAAAGCTTCGGGGTCCTTCCTCGGGGTTCTAAGTCTAAGCCCAAGCCCCTCTTTTCTTCACAGCAGCGCGTGACAGCAGAGTCATCCTGTCCTCATTAGTTCTGACGCTTTTATAGGAATATACTGCATTCAATTAAATGTTTTTGCAAAACAAATATTCCTTTCTGAAATGTTGTCTATTCATTCACTGGAGCGTGACCATTGTTGTCTTCTTAGTAAATAAAATTAGTTTTGATTTTTTTTTTAATTATAACACAAATTAGTCATTAGCCTAATGAAAAGCCTTTTTCAATCTCCTGGATAAGCGCTGCACGCATTTCTATTTTTTTTTTTTAATGGTAAATTTAATAGAAGCCAGGCCCTGTTCCCCTGCTGCCAATCAAGGCAAGAAATCAGAAAGAAATAAAGGCACTTGCAGATTTCTTCCCTTCTTGGTGCCATTTTTGCAATGAGTTATTCTTCAGTGCCTTGTCTCCTCTGAAATCAAAGGAAAGCAGATCACTAGCGTGATTGGCAGGCGGCTCATGCCCTTCAGCATCTTCCCTGTTTCTCTGATCATCCGACTCGTGGTCAGAGCCTCAAATGGGCCATTGACAAAAACCAGGTGATGAGGAAAGTGCATCCCTGCATGCGGCCCCGCAAATCCGATTTCACACTGAAATCAACACTGATTTCCTGCCGTTCTTCTCTGCCTTGATGTGGGGCTACGCTCCAGGCTCCGCTGGAGAGACGCAGGGAAGCGCCAACGCGCTGAAGCCTCCACATCCCGGAGAGCTGTGGGAAACAAGGCCAGATCACTTGAGAAAAGGCTTTTTAGGTCTCCAAAAATATTCAAGCAGTTTTGGGGTTGTTTCATTTGGTGGATAAATTGCAAACTCTTTGCAGAATGCTTTAACAGAGGAAAGCAAAGACAAGGTCTTTAGCATAAGCCTGAAGAAAAGAACATATTAGGTCATTAGTGCATGGTAACTCTACAAAATATATGCTGACTTGACATGCATTTGTAGAAAAAAAAAACTGAGAAATTCAGCTGGGTACACAAAGAGCTTATAGTTTACACTAAACTCTTCCTCTACGGTAAAAGATGATGCTTTTGTTAGCACAATATTAATGTTTATAAAGCATCTTGGCATGAAACACTGTTGGCTTTCCTTTCCGGTGTGTTATAAAGTCATCACGGAAAGAAAAACAGATGATCCCTAATGCACCACATTATTGTTGCGCTGGTATCTCCTGATACAGCACAGACAATAAAACTCTGGATCTTCATTTGTCACACCTCTTTAGCTCCCGGAATGGTTTGAAATGAATATAAGTCTTTTCCCTGAGAAGAAAATAGAAGTTACTCTGAAATCGTTGATATTTCAGCTCTGCCAGTTCTTACTCAAGTGTTAGTGTAATTCTCTTGTGAGTATTCTTCAGTTCTTGTGCATTCTTGTGCGTTCCACCAAAGAGTTTTTTTTTTTCCCCGTGGTTTTGGAATTCGTTCTTCTATCTGTTTCTCATTGTATTCTTAACCTCTTCTTTTGTTTTAATATAAAAGAGCAAGAATGAAGCTGGTGTTCTTTAATTTGTGACTGCTCTTTAATGCTGCAAGAGCTGCTGATGGCCCCAGGCCTGCCAAGGTCCCCGTGGGGCTGCTGGTTCCTAGGCTATAGGTTGCCCCTGATTCAAGGGAAATAAGAACTGAGTTGCTCAGACAGCCCTTCTCTCAGGTAGCCTTAAGGAAAATAACCACGATGCCAGCGAAGCCCTTGTCTCCTCATCCCCTGCGGGTTGTCCCTCTCCCTGCATCGCAAGGTTGATGCAGCAGAGAAGAGCAGCTCTGATCTTTGTACGGCTCTAAGCAATTTGGGAGGACACAACAAATTTAAAGCCTTTTATTCAGTGCTTGCTTTCTGCCTTAAATGAGTATCAGTACCATTATCACTACTTTTATAGACACAGAAAGGGAGTTACCAAGGGTGAGGTGCCTTAGGCCATCTCGCAGTCGCCAGATACATTCCAAAACCTCAGCCTGGCATTTCAGCCGTTCAAAGCTGCCTTCTCTGTCCACTCGTCATCTCTCAACTGTCTTTTGTTACTTCCATGCTTCCATGGCAATATTAGGAGAGCACATTGATGGCAAGGGACCAGCCTTGCTCATCTTTGTGAAAATCCCTGGGATTTCTTTATTCTGCTCAGCTTCCCCACTCAGAAGAGCTCAGTTCCTCCTGAGGCTGTGGCTGGTGACGGATGCAGGACAACAGGGATGCACTGAGCAGCACACGTTGATTTGGGTCCTGCCTCCCTGCACCTCTGCAGGCTACAGGTTCTGTATATTCGGGACACCATCCCTCTGTGAGAGCATTAATTATTACTGCTGCTTGCAAACTGATCTGGGAAATAAAATGGGTTTTCTAATTCTGTCACTGGAGAAGAACTTTTAGCTAATCATCTGGAGGCAGATGGAATTGGCAGAGATGGCATAAAGGCCTGCACTAATTACTCCCTATGTCTCAAGAACTGATAAGAGACTTGATTTATGCCTGGAACAGCCTGATAATTCCGGAAATAATAGATATTGTATGACTTAATTAATCAATGTAAAGACCTGGTGCACTGTGATTTTGAGCAGGCAGCTGTGCTACAGCCCAGGTGTGTGGAAGGTGGGTTAGAGCACTGCTACTGTGAGGAGCATAAATGTACCTGCTAATGGTCTCCAGCAGGGACAAGGATTTAGCCTGGATTTAGTGCCTGGCTGTCTCTTATCATGTTCAGGGGGCTCTTGTTTTTGGAGAACATGTGTGCCAGATGTGATGGCACATGGGATCCAGCCATGCTAGACCAGAATCTATGTCAGGGACCAGAAAGCTATGTTTTTCCCAGTAGGAGTCAATTGACGATATCTCAGATACCACCACGAATGCCCAGAAGGACTTGTCTGTTAGGGCTGATGGAACGATACATAACTCCAGGGTTAGTTTTAGCCTGCTAGGAGGCCTAATGACAAGATATGTGGGCATGGGTTTATTTTCTCCTCGTAGTTCTGCTATAAGCAGGTCATTTGGTCTTCAACAAGTCACATATCTTTATGCCAGGTCTTTAAAATGGAGCCAGTGATACTGCTCTATGTCGCTTGCTTCGACATAGGCTGATGCTATAGGTTCCTGTAACTTTAGTTTTCTCCTTTTTGGTTGTACATGGTCACAGTAGGTTCTGTGCTGTAAATGCTCTAACCTGGAATAGTGACTGGAGAGGGGCTACACTGGGATGCTAGAGAGCACAGAGACAAGTTGAAAATGCTCTGGGGACACTTCCTTCACTGACGTGAGCAGAGGATGCTTACTCTGAAACCTAACAGGCATGTGCTGACAGTGGATGTTGTCTACTGCTTCTCTTTCTCCTCCATGGAAAACTTCCTGATGCCTCATCTTTGGAAGGTTTCCCACCCCCAAATGTCAATAATTTTAAACCTAATTTTACCCTAATTGCTTTCTTCCATCCTTCTCTGGGATGCAATCTATATCAGCAACACGGTTTGTTTAGAGCAATTTGAATAATCTGCCTTGCCTGTACAAATGTCAGGCTGATATTTACTGGCAGTGCCAGGACCCAGGCACATCCCCTCAGAGACACGATAGAAGGTCAGCAAAGGTTGGAAGGACAAGCAGAGATTTCCCTCTCTTTTTGCCTCTACCGCCCTGCTTTCTATTGCCTGCCATGAAGTTTCCTTACGGAAGGACTGTGTGAACTGCTTGACTGTTTGAACTACATGGGTGATAGCAGGGGCAAGAAGCCATTTCAAAACATGAGCTAGATCCTGCTTGCAGTGAAACAAATCTCTGATTCGTTTTCCTCCTGTCAGTGTATGAAATTCCTTGCTTTTTGTTGCCACTAGGCTGTATCATACAGGGCAGGAAACGCCTGGATGCTGCTCCAGCCGTCCTCTCTTTGCTATATGTGTTAGTCATTTAGTCTTGCATTAGTCATGCTCATCTGTTGAGGTCACACATGCCATAAGGTCACTACGACTCTGCTGGCCTGAGCTGGATGGTGCCCCATAGGTCCCTGCATTTGATGCTGCAAAACCAACCTACATTGGACCTAAAAGGGAGCACCAGGATGGAGCTGCCTCTGCTCCGTGCAGTGTCTGGCAGTGCCCAGAGCCGCTATGAAACTGATAGTCGAAAGGGTATTGGACTTGTTTTAATTTCTGAACACACAGTTTAAATGTCCATACTTACATTCAGAACCAATAGACACACACGACAGCTTTCCAGACTTCACAACCATTGTCACTTACATAATAGTAAAGTGGTTACATTACATTTGAGATGCAGTTTGGTTTAGAATGTAAAAGTGTTAGGAATACAATGGGTCCTGTCAACACTTTTTTATAGTCTTGCTTTTATTCTTTTTCATTGTGTTTGAATGATTCCTGGATACTCTAAGTCTCTTACACGGGCTAATGAAAATAACACAATGTAAATGGATTACGCAGCACTGTAAAGCCATGGCTTATACATAATTCCAAGTTCAGTGCTGTGGCCTTTTCTTTTTCATTTTTATAAATCTTCCTCTTAAGATAAAGTGTTTTTCTTTTAAGAGATTCCCTTAAAGACTTTCAAAAATACTTTTTCAGCCAAATTTTCTGATCCATTTTCTGCTCTGAGCTGATCCTGGCAAGGCAGCCATAAGCTCAGCTTAACAAGGTAGTTAGTTAGAACAGGTTTAGTGGTTTTTTGCATCACTGGAGCACTACAAAGCAAGCAGTGCGTGCCAGTAAATCTGTTCTCTAGAGCATAGAAAGTGGTAACACCCTTCTGATGGCCTTAGCTAAAATGCCATAAGAACTTCACACAACCCAGTATAGCCTGTAACACTTTAAGTTGGGAAAGGGAGGGAAGAGAAGTCTATGTACATTTATTTTAGCTTGTGGTTCTCCAGATTTTAGCTTTGCTAAGATTTCATCTTTCCTTCAAGTTTCTAAAGTCTCCAGTTCTAAAAATACTTTGCATGTCCAAGCCATGCTCTTACACCTTACTAGTCTGCATGTGTCCATTGAATTCAATATTTCTCTGGGTTAGCATCGATTCTTGCAAGCGACTGCTGTTCTCTTGCCTGTGTTCAATGGGGTCACCATCCTCTATGCCATTGCCCTTCCGGAGGCAAAGGACTTTCTGAAAACTCTGCTTGAAGTTGTCAGAAAGAAATCCATAAAGAATGGGGTTGGCACAGCTGTTTGCATATGACAGGACCACCACAAAGAAGTACACCCCTACCAGCACAGGGTCTTCTGGCAGTATAAATATCAAATTGACAATGTTCATCATGTAAAACGGGAGCCAGCAAAGCACGAAGACGACTACAATGATCACCACCATCCTGGTCACCTTCCTCTCTGATCTCCTGCGTCTTGTAGACCCAACACGGATCCCTGAAGATTTGACTTTAATCACAATCAGCAAGTAGCAAAGGCAGATCACCAGCAAAGGGCCAAAAAAGCCCAAGACGGAGGTGTAAATGATGAACGCTGCTGACCAGATGTTGACGGGATCGGGCCAGTTCATGTTGCAGGTCTGCAAGACGTCCTGCACATCCGAAAAGATGATGACTGGAAGCACCACCAAGAAGGAGAAAGTCCAGACCGTTGTGCTGATTAGCTTGGCCACCCTGGGACGTCGCCACTTGGTTGATTTGATGGGGTGAACTACCGCCAGGTAGCGGTCCATGCTCATCACAGTCAAACAGAAAATGCTAGTGAATTGGTTAATGCCATCCACAGTCATAACCAGTCTACACAAAAAAGAGCCAAAAGGCCAGTAAGAGATGGCGTTCTGGGTAGCCAGGAACGGCAAGCCCAGCATGAAGAGTACGTCGGCAACGGCTAAGTTCAAGATGTAAATGTTGGTGACAGTTTTCATCTTGGCGTAGCGTAAAACCACGTAAATGACCAAGGTATTGCCACTGAGTCCAACTGCACATACAAGGAGGTAAAAAATGGGAATCAGGACTTTGTGGACATATTTGAAAGTGGGTAGCTCAGAGAACGTCCTGTTCTCTGTCATATTTGTCAGCAATGAATAATTTACATCACCGGAACTTGCTTCCACGCTAAATGTGCTGGAAAAATATAAAGGATCCATAGTTTTCAATCTCCAGTTTTTCCTTTAAGGTCAAGAGAGATTAAACTTCACGAGCATCTTGTTCCTAGAAAGAAGGGAAAAAAAGAAAAAAAAAAAGGAGGGAGAAAAAGAAAGTGAATTTGAAGTAGACTAAGATTTTCTGTCTATAGCCAGAATCTGTGTTTGAATTATGCTGTTAGTATAAGTGATAAGATTAAAGCCTTAGAAGAGGAATCTCTTGCTGATGGAGCCCAGTTGCCCACCTCAGGGTACAACACTTAGGGTTAATTTTAAGGAGCTCTGGGTGATGGGGTAGGAGGCTGGATGCAGCCATGGAGATGGGGCCTGCACAGTTGTCCAGAGCTCTTCAAAGCTGGTGAGAGGTAAAATGTTTGAAAGCCCTGGAATTTGGTCCTTCTGGATGCAAAGCTTGCTGGTAACAAGCCCGGTCCTTTCTGAGGAGAGTTGCTGAGGATAAATTAATTCCTGTATATATCCTGTGCTTTTTGGCAAGAAAACGTTTGACTGTCTATCATTCCTTAGCCTGTTTCATCAAACTTTTCCTCTCTCTTGAAATCAAAGAGCAGGGGCAATATTCAGCTTACGCAGAAAGCCAATTAAAAAACCCCAAATTAAAATCTAAAACAACTGAAAACTGAAAACAGGTTAGGGATCAATTCTGCTTACAAATAAGAAAGTGCAGCTTTGGGGTTAGTGCCAAGAGATTTAAACTTGTGCTTGGTACAAGTCTGAGTAGTTGGGACTGATTCAGCCACCTCGCTTGAGCCCTAGGTGCTTTTGTAATTCAAAGACAAATATAGTTCCTGCCTTTTCGCATCCGAAGCTCCACTGCAATGTTTCACGGGTCTCCTTGTTTACATAGAAACTGTCTGAGCTGATGCATTCAAATGCCACTTGCAGCCTGGCAGACCAATTGAAAACCCCCCGGAGAACATCGGCAGCTGTGTAGGTGGGGAAACAAAACCCTCCATAACAACCAACAAAACCCTAGGAAAAAATCAGTGAACTCCAAGGTGGAAATGACCAAGCCTGAGAACATTTCTCCGCTGCACCATCCTTGCACACGCAGGCACAGGACCTCTGCGGCAGAGAGGGACACACTGTTTCTTTTCCATCTCTCAAGATTGTCCTGACATTTCTGAATTCCTTTCCTCTCATCCCAAAGTGAGGTTTTTATCTAAGAAATACCTTTCTTCTGCCCTAAATCTCCAATGCAGCAGGCATCCTCCCTGGGCAAAGAGAACTGAACTGATTAACTCAAGGAATGGGTTTATTTGATAGCCTGAAAAGGGTTGCAGTTTCCAAAGCTTTGTCTCTGTGGCATATCTAATTCATGTGGGTACTTATTAATTTGTTCTTTCCCTGAACATGTTCTAAGGATATGTAAAGATTTATGATTTAGAGGAATAGAAACACAAAATTCCAGCCTGGCCCAAGATCTCTGTCAAATCTAGGCAGCTCTTCAGGTGAAGATGCCAAGGGCATGCGCGGTGACTCCTTCTCTCATAGCATGATGATTAGGTGTCCATTCCATGAATGTGAATATAACACCATGGCAAAAACAGCCAGACCACCTTGTATCCATGACTTCAGGCAAACCCAAAATACAGTATTATGCGAACATGCAAAAGTCTATTCGTCTCCAAGAGAGGTGAAAAAAATGCAGTGGGTGAGAGCAGAAACTCCCCCAGCTACCGGTAGTAATCAGAAATAAACTGTCCAGATTTGGAAATGTGCAGATGGGGAGTAGGTGTCTCACATGTAACTTCAGGCTGGGAAGAGATGTTCCAGAGAAGTCAGAAATCCAGGGTAGTGGGGATAGAAAAGCTGAGAAAGATGCTACAGCTCAAGCAAAAGCTTAAGATGGAGAGGAAAAACAGGGAGGGAGGACCTGCAGGTTGGGAATAAGCTATGCTGAGCTTTGAGTTTAGATGGGTTGTCATGGGTAGGTTGTAAAGACCACGGTGGGGACATTGCAGCCCCTAATATTGTCTTGCAGCGAGAGGCATCACCCAAGGGGATGGAAGAAACCTCTTTTCACCTAGAGCGGTCGAGACTGAGCCAAACAATGCCCCATCAGGGACAAAAAAAAAACAAAAGTTTTGTTCAGGATTGCAAAAATTGTGCCAGTGCTGTCAGTCAGCCAAGAGGAGGTCAGGAGCTGCAGTGGCTGCTGCTTTCATCCCGACACTTGAAAGGAATGAGGGTGTCTCTTCATCTTTTAATGTTAGCTCCTTTCTCCCCAAAGTACATGCATTACATGTTCTTGAAATGGTACTTGGAGCAATACTAGAATAAATTCTTCTAGCCTCTTCCTTCTTTCACATTTATAAAGGAGCCTTGGGAAGGGCAGTGAGGAAGAGGAGTCTCTCTGTGATGGCTGGATGCCCTCAAATCCCTTCTTGCCCTGAAGATCTCCTGCTGCATGAATCACCTGTTTGCAGGGGCCCCAGGGTCCTCTAACTGCCTGTTGCTGGTATCCCCACACCCTCCCAAGAGAGGGGAAGTTTTTTAATAACAATATCTTAATTATATTATCAGTATCGATATTATTAATAAGTTAATAATAAGGGGGGTTGATAGAACTCCCATGATCTGTTCCTCCTGCAGTGGTGTCTTCAGGGAGTGGAGGTAACGCAGCAACATGCTGGTCTGATTTTTTTTGCATTTTGGGGTTCTTTTCTTGATTTCCTGAGAGCGTTAGTCCTTGTTCTAGGTGATTTTTGTCCCATTTGATGATCTGTGCCTTTAGTTCCAGGAGAAGTCGGAAGGAAATGCATTGCTAAATCTGTCATGAGAAGCCCTTAATCTTTCCCATGGATGAGAGCTGATTGGTAGCATGGGCAAGGAGCTGCCACCACCTGAATGTCCCCTACACTGACTGGGGACATGATGAGCTCAGAGTCACCCTGCCCTGAAAACTGAGCCCAGGTCTCCAGAGTCCGAAATCAGCCTGATCCACTAAGGCTTTTAAACAACATTGCCTTTGCTTTGCAGCCACTAATATTCCAGTCTTCATCAGAGCACGGCAACAACAGAAACGAACAGCTGCAAAAAGCCTGTTTTGCTGGCAGCCCGTGGCTAGCAGAGATGATTTTCCTCTCTCTAGTTGATAACCTCACCCATCACTGGTACAATTTTGTCTGAATGCCTATTGCCACTCCAACAGTTAATGGCCATGAGCTTCAACAAGGGATAACTACATATAATTAAGACATGCTGAGTTATACGTTTTGGTACCTTTTGATACTTGCTTTGGTATCCCTAATTAATAGATTAATAAAACACCACCTTTAGGGGCCTTTCATTCTTCCAGATTTTGTTCTCTTTGGCTGTTTGGGCTTAGAGACATCACACTGAGATACTTCATACATTATGGGCTGCCTGCTTAAAATACACAAACCAAAAAGGAGGATGGAGCTAAGGACACGGATCCAAAGTAATCACTGGTATAACTTCAAGCTCTGCCTTTGCTGAGCATTGCCCTGGAAAAACAGGAATCCATTGCAGCTGAGCAAACTTGACTGCTCATGCCTGTGTCTAAGGAAATGGAGAGAAGAAAGGGCAGAGATATTATGATACAGACCATGCTGCTCAGAGCAAAGTGTTTAGACTTTAATGCCCTCAGCAAACATGATTTTGGTGGATGCAAAGCAGCCCCTTAGTGCAGAGCAATCACAAGGGAGAAGAAATCTTAAAACTTTCCAGGCAGATCAAGGCTGAAATTACTCGTGGTTGTAGTTACAACAGCAAAACAAAAATAGCTCTGTGAAGTGCAATGCACCAGGGTAACCGCTGGGCATAGCCGGGATCGAGAAGGAATTGCATAAAGGAACCTAATTTTTTGCACAGGGTATGATCTTGCTGCCTGGAGTCATAACTGTGCCTTATGCATCATCGAATGTAGCTGCTGCGAAGATGATTACAGTAACAGAAAGGTAGATTACTGCTTCCAGGTGCAGCCTAACTACCAGGAAGAGAGAAAATGCCAATCCACACAAATCCGCCTTTAAAACAGATGGTCTTAGGAGCGATGGGGAGAAAAACACCCAGGTTAATAGCCAAGAAATATTGAATGGCAGCAAAACTTCATGTCTTCTGCACTGTCCCGCGATGTTGTAGTGGCCTTTTTGCTGTTGTGAGGAGAAGAAAAACTCTGCTTGTTTCTTTACTAGTCTGCTCTTCTGGTGCTGAATGGTCATTGCCTGAGATGTAGCCCTTGTGGTCCTGGGGCTTTGCACTGCAGGGAATGGGCAGGCAGGGCTCAAACCCACTCCTTGCAGGGAAGCGGGTCCCTGTCTCAGGGGACAAGCTGGGAGATGCCAGGGAAGCTGCTGGGGCCTGGGCTAGCAGCAGGGCTGCAGCAGGGTCTGCCCGAGGGGAGCATCACACCAGCATCTCCAGCTTCTGTAGTGGTAACAGGGTTCTTGCACTAAATCAATATTTACACAGCAGCATAGCGGTCTCAGTATTTCATAGGCTAAATTGCCTAGGGAAATTTTTCTCTCCTCCCGCCCCATCCCACTGCCCGAGAAAAGAAAGCAAAAGGAATGAGAACTCCTTCCCTATTGCAATCTGTCATTTGATACTTTTCAAGGTGAGCTTTTTCACTGCAGAAGAACGGGGGTCATTGATTTTTCTCTCCAGAAGATATAACAGGAAAACTTTCCAACACAGATTGGTTCTGCTTCGTCTAGCTTTGTAGTACTAAACACTAATCAGCTGAGGTCAAAGCTGAGCCACTCTGAACACTATCAAAATCTCTAGGAATTGCATTTTCAAGCTGGCAACTCTCTCTTACCTGCCAGCTCTGGCCAGCCTAAGGTTTCCTAGAGCACCCTGCGGATATGTTACCTGATGACTTGGTCCTATTTTCAGTTTGCAAACAAACAGCCCATAACACACTCGTACTTTTGTCAAATATTTGCTATATACTACTTCCTCCAAACAAATTTCAGACCTTGTCCAGGTCAAAGATTACTCACTTTGGTCGAGCTGGTGTTGTTACACAGTCATACACGCCACATGCTCCTGGTTTTGCTCCCGAATCAGTTGATTTGAACAACTTCATGCAGAAAGGAAAGCATGCAGCCTGGCACCTCCATGCTTGCACCTGCACAGGAGGATGTGCAGATAAACTCCTGCTGTTTATTGGAGCAATCTGGGACTTTTAGCAAAATACTTTTCTCCTCTCTCCTCTTCATCCATTAAAAAGGAACAGACATCAGGGCTGTGCCGGACTCAAAGACAGCTCAATCCTGGTGCATTTTGATCACAGAAACGGTATCTGCTCTCGAGCTCGGCTCCTCTCTGCTGCACAAGAGCTCCCTTTCCCGTGCAGGGGTCCTGGTCGGAGCACGGTGCCGGGTATCCAGCTCGGATCCGCGCTCCCGCTGGCTCTGCTCCGGATGCTGGCGTGCCGGGCAGCTCTCTGCATGCAAGCTCAAGCAGGCAAATCCCTGCGCCCTGCTGCCCCCCGCCGCTCTCCTCCCTCACAGGACCTTAAAAAGTCTCCACTTCACCCCAACACAAGTCTGCAATGTCAAAACACCAGAATGGGGGATTTTTTTGTTTTGTTTTCCTTGCTCTTTAGTGAAAAGGTCTGGGAAAAAGCCATGCCCAGGTCACTGGGAGCTGCAGTGACAGGCTGCAAGGGGCAGGAACACACGGGCGCTGCTCAGACCAGGCTGATCATCACTCCCCAGGCTGCTTTTTGTCCTTGACCACACACCTCTCGCTGGGCGTCCTGCAGCCCATCTGCCCCTCTGCATTGCCCTGCTCTCTTCTATCAGAGAGGCCCATCGTGCTGCCAGCTCCTGCCACTGCGCTGGGCAGGGAAGGATTCAGGGATCTGCTGCCTTTCAGGATCGTGGTGCAAGCATCAACCTGGCAGAATGTGCGGTCCTGCTCCCTGCGCATCCCTCGTGCAAGTGCCTTCCTCCTCTCTCCAGCGGCTGTTTTAAAGCAACACTAATGAGACTGTCCTGCTTTAAACATCACGTCACCCAGTGGGTCCCTCTCCCTGCTCTGTCCTAGCCAGTATCCAATAACTTTGCTCTCCTGGCTGCAAAAGTCCCAGGATAAGAGAGGAAAAGGAGGAGAAACTCGGGATGACTTGAGAGGACTGCAAACAAGACCAAGCACTCCGGTGCCTCAAAAAGATCCTCATAAATCAGGACACGCTCATGGGATTCCCTGCCTCCCTGGTCCCCATCACTTCCCGCCTCCCCATCCCTCAGGGGTCCCCTCTCCCACTCCCCTTGCCTGTCTCCCCAGCAGCATCACCTCCAGCTCCAGGGCTCCTCTCCGCCGTGGAGGGCACGAGCCACCCGTCTGCCTTCCCTGCTGCCACCGCCGCGCTCCGGGTCCTGCCCGCCGGGACAGCGCAGGATGGGGCCAGCGTGCAGCTGGGAACGGAGAAAAGAGAAGGGGGGATCTGGGAACGGGGAGCGGGGAAGTGGGAGACAGGAACTGGGATTGGGGAACCAGGAGCAGGGAACTGGGGTTGGAGAAGAGGGAGACGGGAGCCGGGAGAGGGGAACTGAGGTGGGTAACTGGGATTGGAGAATCAGGAGTGGGGAAGTGGGAGCAGGGAACGGGGAGTGGGGAAGGGGGAGTGTGGATCTGGGGTCGGGGAGCCGGGAGCGGGGAGCAGGGAGAGGGGTGCCGGGA
>NW_010582660.1:55952-106043 GCF_000705375.1 Tinamus guttatus | reverse complement strand
GAGGCTCGCATCCCGCCTCGGAATGGGCAGCGGGAGCCGCAGACCCATGCGGGGATGTTTCCCCACTGACTCCGGCTGGCCACTAATCAGGCTCTAAGTTTATTAGTTAGGAGAGACACGCAGGACTTCATACACAGCCGCTCCAGCGCTTGATTTGCTGCCTCTCTCCATCCCGGTGACTTCATCGCGGTTCTGCTCAGCAGGATGGGGCTGGAATATCCCTCCCTACGGATGCAACAAGTGCGTGAGGGAGTCAGGTCTCGCTCCCCGCTCTGCACCCCCAGCATTGCACATGCAGTCGTCCGCAGCAGCTTTATGCAGGATACGTGCAGCATCCAGCGACCTGCACAAGTGCTCAGCCCAACGCAGGGCTACCCCGCTCCCTGCCAGGTGCTCCGGGCTTCATCAGCATGCACAGGGTGTCGTGCTTTGTAATAACGTGTATGATCCTCATCCACTGCTGAGGCTTTTCAATTAGCGATCTGTGATTGAGTCAGATGTGTGAATGCAAAAAGGAGCGGCGAAAGCCGCTTTTGGCATGTCGCTTTCTAATTCAATCTGCTGATGTATTTATGGTCATGTATTGCTAAATTGAACCAGGACTCCAGTCTGCTCTTGCCATGACAATAGTGAGAGTCATCTGATAAAAATAGAGTTGGGATGATAAGCAGAAGAAACGAGGAGATTTTGCTTACCTTCTTTGAAAACACACCAAGCAAAATGTGATACAATAGCCCCAGCGTGAATATCAGTTTGAATCGAAATAAGGCTAATTTAATGAATTTCCTTCATACACTGGATTATCATATTTAAGAAGTTGCTGAGAGTACACTGAAGTTTCTAGGTTTCCCTAAGCAAAACAAGTATTTTGCTGAAGAAAGACCTGCAAAGGCATATTTAGCAGGTTCTGTACTATTATACAGACAGGATTTTCCAAAGCCTTCAATGTCATCTAATTCTTTGCCCACTCCAGCCACCACGACACCCCATTGCAGAGCTGAACGCAGTGAGCACAGGAGCTCTCTGGGCGCTACCTGCTCTCAGCTTTTCCTGGCTGAAGTCCAAGCTCAAAGGCTGAAACTGAGCTTCAAATGCCATAGAATAATCACGGGGAGGAAAAAAAGAGCCTCCAGAGCAGGTGTCCAAGCCCTGGGGCGCACACAGGGCTGCACCGTCCGCAGGGAGCGCGTGGGAAGTCGAGTGGCCCAGATTTGTCACAGCGCAGGGTGACGTGTGAGCTGGGCTGAAGACAAGCGTATAGCTGTGATATAACAGAGCTTTTTTTAGTCTTCGCTGGCCTGTCAATTTTGCTGCGTGTGATATTTTATAGCTGCATATTCTATACATCTTTTAGCATTGTTACGATGTATTTGCAGAAAGGGGAGCTATCTTCTATTGTGTTGAAAGCCTCAACACAAGCCTTACATTATTCTGTTCTGTTCTACTTTTTGTGCAAAAACACCTCTCAAAAAGCTAGGACTTGGATAGAGGTCTATTTATCTTGCCATTCCACATCACGTACAGAAATTCAGTGTCACAATATGATCTGTTAATGGTGGATTTCCTACTGCAGTCTTGAATGACGATGAAACTGCTGACAAATGTAATGGTAGTTATATATTGTAAAATGGGGTGAATGTGCAAACTGGAGGAGATGGCTGCTGCAAGGGAGCTGCGGGGACAGGTTGCATGCGAGGCTCCTTCTGTGCTTTGGAAACTGGCTTGTCAAAATTCAGCTGAAAGAGAGAGGATGAAATGTGATCAATATTTTTAAATGGAAGAAGTCCTGGGGAACTTATGTCAACAGCCGTTGCCGTTGAACTTAGAAGTGAAGAACAGAGACTGATTGCAGGCGAGGGAGGAATTATTACTGTATAAATCATCCTGGTGATAGACTCGGGTCCAAGCCTGACCTGAATTACATGCAGGTGTTGAACCAGGGCCTTGGGGTTGGATCACCTCTCACTGGAAGGGCTGAAGAGGTGCAATGGAGGCACTTCTTAAGTGAGCAGGAACAGGCAAACCGAGCAGGAACAGGAGACTCATGGTTTGCTCCCAGGCCATTTCTGGAGCCATTACACTAAAATTCAATCTGGAGCTGCTGAAGATTTTAGAGTCAAGGGGGAGTGGATCTGCAACTGTGGCTTCTAAGTCTGATTTCTGGCCTCTGATGAAGGATTTTTAACATTTCCTTTAACATTTAACAGGAAAAGGAGCTGTGTGATGTAAAAGTACTAATAAACCACATGGAAGAAGAGGCATCCAGCTGCCTGGATGAGAGAGGTTGCTCTTCACATGGAGGTTTCAAACTCCTCTGAGATTTAGGCTGTAGTTGGGTCTTGAGTTATTCACATTGCCATAGAAATAGATGGATCCATCTTCTGCCTCAGACCACACCAGCTACAAATATCCATCACCCTCCATCTTCCAGTCTGAGGCCATGGCTGTGGCGCTGGCTCTCCACATTGGGTTTCTGCATGGAATTCCGCATAAAGCAGGGTTATATATAGATAGATACATTGGTTTTTACTCATCTCAAGCATTTTTGAAGCCCTCAGCAGACATGATTCAGCTCCACGGTGGAAGACGGTTACTCTACTTATTCACGCTTGCAGTTTGGCCAGCTGAAGCTGAGTGTTTTCGCTTTGCCTGCAGAATATGTCATGAAAAGCCAGGCAGGGAATCACAGCGAGGCTGAGGTGCTTCTTTGTTATTCTCCTTAGGAGGAAGGAAAATCAATTCCTTTCAAGTCACTGCATTAGAAATCCTTCAAAGGGGCTGTAATTACAGGCCCATCTGTTGTCAAATTGTTGGATCGCCTGCGATAGAGATGCCCGAAGCTCCGTCCGGCTGGTCGTCACTGAGCTGCCCTGGGTTAGAGCCACCGCAGATGTCCCCACTGACTTCTCTGCCTTTGGGAAGTCTTCATGAAGGAGAAGCTCGGCCCGAGAACCTGCTTGGGTTTCCTCCTAATTACCTTGAGCAAACTTTGCTTGGATATTTGCAACTTGATTAGGAAGAAAGACTGATTTTCTTTCTATGAGATTCAAACGAACGTAGCCACATAGCTCTTCCCTCAGTGCTACATCCCCTACCTCTATTGTCATTAAATCTCTTTTTCTTGCCCAACCCTTCTGGTAGAAATATGTGTCTTTTCACAGGACTTAATCTGCTTTGAGCAAACCCATCCAGAGCCCTGTGAAGACATTTCCCAACAGCCAACAAGGCTTAATCTTTGGCTGTAAAAGTTCACACACACCAGTTCGTTTGTATTAGCAGTTTCTTGCCTTTTTCAGCTGACACATTTCCGACATTACAGTTTTCCAACAAGAAGCTGATTTTCCATCAAAAGTGCTTTACCAGGAGGTCTGCCTTCTAAGCAGCCACTGAAAGCAGTGGGTGCTTCCTGCTGCAGTGACCTGCTTGGGTGGTGGGCCCGGGGGCCACTCTTCATGCCGGCCACTGATGATGAAGATTCCCGGGATCTGCCAGACAAGGACAGCCCTGGAGCTCCGATTCCATCATCTTCTGGGACTGTGGTCTTTCAAAATGAATAATTCATTAAAATAATTTTTGCCATATCCTGCTGCTCTCCAGTCTTTAATTGGCACCCTGCAAGAATCTTGCAGCCAGACTCAAGTGGCATTTGAAGAAAATTTCACCGTCACATTGAAAGGAAGAGGAAAACCGCAGCTTCTCAGCTGTGCATCAAACCTATTCAAAAGGCTTTCTGGGGTTGCGTCATAGGAAAGAATACAGAAAAAAAAAGCAGAGGTGACCAACAGTTGACTGCAGAATATTTATAGGAAGAATTCTGTATGTACACATTTTTTACCATTTTAAATCTTTTTTTTTCTCTGTATTTTTGGAGGAATTTAAGTAAGTTTTCTTTGATTGACAGTAATAAAACACAATTAGGTACATTTTCATTTAACTAAAAGGCTTTTTTTTGAGTGAGATGATATCCAAGCACCATATTTTCTTCAGAATGGGACTTCCTTTTACTAACCTTTTGGATACATCTGATAGGAGAAATATGAGATGGTGTATTTAAAAAACAAAACAGAGAAAACCACACTCACACACAAAAACAATTTTCAGACCTAGTCCTGTTGCTCTGATGAAGTCCTCTGAATTATATACCTTGTCCCTAGGCAGCATTTATGTAAACGGTTCTGTTACTGTGCATTATACAACTATATATATGCTAAATAAACTGTGGGATCACACAAATAAAAGGTGTCCCACAAAACACACAGGGAGTTTGGATCTGGCAGAGTTATGCCAAGAACAGACTGACTTTCCCCCAAACTTGCTCGTCCCATCCCCATGCAGCCAAGATGATGCTATCCTTGGTGGGCAGGAAGCATGGAACCCTCTCCAAGTATTTTCCCTGGACAGCTCAACATAATTGTCCAAGGTTTAGCTGGATGGAATTCATGTCCTCCTCCACTAGCACATAAACGTTAATATATATATAAATGTTATATATAAATAAATAAATGTTAATATATAAATGTTAATAATCTGAGGTCCTCAGAACCTGAACCGGTGATTGCACCAGTCCTGCCACTTTCAGAAATTTCTTCTGTGGGCTGAGGGCTGGAGCTGGTGCAATCAACACGTCTCCTGTGACCAACGTGGGTGGGTTTTTGTGGTGCTTTTGGGACAAGGAAGCACAAAGATGAGGTGAGTTACTTAATGATTCATTATTCATTCTGTAGTTATTAATGTGAGCAGCAGCTAGCATCTCAGGGCTCCAAAGTTGTTTGGGTTTCTGCCAGATTCCTCATTATGCACATGTAAACACAGGCAAATCATTTAATAGAACAGCCTTTATTAAATAAGGGGAGAAGCTTTATTAAACAGAAAGCTCCAGAGCTCTAATGACAAATATTTACAAGCTTGGGAGCTTGTTGCGGGATTGGAAAGGATAATAGCATCAAATTAAGTATTTGGTAAAATACTGCGTGTTTTAAAATTCAAATCCAGAACTCGCTGTTCTCTGGGAGGAGAAGGGTAGAAAGATGATCCTAGCCTTACAAGTGCCCTCCAGCTAAAAGACATGGAGTGTGGAAAAATGTCATTCTCTAACATGCAGCAGAGCCATAAACAGGCTTTTCTTCAGGACTAGCAAAGAAAATCTCAAAGCTGAATGGTAATGCTTGCACTGATCCAAATTTGTATTATTATTATTAAATGTTGAGCCACAAAGATTGCAAGATTTATATTTATCCATATCTCAACCAAGCCTGTGCTTCAGCCTCTTGTTTAGGCAAATCATTCCCAGGGGAACCAGGTTATAAGATGCTTAGGACAAAAGCCAAGTCATTTTTTTGTGTGTGTATATGTCTACTTAGCATGTCATCATCACCAAATATCAGTAATAATAAAAGCAATTCCAGCAAAGAATGAAAATGAGCAGAAAAGTAAAGGATCTTGCAAGCATCACAAAAGCCTGCAAATAAAACCTGCCCTCTTTGCACTACAGTTGCAGTAAAGGCAATATATTGTGCAGTCCAAATCCGCAGGGATGGGGCCCAAGAAATTCCTGCCCAAGGTGACTTCCAGCCTGGACTATTCCAGCCCTGGGCTTTGGTGGTGGAGCTGATACCCTCCTGCAGTGTTGCTTGGCCATAGAGACCCTTCTACCTACTTAAGTGCATGAAGAGGGGACATAGTCTTTCAAGGTGGGCTACCTAAGGCATGAGGACCATGCAAACATCCATTTAGATCTTATTTGTTACCTGGAATGACATTTCAGACACTGCTTCCAGATGTCCAGCCACAGGGGACTACCTACAGCTCTTGCATTTGCATCTCCTTCTCGGACAGGCTAGAAGCAGTCCTGCTCATGTCTATAACAGTATCTGCAGTGTAATATGGTTTGCGTTGTGTTTTCCACATTATTCTTTCTCGTGGTCTCTGCTAGCACTGTAACTGCCTTGTAATGGAAATTACTTCAGCCTTTGGTCCTGCTAGGAAACTGGTCTGCAGACAAACACACTTCAATTTATTGCTTTGCTTTTAATGAGAAGCAGACGTAAAAAAATGAAATATTAAAAATACTCTCTGTGCGCATGTGCCATTTTGTGGAATATAATAGCCTCATTATTAAATTCGGCAGTCAAATTTGCTCCGGCATGGAAGTGAGTCTGTCTCATTAGCAGGCTAGGTATTGCTAGCGAGTGTTTAGTTAACAGATGGAATACTTCTTCGTGGATATTTCCCAACACTTTTCATATCTTGCTGTATACAAAATAAATGTTATACAGCTTTTCATAAACTATAATGCCTTTTATTTAAAATATTTCAATTCACCTTTTTAAAATGCTCTATCAATGCTTACTTCCTTTCCATCTGCAGAAAGTGCTATGCTCATTTTGCCAGCACAGTTTGTTCCGCAAAGCCTGGGCTGTGAGTTGATAACAGTGCTAAAAAGAAACACAGATATCTTCCCTAGCGCTACATAATAAATGTCTGGCATTTACTGGAAAAGGCTCCATCAGAGTGACCAAAAAGTTTCAGTTTGAAATTTGGAGTTTTCATGAGACCACAATTTTTGAGACCAACACTTAGAAAGCATTTTTGACGGAAAGTAATAAATAAAACATAAATAAAGATTTTCTTTTGCTTAAATTGGTGTATTTTGTTCAGTCATATTGATTTTTGGCAAGGTTTTGTCCTTGTCCTATGAATGAAACCTCAATTTTACAATTCCAATTTTATCTTCTTATTTTATGCTTCAGGGATTAGAATATATTCTCAGCTGAGAGTCTTAGAGATAAATTTTTTTGATGAAGGATATATTTGTCTCTCTAGTGTCACATGAAATTATTTTGGAACAACATTGCTGAAAAGTATCCAAAATTCCTACTTCTAAAAGGAAAGGGAAATGCATTAACTGAGATTATCACTTTTGCTAATGACCCAAAGAGCAGGCCTTAGTTCTGTGTTTTCAGAATATTTCTGATTTACACAGCAAGAGCCTCAAAATACTGTTTTTTTCCTCCCATGCTGATAGCCATTGCAGGTGGTTTTGAGCATTTGGAAAAGCTGCTGGGGGAAAAAAAACAAACTCGGACATAGAAAACAGACCCGACACGCACTGAAGAGTTTGATGATAGGTGAAGGGCTGATCTTTAACTGCCCGATCATGATTTCCTCTGAAAAGCAACAGATGAGGCAATGCAATATACCCTTTTTTTGCCAAGATTTTGCCTGGTGTGAAGCACTAACCTTAACAGTTTTTAGCAATCATGTTGCTGAGTAGCCAAGGGTTGGAGATTGCTAAAAAAAAAGACCTATAAACAGTTTATTTAGTTGGCTCTGGCTGAGGTCTCTGATCTCATCAAAAGTATGTGACTATGTCATTTGCCACACACCAGAACAGCAATAACTCAGGACTTGTCACTTAAATCCACGTGGTCCAACTGGCCGTCTCCAGCCCTTAACCAGCACACAGAACACCCCTTTTCCTTCAAAGAAGGGAGGAATAAATGTACACAGCCTGCAAGAAAGGCTCCTGGAATTGAAGAGTTGAGCACATTCCAGTAGCAAAATACTGGAATCACTGGGCAATGAACGGCTTAACTTCCTTTAGTTTTAAGACAAGCAGTCTGTGGTCCCTGACATGTTTTCCACTGCTGTACAAGTCTTTCCAGGCTTTGATTTCTGGGCGTTGGAGGTGCCGTATACAGGCCAAATACCGTGATTATTATGGACATTTGCACTGAAGAGAGTCCTAATGAAAACACGAAGAGCCATGACCTTAAGCCAAATTAGGCAGACTGCAGTAATAGAGAGGCAGCCCATGCAGAGAGAGCTCTCAGCCTTCATCTCATCCTGCATGTGAATATAACACTTATTATTTCCCTGACAATGAATGAACAAGCTCCAGTGAGACCGCAACTCACCCTGGCTCTTCCCTGGATAATTAAACTTATTTTTATTCTGTATTTGCTCACTGTTGCACCCCAGGAATATGCTTGCAGTTTAAGCTGCATAACTCCTGCTAACCTATATAGCTGCCCTCGGAAAGCAAATCACTTGCCCTCCAGTAAGGAGGTTGGGGTGAAAGCTAAAAATATAGGAAGGAAGGCAGCCTGCAGAAACGGGCAGGTTTTATGCTTAATGCTTCTTTCATTTGCACTTTCCTTTCCTGGGAAGTTTCCTCTTGCTCTGCCACTCCATCGCAACCTGGACTATTTGGCACAGAGAAATCTGTCCCCATGGCTGTTACACTTAAGGAGCAGAGCAGCTTTTCTCTTCAATAGAAAAGAATTGCTCCTGAAAAGTAGAACTAATCAAGTAGGTCTAATTTGTTGCTGTAACATCCTGTATAAGAGCAGAGGGATGCATAACATATAAGTTTGTCTTCTCCCAGGTCTTGTTTTCTTCTTATTATAGAATTCTATTGAATTATGCTGGGTTGGTGATTTTTACCACTGCTTAGCTTTGTTCAGTTTAAGTGAACATAGTCAAAGTTTCACCTGGGGAGCTTTTGCTTTTGAAAGCTAGAACAAAAGTACAACAGAGATCAAATGATGTCCGTGTTCCCCCGCGGTCCTTCACACATCACTACGTCAAGGGGAGTGAGTGGAGCTTCTTACTTGACACTAACCGACTTTCATCCTCTTCCACATCAAATCAAACTTCCTTCTTCACCATTTGAACCGCAGTCTATTTGGGGACTCTTTCCACACTGCATTCACTAAGCCAGCAAGACATTTTATTCTGGTATGAACTCAATTTGCTTAATGTCAGGCTGCAACTTAACATGTAGAGATTCACGCTGAATTCCCAGCTTTTTGGAGGACTAGAACTGAATACCAGCTAACGAGGACAGGCTTACATTCATGACTTCTTCACTTCCAGCAAGGACAACTGTTTGACAGCCACGATTATTTTCTGCTTTATTTTCTCTTTTTAGCTTTTATTTGGTGTATTGACAAGTTGGATTGGATTTGGAGGGGGACAGGGTGTCAAGCCTGAGCCGCCAAGATAAATACGCTTGATGGGGTGAGTCACTGTACAGCTCACTCACCTTTGCTCTGCTCATAACTTCAGCAGCACAGTTCTGAGTCCATGAATGCTTGGAAGAAAAGTTGGAACCAAGGTGTTCAGATCTGGGCAGTGCCAGATTTTTCGGGGCATAGAGGCCAGGAGAATTATCTAGATTATCTGCGTGGTGACACAAAGCAAGGAATTTCCCCAAGCAAGTCCTTCATCATGAGAACACAAGCCTTGCGTCCAGCCTGAACCTGACCTTCTCCAGCATTCAACATGAGTCTGGACTTGATCTTTAGTTCAATGCATGACACTGGGTAGGAGTACCAGGATGAAAGAGATCATGGGGAATCACGAACTATCCTGCTGCAGACAACAGATCCTTTCTTCCAAAGATATTCCAATTATGATAACGAATATTTAATTCATCTAGTGTGGTCTGTAGCACAAAAGTATCCCTTTGGCTATTTTACTAAGGATTTTGACAAATCCAAAATTTTAAATCCCAAATGCTGCATGTTTTCCAGTACTTCTATCCCATCCTGTCCCCTTAGTGATATCCTATTACATTATTTCATCTCAGTTCTCTCTGTCACTTTTGGGTCACTTGGGTCATTCATTCACTATAAAAAGCATTTGCCCCCAAATGTGCTAGCTTTCAGTGGTACTTCCATGGAATCCATCTTTACCTATGAGGCTGATCTCATTGATTAATAACAGATTTCAAGAGAAAGACAAGTTTGAGTAAATGCTCCTCAGTAGGAGTCAAGCTGCAGCATACATCAACTTTGAGATATTTGTAGGGCATTAGGTTGCTTTTTATCAAGCTTAGTCAAGCTACAGTCTATTTATCTCAGTTAATCTTTCCTGCTAAATAAATTACTTGAGACTCCAAGCCATGTTTTTGTTAGCAGTATTGGACAGTACTCTTATTTGAAAACCAAAGGCCAACAAAAACACACTCTTATGAACATGAAATGTCCTTAGCTGTGTTCTCTCAAATGCCTCCATGCACATCTGAGAGTTTTACCAAGCCCCAATGAAGGATGCTGTCCCAGCTGTGTGGCCTGCAGCCAGCAAGCAGTACCTGAGATCTGAAATTAGATTATACTGAGACTAATGCACCACAACATGCTCTAATAAGTATTTTATAGCCTTAGTTTGAGGACCTTAAACGTGTACATCTACAAGGGCACTTAGTGTGTATTTAAAAGATTTCGGTTAAAGTCCATTAAGCCCGGGATGGATGTTCTTGTTCAAAGCACGGCGTCTCTACACTGACGGAGGGGGAAGAGGAGGTAAACCCTTAACTTTAACTCTTATCTTCAGTTAATTCAACTTGATTTGCCCATATATTCTCACAGGGACACGCTGGAAATACAAACTCAACACCACGTATTTCCTTCCTTGCTGGGAAACGACTTCTATTTTTTAAAAAACTTATTTGTAAAAATATCTGTATAATTTTAGTAAAATATAGGAATCTGTGCTTGAATGCAAAGAGTTTTAGTGTCCGTATTTCTGTGCTGCTGCAGGAGTGGACACGGCTGCCTGCCCTGTTGCTTGTGCACGGCCAAGCTCTGCTGTCCCCAGTGTGCAGAGCTGTGTCCTGGCTCATCTCGAGGGCTGGGGACAACAGCCGGCCTAGGGATCTCTAACACGATCCTGGTGACTGCAGCTTTGGGAAGAACAAGTCCATAATCAGGCTAAGTGGACAGGGCAGAGACAGAAGATAAATGAAGTCATGGCCTGGATCGCACTCCCATACATATTATGTGTTTGCATCGAGATAGGAAGTCAAGTCCCACGGGACTGGAAGAGAACATCATGTATATTTGTCTGCTTTCAAAGTAAATTAGTCTAGAAGAGTTCACAAAAGATATACTCTACAGCTTTGAGATTTCTATTATCGTCAAATAATAAATTTAAAGCACATAGTAAAGATGATAACCTGCAATATCAGTAAAATATAAATGAGAATTATGAAGACAATACACACATTCGAACACGTAATTTTAGATCTTTCTGCATTTGTACCACTGAGCTTCAGAGTCCATACAAATACACCTGGCTGCATCTCTTCATGATCTTCTTAATTAACATGATTGCTCAGATGAGCCTTGTGCTAACAGAAGAATTACACTGCCTGAATGTTAGAGCTGAAAAGCAACATGGAGATGCAGTTATTGGAAAGTTGACTGTTTATACAAGGTCCATGTGATCCTGCACCACTAATAAAATGTCACACTTGGTAGCGCTATGATATTATCAGCTGAAAAAAACAATTATTCTGCATCTACACACAAAGCATCAAAAGGGTACTGGAAAAATATTCAATATGAGGCATCACTAGCTGCTCCTTTTATCTGTCTTGCTGATAAGGTTGAAAAGGAGGAAACACAACTCGTGTTCCTGCTGTTACCAGCCACTGCAGCCATAACAAGAGAATATGTTTTAGAGGAATGGAAGCTTCAGACACACAGTTGAGGCACTTTCAGTGCATCCCATACCAGGCAGGCAAAATTTTCTATTCCAAACAAAGTGGACCTAAAACGAAGAACCTCAACTGCACTACGGGGAACTGATTTGTCATGAAGCAAGGGCAGAGCCCCGGGCAGTTTTACTCTGTGGGAGGCCTCTATGCCTGAAAGTTTTTCCATTTCTCCTGCCAACCGTGTCAGCTGGTCTGATAAAAGACGTCACTTTTCTCTGCCTTCCTGATCTCGGCTTGGTGACAGTGGTATAAACCGAAGGACAGTGTCCAGGCACCTAGTGGATGCACCTGCCTTTTAAAGGCAATTAAGATTGACCCCAGATAGGGGAAGAAATCAAATGGCGAGATTCAACAGCCAGACATCTGGCCATGACCAATGCTATCACTCCCATTTTGGGACTGCTACTTCCAGCCAGTTTCTCTTCTGTAAATTGTACAGGCTAAAAAAATAAAGTCCAAAACCAAACGATCTTGAACTTTTCCGCTTGTGTGCAACAATATCTGCTAATCTCTCTATCACCTCAAGAGTATACTAGGTGTTAGACAGCAACAAAAGATATTATTCTAGGGCAAAATAGCAGGATGATCCTCCCAGGAGAAGCTTGAGCTGCCTCTATATTCCCTGATTGTATCTTTCCTGTTGTAATGCTGGGGCTGCTAATTGCTGGGGCAGGAGGCAGCGCTGAACCAGTACAAACAGCTTAGGAGGCTGAAGACACAGAATATACTTTTGCCAACATAGTAAAAAAGCCTTGGATTGATTTTAGCAATATGGTCAAACACAGATGTCAGGAACACTGCAGAGAAAATTTTTCATACGACTCCACTTGACTAATATAAATTGAATTATATGGAGTAGTGCAGAGATCTCTTCCACAAATTCATTCCTTTTTTTGAGACCATTTTTCAAAATGAGTACAGGAGAACCAAGTAAGTACAAAATGCCCTTCAGAAATGATATTTAAAACAACCTTTTTTTTTTCTTTTTTTTTTCCTTTTTCCTTGATTCTGCATGTTTCCAGATCATCTCAGCTCCTTGGATAAGGGCAATGTTTTGTCCAGCGAGTCATATGGAAGTTTCCAGAAGTTTGAAAGGACCGTACCTAGCCCATCTGTTCCTTCTAGTGTGCTTGCACCAAACTGTTCAGAATGTTTCTTGATAAGAGCTAGTGATGTTGAGAAACCCTTTGATTGAGTGGTGTTGCTTGAGTGCATGACAGCTGACTCGAGAACCATATGTCTCTTCTGCTTTCACAACTGAAGTAAGGATGAGATCTACTCCATCAAATTCAGACTTGAATGCAGATTTTTTTCTCCTAAGTTATGCAAAAGTTCTTATACTCGGCTCATTCAAACTAGGAAAAATTCTTGGATCTACCTGGTTAACATAGAAAACTCAGTAAGTTTTCATCAGCTGACCTATGCTTTTGCACTTGGTTAAGAAAAATGCTGCAACACATGTGCTATTTTTACATTTCTATACCTTGATCTTACCAGTAAAATATGTAGGTCAATATTTTTTTTCCTCTGTGGAAAGAAGTAGCCAAATAGCATAGTAAAAGGGGGCATATATGATTGGAGAATCTCATCCTTATTTAATGCTAACAGCATTCTCCTTCTTCCTCGAAAGCAGACTTCAAGAATAGTTGAATGAATGCCTCCCAGAAAGGTACTAGTTATGAAAATGGGTAAATGGCTACAGTCTTAGTGATTTCATAATATTCATGGTATTCCTTATTGTTTGTGCTCTTGGAATTTAGTCTCCCTAAAGAAGCAGAAAACCTTTTTGTTTCTGTTTTTTCCCTTTTTTTTTTAATTCTTCCTGCAGATCTGTCTTTCCCAAGTGCACTGAGATGCAATCATATCATTCTGGGAGAAATTGCACAGGAGCTCACAGGGCATAGATAGAAAAAGGTCCATGTACACTGGTAGTCCTATAATTCAAAATCCAAGTGCTTAGGGTTCTTATGCCCTTGGATATATACAGACATCTCCTTTTCTTGCTTCCACAAATGACTGCCTGAGTGATACTGATAAGACCTATTGTTCATTTCTTTTTTAGCAGCTCTAGCAGCTATATTTCAAGTGGCTCTGCAAATTTAAGATAGCCCCAGCAACCAGCGTTTGCTACTGCTGCAGATAAAAGCAAGAGTAGAGGAGTCATTTGCAGCCATGCTCTGTGGAAGGGAAATCGTTCTATGAGAATATTTGACTTTCAAATGTTAATAGCCTTTGCTTGGTGTCTTTCAAAGAGGAGCTTTCCCCTGAATACGGCATGGGAATCCAAGAACTGGTAATGCCAAGCAAACCTTGCTCCTGTGGCAGCTCCTTGAAGGTGAAGATACTGCTGACATGGACAGTCATAGGAATTAGGGGCAGTAAGTCAGTGAGCAATAGCTGAAGCCAGAGCTCAACTCAGGGTAAATGAGTTGGTGATCAACAGATAAGGAGATGAAGGTACAGGCCACCTATGGTCCACTAGAAATCTCATCTACCCTCTCTTCAGGTCCAGGTCCTGTAATTTTCCTCACAGTGTCATCTAGTTAGGGCAAGATAACGGATGGAGTTGTCAGAACTGGCTTCAGGCTTGCTTTTGTTGCATTTTGTTTCACATCAGTCTCCAGCTATTAAGATGTGCTTGGTATGTTTATGCTCAAAGCCAAAATTATTATTATATTGCAGAAAATGAGAGCAAATGTTCACAGAAGGTCTCTGCTTCAGCATCTCATTCAGCTCCATAATTAAATGTCACTACCTTTATCTGTGTGAGTGTTGTTGTTTGAAGGAGAAAATGAATAACATTTCAGCTCTTCTAACAATATTATTTCAGATTTTAAAAACATGGCAAGTATTTTATACATATATGCTCTAGGGTCAAGTAAACTTCAGAGGAAAAATGGTTTTTCACTGAAAGGAAGTTGAGCTCAAGACAAGATTTGAATAGCAAAATAACAAGCTGTTTTTGCCAAAAGCAAACAAATAAACAAAAAGACCCATGTCTACTGAAGATCCCATCACAGGTCTCATTTTCAGTACTTATTGACACTTCCATTTACAATGTAATTGTAAAAGCTTCAGTCTAGCTGCTGGACAATAAACATTCAGAATTACGGTGTTACCTCAGTTTAGATGTTAGAGACTATAACTGACCCTATGAAGAAGTCCAGGATAAAGCCTGTGAGTCATTTAAAGCTCTAATACTGTCACTAAGAGCAGCTGAATTTATTCCATCCTTTACAAGTTATAATCCTCATGGGGCTGTTTTGCAGCACATACGATGTGAGATAAATGTCATCGTGGGTATTACTTGGTCCCACTGAATTCTTGGCTGCTTTGAAAATATGAGTTTTAAAGCAGTAATCTCATTTATTTGCCAAATGGAAGATGAAGGTGTTCTTAAGTGAACACATATAGATACAAGTTCGTCCAAGAAAGTCATTGCTAGGTTGGGTTGCTTTTTTTGAGTTTTGGAAATGAAAGAAAACTTGAGCCACCACTGCCGGACGGTGCAAGTTTGATTCTCCTCTGCTGTCCATGGTGCTGCAACCAGCAGGCTTTTTAGTCAAATATACCACTTTTTGGCACATTTTTATACCAACTCTGCAGCCAGTAAACTTTTATTTCTGGTTTGAAATCCACATTGTCCTATCACCATCACTTAGCATGACACCATGAGCCTAAAGCCCTGCCGTGTCTTATGCATTCCCATACTGTACCTGCTGCAAACCTCTTCAGATTGTGTATTATCTTAAATTATGCTTCCAGCAAGTAAAGGTAAATGTCTAGATGGAATTCATCTTCTAAAAATGTGTTTTGTGCTTGAGGTATAAGCACATTGAATTTTTATACACACAAGAAACTTATCAAGCTATTTCTACACGAAATTTTCTAATACTCAATGCTCCTCAGATTATATCTCTAAATACAGAAAAAATGAAATGCACTAAAAAAAATAATTTGCCTAATATCTTGTCTTCAGTGTCTCAGAAATACAGTACCACTTGTGGAAACGTATCTGCTGCTGAGTTAGAGCCTTTAAAAATCACTTATAGTTATGGTCTTAACACATAATGTCCAAGTTTAAGACATTTTTTCCTCTGCACTGACCAAGACATTTTAAATAACAGCTATTTGCATTCACACACAATAACTTATTATCTGCCAGACCATTTCTCTCCCTCAGGAGATTAGCTATTCCAAAACAACCTCAAGTTGCAAATGATGCTCTAGATGGAGGATTAGTACTTTTCAGTGAAATTCAAGATAATTCAATAAGGTTTCTCCAACAAAATAGCTAAAAAGATTACAATGGATTTTTCCAAGGCCTTTTTTTTGTATCACATAACAATTTTAAATCATCAAATATACTGCTTCTGACTCATTTGGTGGTGT
Source organism: Tinamus guttatus (assembly GCF_000705375.1). The sequence goes on along the minus strand of NW_010582660.1, from coordinate 90,148 downwards.
ATCAGGTCCTGTGGCATACAAAATTTCTCTCTTAAGAAAATAATTCTCTTCTGTGCAGAGGCTATGATCTGAGCATATCTTTCTACAGATGTTCCTATATGCAATCAAAAGCCCTTGATTTTCACCCACCATTTTTATACAGCTTCCACTGGCTTGAGGAGAATGGGTCAGTTTTTCGGGTTTTTTTTTTTTTTTTATCTTTGACCCCTTGTTCTGCTTTAAACCTTCCCAACTAAAGTTCTCTTCTCCATATTTGGAGCTCTGAAATAAAGACAGAGTTGAGTTAAACTCTTACTCATGTGAGTAACTATTTTATGACTTCTATGGGGTTACTCACAGGTAGATGATGACCACTTGGGCACATGGACATAGTCACGTTTGCTAAGCACTAAATAAGTAACTACTTTTAGAGCGCAAGTTGAATATACCAGATGCTCTGAAGATACGTTCAGAAATTCATTTACAGATTCTTCTTCTTAAAATCTCAGCAGTGGAAAGTGCCCATTTGCTGGTCACTCCATGGTTTGCAGAAGCTCTCAGAGCACTTGAACATCCAGTTCTGTGAAGTCTTTTGAAAACTCCATTTCACCTGCTTCACTGGGAAAGTCGTAAAGGGATCTTGACATAAGCCCAGGCCTTGGTAACTATTTTAAGCTGTTGCTTCAGGAGTTTTCCAAACTCAAAACTCTCAGATTTACTCATATGGAAAACTTAGTGTTATTTTGAACTAGTATAGTCACTCAAATGATTGAAAACAAGTGTGTGGGCATCGTTGAGAGAGAACAACAGGAGTCTATGAAAACAAGTGTGTGATAAATGATTTTCCTCACTGGAATTTTTAATTAATTTGATGGCTCGAGGCAGTTTAGATTTTCTGGCTTGTGATAAGAACAAATGATGAAGTAGTTTTTGTGTCAGGTTTGTTACCATTTGTGCAGTGCCCAAGGGGCAGTCATAAATTAACTACTCTGAGGAACAACAAGATTGTAGTCACTTAGCATATGCGTTATTATGGGACTTCCATCTGATGTTTGTTTTCCTTAAGTCTCAGATGATACTAGGGATGAATACAGGCTGTGCTGAGGGGATGACATTAACTCATCATCATAAAACTGTACATAAAATTTAGCATGATCCAAAATGAGCAATTGACTGACGCATAGAAATCTACCTGTTCTGAATCAAGATCTTCTTTTGTCCTTGAGAACTACCTTGGAAGATTCCCCATCCACTCCCATTTTGCAATAAAGGAATCTCATCTTGATCACAATCTTCTGACAGCTTACCTGACTTGCCCTTGGAGTTGAAACAAGGCCACAGTCAAACATATCAGAGTGGACAGAGGATGTGAGACATGTAAATCAGGGGGAAAAACTTATTTTTGCTGTCATATGTTTTAAATGAAGGGCTTCATATACAGAGCTCCCATTCTTTCCTCATGGATCTTCTGTCCTGGGACACCCTGTCAAAATTTACTATTCTTCAAATTGTTTGGTGCATGTCACCAAACAGGTGGTAGCAGGAAAAAAAAAAAAAAAAGATTTTTTTGGTAAGGAATTTTTGGAAAAAAAGAAAGGGACCACAGGGGCTTGATTTAGCTAATGCAATAGCTAGACACAAAAATTGTATCAAAGCATGGTAAACTTCCCAACACCTTGGGAACCAGGACGGAGCTCACTTCTGTGCAAGTGGGAGGGTTATGCCACCATATAGTTGGTAAATCATATAGTTTTGCATGGGGGTCCCTCCTGGCAGCATAGTACAGAGGTCTCTTTGAAAAATGCAGTGATGAATAGCAGCAAATTTCAGCCCAACCTGTCTTCAAGGTAAAAAAATGACTTTGAGGTTTCATTTTACACTTGTCTACAACAGACAAAATGCATCTCATTGCTCGTATGCTAAGCATGAAGCCCTACTTAGCAACAGCTTTAGCATAATCAAGGAGAGCTTGACTCAAATAATAGGGTGAAATTTAGTGTTATGCAGAAGGACTACTCTACCAACGCATTCATTCCAGGCCATTATGCTGTCAAAACAGGACTGAAGGATTTAATGGCGTGTAAATTGTCCTGTAGCCCTTTGCACAGAAATAACTTTGATCCATAGGGATTTAGTGAGTTTTACATCTTGCCAATTCTCTACACAAGGTGAATTTCAAATAGAAAGAAAATGTCTGTGTGTACGTGCCTGGACTTGGAGGAAATATGGCCCTGATATTTGCATTAATACCTCCTGTTACTTTATCGTGCAATTCCATACTTTATTCCTCAGAGCAGTGCCTTGATGTAAGGATTCTAGACTGAATTTTCTCTGGACATTCACATGAAGGAACTAATAAAATTGAGAAAAGGAACTTTCTCCATCATTACTGTACTAAAACAGAAATGAAAAAGCTGGAAATACCACACATTTTGGTCCACTGTATTTTAAGATTGAGCCAGTTCATGTGTTCTGCTATTGTACAAACTTATCTGAAACAGATCCCTCTTCTTGCCCTGTTTTTGGTCCTGTTTCTGGGAGGGACTTCTACTACATTAAGTCACTATCTAATGTTTTTGTAAATGTATTGAAATTTGTACAGGTAGATGTGAAGGATTTTGCCATATTCAGTGTGAATATGGCAAAACTAGTCACATTGGACTTTATACAAAATAGAAGCTATGATGAAAAAAAAAAGGTCTATTGGAAAAGGTAAAACTAACCAAACAAATAAATCTATTTTATATCTGTTTTCTTGATACCAGTCTTTGAAAAATGCCATGGTCCTTCCTGGAATAAAATTCAAGCTCCAGAATAGCTCATTATCTACTGTCACATGCAATAGGAAAATTTGTAGATGGCTCACAAGATTTTTTAAAAACTTGAACAGGTTAAATACTGAGAATTATAGCCCAAATTCATGAGTGTCATTAATTAGGAGCCTAGAGGCAGCTAATTCTCCCTACCTTGCTTTGAGAGAATTCCAGCATTGCAAGTAAATACATCTGAAAGAGTTTGAGCTCATGCAAAAATAAATTCTCTCTGACAGAAGAGAAAATTTGAAAGCCCCAAGAGTGCAAGAACATAAAGTTTGGCTGGAGTGAACCAGATCTGTAATATATTACACCTGAATCATAGTACTGAGTCATGCTTCATGCTTCATGCTGAAGCAAAGCAGCTCTTTAGAGTTAGATCATGAGGTCCCCGTGCTCAGATTTTACTCGGGTAATGCTCTTTTGGAGGATTAGATGTAACAGGCTTACACATTTGCTAAACTTACCCACTTACTGGCCATAACCCCCAGTCTGGGTGAGCAAGAGCAGGGATTAATAAGGCTGGATATCAAAGCTTCCAAGACGGCATGGAATGGGGGAGAACGGAGAGCACCGCGTTTCATCGCGGCCTGGGGTGTGCGAGTGCCTCGGGCTCTCAATCGCTGCACAGCAAAAGCAGGAAGATAAGTGAAACCAGGAGAACACAGCATTTCTGTGCTTTATCTGCCCACAGAGATTGTACTATTATGTCTTTATTTTCTAGATTTTTTCCCCTTCCCTCCCCACTCCTGAGCTATGAATTGTGTTTTTACAAAAGGATCTTGGCAGGCTGAAATTCAGCCTGCCAGCATGGTTTCCTTTGACAGCAGTACAATGCTTGAATGAAATACCAGATGTAGTCTCGATTCAGTCATTCTCCTAACCAGATTGGAAAACAAAATCTGAAAGCACTTGTGTTTTGAAAGTGGAATGCTATATGCCAATTTACCCTATCAGCTGCTTTTTACAGCTTTTTCTACTTATTGTAATGAATATTTTCAGCCTTGCAGAGATAATGCATAAAAGCTAATAGAGAAAATGCATAGGGATATAAGTTTGCATGTAGAAATGCATCTCATTGTGTATAACTGTGTTTCTATATAGGTAAACATGTTAAAATGAGTAGGCCTGTGAGGAAGAGCAAAACTTAAGCCTGGTTTATGATGTCTTTTTTTCCTGTGTGTATTTTCTTATATCTTATAAAAGTTGAGCCTCCTAACCCTTCTTGAATGGAAACTTCAGAATACTCTGCCTTGAACTGCCCTCCTCCCCCTTTTTTTTCTTTAATTTCTTGAGAATTCATGCCTAAATTGATCTGGGAACTCTCTGGGAACCTCAGCACACATCAGACTTAGCAAAAGGAGGTAAAAAAAATTGCAGCAGTCCATTGGCAGAGAGCAGCAGAGGAAACTCACGGATGTCTGATGTGTAAACCCAAGCACTGCGATCTTGGCTACCTCACAGGGATGTGCGAATCCTCGGATTAGCATTCTCCACTTCAGCTGTCAAGTGACATTCAAGGAAGCACCACAGAGTTTTATTAAAAATCATTTCCTGGAGTGCTGTTGCTGCTTGTGGCGTGTCACACCGATGCACTGAGCTGTCTTCCTTGCAGAGCTCCAGCTATCCCCACTTCACTCCCTCATCAGAAATGGCAAAAGTTTGCTCATTTATTACTGGGTTGTTCCTCTGGTTGTGCCAAATGGTGCAATAAGTGCAACCAAGCAGACACAAGACCTAACCCGTTACAGTTATCTTCATGGAGAAGAGGCACAAATGAAAAGCTACTAATTCATTTAGGCGAAATTACGGGACAGCTCTGCAGTTCTTGTTCATGTTAACGTAGATTTGCTCAGAAAAGGAACAGGTGATTCTACCTGGATAGCCAAGGTGTGAGTGCACCCATGGGCTCCCTGCCCTGCTCCCCAGTGCTCTCCAGCTGCTGTCCTAGGAGCCAAACGAGCTGTTTGGACTAATTAATTGGCCGCAATAGGCCAGGACTCCACTTGCATGATGCTTCAGCAAGGCTATTCAAGCACCTGATCTAGTTGGCACTGGGGATGCATCACTGAGAGCTCATATATAATTCTGAGAAACAGCTCCCGTAGATTGACCCTTAATTTAACTCAGTGATTACCAAGATGTGGTTTAGAGATTGCCATGAGGAATCGGGCCAGAAGTGAGCTATGGGAATAGGTTCAATAAGAAATTAGTTTAAACTAAATAAACTGTCCAGGATAAAAAATCACTGTGATATATGAAAGTCAGACCTATGAAGGAGAACTACGCCAGCCAAGTCCAAGAAATAGTGTGGTAAATGCTGTGTCAATTCTAAGGACTGAGCAATAAAAACAAGGTAATTAGCCTCTCTATTTCAGAAAAAGGCAGTATGTTCCAAAAAAAAAAAAAGAATAGATTCTGTAACTGGACTGTAAGGTGCAAGAAATATGCAGAGCAGGACTGGATTGTCAAGGACAACAGGAGCTTGCTCCAGAAAGAGGGCAAATACAGCAATTCAGGCTGGGATTCAAACCGCATGGCAATAAGGGTATGTTTGGATGAGATTTAGCGTATGTATATAAGCACATCTTGAGTTTAGGAATGGATATAAGATCTGTTGACATTAGTGCCTGTTTGCATTGAGAGACGTGATTGAGCAGTTGGTTGAGTGTTGGTCGTAGCAGAGCTGCCTTTAGTGATGCTCCCTTGGGAAGCCCTTCACAGCGAATGGGTCTTGCAGTGAAAATACAGCCATGCATCCCATGTTAGCGTGGGTCTGTATTCCAGAGGACAAGAGGCATAAGAGAAATGTCCACATGGTGTCAAGGGGCTGCTGGTAGATTAGCAAGGTTTTCTTTACTCCAGCGAGAGGTTCTGTGGCTTCTGAGTTACCTGCAGGACTTTTTTTTGAGTTTTAAAGTCACTTTTCTGGATGATTTATGTCTTCAGCCTTTAACGTTCCGTGATCTACCCAGGGCAAGACTCCAGACCCAGCTCATGGTGAGAGCAGATCCAAGTGCAGCAGGTGCCTTGCACTAAGCCAGGGCATCCAACTACTGCTGGGTTCAGTGGAGATGCTGGAGGCACCTTGGAGTTGAGGGAACCCCCACCAAAACACCTCCCAAAGAGCTTAGAAAATGGCCCTCTCCCTGACTGCTGGGCTCCTCTGATAGCACCTTTTTGTGATGTTTCAGAAAATCCATCCCTGAGATAAGAAAGCATGGTAAGCTGGCTACATTAGCTGGGATTTCCACAGGAATTAAGGGATCAAGCGATCTGAATCCCTTAGGCTCCACCGCAAACAGCAGTCTTTGTTCACTGCTTTCAACAAGGCTATGCATTTTTATTTTTTTTTTAACAGAGGGGAAAAAAGCAGGTCTTTTGAAGGGAACAGATATAAAAGGGAACAACGTGTTTACCACCTTTGCAGACTTTTGCCACTACATATTTATTCATAATGCAATAAATCAATGTAGCCTACATCATCCTAGATTAAGTTTCATTTATTCCCAAGCAATTGTGTTTATTTAATTCTCTCCGTTTTCCACATGTGGAATATCACAGTCCCACTACCTGTCAGCAGCAGATGTTCACTGAAACCTGATAACACAGACACAGCTGATGCTGCCTCACATTTCACCATTCAGAGCAAAGGCTTGGGTTTAATTTGCTCAGGTTTCACCTTTTTGAGTTTGCCCTTCTCGTATTAGTCAGGTTGAGCTCTTTACTCAAACCTAGAGGGAAGCCGGGTTTTTTTGCTCAGCTAGGATGATGGCAAAGGACAGGTAGAAGAGTGACCACTTGCTTGGTGGGCTCTGAGCACCCTCAATGAGAGACTCATTGAGCACCCTCAATGGTGCTGTGGCTGCACCATGGGGCTGCTCAGCTTCCCTATGGATTTTACAGCCTACCTTGAGCTCTGTGCCTGCTAGTCCGGGACAAACCAGAGGTTCAGCACGAATCATTACATAGCCTTGCCCTGCTCCTGCTTCTTCCCCCATCAGCATCAGCCTCTCCCTCCCTCTCACATATTTCACTCTCTGCTGCCGTGTTGCTTTATCACTTTGATAAAACAACTTCATATCCTTCAGCTGATGATTTTGCTGTGTTCCAAGATGCCAGTTCAGATTAGGAAAGGGGAGACAGCTTGCTAGCAAGGAAGAGCATAAAAGCATTTTTGCACTTGTACTGTTCCTGTGCAAGACATAAGCTCCAGACATTTTACCAAGATGTTAAGACTGCATTCTTGCTTAGAGGCAAACAGATTCAGAAAGACACACTAAAAACAGCCTTTTTATTCACAGGGGGAAAGTTTTGGACACATTTCCCTGTGGTTCAAAATACCTGAACGGCCTCTTCTGTTTCATGCAGGAGCTAATGTAGGCAAGTTTTGAAGCAGCTGGTCCAAAGTGTCCAACTCTGAACTCTACACAAGCTGGCAAATCATTTCTGTGCCAGCTGTACAGTCATCCCAGGGCATCGGAGAGGCATTTGGGCCCAGCCTTGCATGTCTGCTCCTCTGCTCAAGTGCAAAATGCATTTACCCGGAATTTCCGACCATTCCTCAGCCTGTACTGTTGTCGCCTAAAAATCTGGCAGATCAGAGTCGAAAGCAGCAGGGTAAAAATGTATTGTTCAGTCTGGCAAAATCCTGGGACTCCCCTTCTCTTGGAAAGGTGCACTTTGATCCCCAGCGCACCCAAAGCTCCTTACATCCTATGTGCATATGAAAGGGCAACATGTTGCTCCAGTGTCCGGTCCTCACGCGGCTGCTCCTTGCTCCGGGAGGATGCTCGCCCCAGGCTGACAAGCTTCATGTGAGCCCTGACATTTAAACCTGCCTCAACATTTTGCTCCGCTGAGCAGGAACAAGGCAGACACGCAGTAACAAGGAGTCAACAGGGATCTGCAGAACCTCTTGCTGTCTCACAGAGGCAGACGGTGTAGCACGGGCTGCAAAAGGAGGGAGGGATGGAAGGATCCTGCTCCTGCCAGCAGCTTCAAAGCAAGCACATGCAGAGGATGCCCAACTCCCTGTGCTCTGCCTTTCGTGTTAGTCTATGCTGCGGGCAGCAATAAAACACCTGTGTGAAGACCTTCTGCAAGGTTGTGGTGGATACCGAGACAGCTGCACTTGCAAGGTGAAGGGTTTTCTAGCAATGTGGCAAGAGCCTTAGATCAGCCCCCATGTATCTCCTGGTAAAGGGATGTTGTTGCTCCTGCAGAGCTGTTTTCCGCCTCTGCAGGGTTTTCTCTACCTTCATTTTGGGTGAATTCACTTTGCCTAGTTCTGTTCTAGTCCTACGTGGGAGGACACAGCAGACTGAGGAGGAAAAACACCCCATGGATGGCCCGTATAAAGCCTCGAAGATACCCCAAAGGAACAAGCACGCTGCCTCTCGAGGGGCCGGCTCTGCAGGGAGCTGCAGCTGGTGCAGAAACATCTACGCACCAGTGGGACTCCTACTATCACGTCTAGTACCAGCCATGGGTGCAAAAATGAGGGCGATGCCCTGGCTCAGGCTCCCGTTAGCAACCCCACGGTGCACGCAGGCCCACAGGCAAGATTTGTGCACCCTGCAGAAACTCCTTCATCCCTCTGGACCTCGCTGCATCAACAGAGGAAGGAGGTGGTGGATCCTGATTTCACAGAGGCAACATAAGGACAAGAGCACTGAAGTTTTGCGTTTCACTCATTCATCAGACAAACAGGAGATGACAGAAAGATTCATAATAATATTTTTTTGGTCTCCACAAAGTGGAGATGTGATAGACCCATTAGATCTTCCCCATTTGAGTAAGGTTTCATCTATTTATTCGCTAATGCTTGTCTACATTATTTTAGAGTGGTTCAGATGGCAACATTCCCAGTCTTCTCAGTGTAATCAGTGTAAGGGGCTTCTCAGTGTAATCAGTGTAAGGGGACAGACCTCTTCAGAGACACACCAAGACTGCCAAGCCTGGGCCATTACTCTTTCCTACAAGATGAAAATGGGTTTGTGACACAAGTGTTAGCATGGCGACAATATTCCTGTATCTTCCTGATGTTCCATGTGCAGATGCACATGTGGTTTATAATGCTGTGCTTGTAGCAGTTTCCCTCCTGCTGTAGCATCACATCAGCCTGGTCCAGCTCCAGTGCCTTCATCTTTGCTTCTTCCTGCTCCTCTCAGTCTCTGCTGGGGTGACATGAGCTCTTCCTCCATCCCAGCCCTCCTGGATGTTCTCATGTACTTCAATGAACTTGCTGGTGGTCCACAAGCAGTAACCACCTTCGCAACCCTCTATATATCCACATATGTGTATTTTGCTTTTACTGGCTACCATGATGTGCAAGATACCCTTGTGAAGCAAGTTCAGTATTTTGTTTGGAAACTCAGTCCCTGCTTCACCATAGATTTCCCACATGGCTTGGGTCTTTCTGTAGTTACATTTACAGCCCGAAAATAAAACAGAGAATCATTATTCCCTACTCTGCCAAAGGGAGATCTTTGTTGATGGTGTGAAGTGTCTATAGCAAGAGGATCATTCAATTACCTAGGACAGACAGCATGTTGTATCAGAAAGATCCCGGTGTCCATTTGGATATGTACATTCTGCAGGCAGGTGTCCTGGGTGCCAAGTCTAGCTCTCAGTACACACCATAAGTGCCATTAAAATGCTATCATTTACCTTTTCGCAGCTGGTCTTGTGCTTTTGGAGGAATTCCCTCAGCTCCACGCTGAATAAAGAGGATTTCTGCAGCACCACGGTGACACTCCCATCCCCAAATGCTGAGCCTAAGCATTTGGTTAGCCATGTGGCTAAAAATCCGCCTTAAAGACAGCATTTTATTTCAGTAGAGCGGTGTTAAAATGTCACACTCTATAATTTATGTCCAATTTTCCCCAATTACTGAACACAACTGACTCAGCTTCAAAGATCAGCACCTGCTCCCTGCCTTCCCCTTATTAACACTTATTGTTTACAGCGGCATCTTTCATCCGAGGTCCTCAAAATGCTGCTCTGTCCTATTAGCTTCCCTGTTTTCATGAGCTGGGAAGGCACAAGATGAGACTTTGCTCTTATTAGTGTCCCCTTGGTCTGACCCGCTAGAGCCCTGGTACCTGCACTGATGAAACGAGTATCCTGCACGAGCATGAAGGGCTGGAAAATTGGCAAGCAGTTGTTCTAACCAGGAGACATCCCCATGTGTATCTGCAGAGAGGCTCTCACTCCTCTAACATGATCCTCATGTCGGGTGATTGGCACCTTTGGGACCTCAGCACAAGGACCCTGTAGATCCAGTTAGAGAGACTCTTTCCAGTCTCCTAAGCATCCGCGTTATCTCCGGCACGTATCTTGTATGTCAATGAATTCATCCTTTGTCCTGTGAGTTACAGGAATAGAATTAACATTATTTCAGGGACAGATGACATTATTTGCTTGACGTCCAGCAGGGAACTGAACTTTGATCTCCTGCTGCCTTTCTTCTTTCTCATTATTTTAAACATTTGTAGCAAGTAGGAACTAAATTGATAAATACAAAGCCTACATATAACCAAGTCAGTCTCTTCTCCAAAAAGAGGTTACACTTTAAGTTGATAATAACAGCAAGCAGATGGCTACAGCAGACAGATGGGTGGCACGGGGTTTGCCGTTGTTGCTTGCAATGTTTTATTCAGTCCACGTCAATTATCACACGATCTGAGCCTTATCCTGAATCTTGGTCTACAGTCCCCTGTGCTTCATATTGATTTGCAGCCTCCAGGAAAGCTTCCAGCTTACAGGAATCTGCCTGAAACTGCAAGATTAAGATACAGACAATAAGAGGGAGCTCGGAGAAGGCTGCAGGGCTCTGATGTGCTCCAGGGTCTGTGCTCTTGTGATGCTTTTAACCACGCCGCATCCTTGACCATCGCATCATGGGTGCAGGCTGTAAAACAACTCCTAGTACTTGCTCTCCGTGGCAGGTACCTGCTGTGCTCCAACCAGCTCCACACACAGAGAAAAAAAAACACAATGTGCAAAAAAATATGTAAAGCCCAGCTTTCCTCTCACCTTCCATCCCCAGCAAAACACCATGCTGTAAAGAAGGTTGGCTAAAATTAGCTTTGCAATAGCCTTAAATCAGAATTAATTCCTGCGAGATGCAGCTATTAGGAGGACATCATTTAAGACGGGGAAACAATGTTTGCAATGATTTCGTTAGAAGCCCTGGGCAGAGCAGGATGTGCCCTGGGCTTGGAGGAAGATTTCCGCGCTCACCATCAGCAGCGGGTCCCGCTCGGGCGCATCCAGCAGAAGTGCAGGATGCAGGAGCCAAAGGACACGAAGCCGGGGATGCCTCAGCGAGGAAAATGTGGCTGGGTCACGGGCAGCGAAACTCAGTCCTGGGGCAGCTTTGCACAGTCCTGGGGCAGCTTTGCACAGTCCTGGGGCAGCTTTGCATGGTCCTGGGGCAGCTTTGCTTGCTGTGAGCGCACGGCAGCGAGCGAGCAGCAAGCCGGCAGCCTCCTGCAGAGGTGACCTTCCCAATGCACCGACCGGAGCTTCCCCCCCAAATCTCCGCTCCTTCTGAGTACCAAAAATGGGCTTTTTTTAGCGGAAAACCCCTCCTGCAGCCTGGCACGCTGCAGGATTGCAGTGCAGAGGCTACGTGACTTTTCCTCCCTGCTTTTTCCTCTTCTCCCATCTGCAGGCTTTGCCCTAGGAGAAGCAATGCCTTTCAGGTCTGCTGCAGCTCCAAGATGCTCTTGCTGGTCTGTCATGAAACTGCCCCACTCTCACAGCATTTGCTTTGGTTTTTGAAAGGGGAAGTGCAGGATTTACTACTTTACCCAAATCTCCAGAGCAGTCCTTGTCCTCATCCTCCTTGGCGTGGTTATTAGCATCATTTTACGTTCTGGATGAGCACATTAGCATCATTTTACATTCTGACCAAGAGAGCACAATGGTGAATTGCCAGGCAATCCCCTGAAGAAGTGAGGTGACCCATTGCCAACAAAAAGGGAATTAATACCTGAATAATTAAAAGCAACTGTCTGGGACTATTGGCTGCCTGGTTAAACCTGGTCTGAGTGTCTCAGGAAAAAAGCTACTGTGATCCCAACTGCTTCCTGCTCTGCCCAGGGCCCTGCGTGGTGGGAATCAAAGGCTGCCAGTCTCCTCGGTGGGTTCCTGGGGTGTCATGAGCACTTTGGGGTTAATAAGTGTGATAGCATCATGCTCTGGGTCACTGTTTTGCCCTTTCACACTGCCAGTCAGGAGAAAAACTACCTTTTGCTGTAATTTTTTATTTTTTAATAAATTAGGGATTTGTCATAAAGATTATTCACCTGTGACACTTCCTTACTCATAGCTGAATGCTGGGAGCTGCAATCCTCGCCTTCTGCTCCCCAAGGAATAAACTGCTTCCACTTTGCTCCTAAGCTTCCCCAAATACATGAAATGCAGCACACTGGAAATAAAGCGCGACAACCTCTTCCAAAACAGGATGCTAATTGTCAGGCAGGGGGGTGGAAAGAGTAGATAAAATAATCATTTAAAAATCAAAAGACTGCAAATGGTTGCATGATAGAAATGAGAACTACGAGGCATAATAGAGAAGCAGGACAAGAGAAGCAGAGAAGCAGAAGAAAGAGAGAAGAGAAGCAGAAATAGTTACAGATTCATAATGGAAAAGTTCTTCTAATTCTTAATTCATTAAAAAGAAAAAAAAAGCAGATTTTGGGGTTGAACGTCCTCTCTCCTTGCAAAAGGAGCTGGTATCATTTAACAACATCAAATATCCCAAATGATACTATATCACCGATTCCCTAACTTTAATGCAAAATTGTCTTTAAAAGCTCAAGATTGGTAAAAAGTAGAGAAGCTTTTGGGTAAAGATGTATGCAAGGGATGTACTCTCAGAAGAATTCTTGGCATTCTTAAATTATCTGCTAATTATGTTTTATTGCGTGCTAATAGGGCTAGGCTCGCTCTTCCCGTGTTATTTCTGTTTAACTGAAGCAATGCCTGCGGGGAAAAGTATCTCAGCAGCTCGTACCACTAGAGGCCACTGGTGTAATTTAGCAAGACACTTCAGGGTAAAATATTGCTCTTAACTCTGGTTCTTATTAATTTTTTAATGAAGTATTCAGAAGCACAGACCAGAGAGTCGAGAAAAGGGATTTCGCCTGTTTGCGTTTCCTCCCTTTGGCTCTAAGGATGGAGTTTGCACGTTTACCTGGAGGATTTGCCGGGTGGGTTAAGCAAGCCCCAGCTTCACAAAAACCCAATTGTGTGTCCTGGGATCCGGTGCCAGAGGCCGGAGCAAGCGGAGCCTCGTCGGAGCGGCGCCGGCTCCGGAGCCTCCCTGCCCCGGGATGCTCCCGGGAATTCAGCTCCTCTTTGGCTGTGGGTGCAGCCAAAGCCGCAGTTGGCATCTGCGGACCCTTGCAGTCATCTTAACCAGAACTGCCACAAAACCTTAAATATATATATATATCTTTTACATTCTACAGACACCAGAGCTTTGTTTTTTTTTTTTTTTTCCCCTATCTCTCTGGATTCCTGACACATCTCTCCTACCAGGGCTGCTCAGAAGAGAAAGGTGAGGGACCAAGCACCAGCTGGACCCTGGCAAGGATGGGAGGGGAGAGCTGAGGGAATTTCTCCCAGGGCTCCCGCTCCTCCGGCTGGGGAAGCAGGGGTGCTCACTGATCTTGTCCTGCTTTTGTGGGATACAAAGTTATTGCCTTGCAGAATTGCTTCCCTTTGGCAAACTACTCCCAAGGAGACCCGTTTTGCATGCAGGTCTTTTCTTACGATGCCCCCTCGGTTAATCCCCCGCGGTGATACTGCTCCATGGAAGTTGTAGAGCCCAAGCAGGAGCTTCCCCAGCAGCAGAAAGTGGCAGCACGAGGGTCCTGAAATGTCTTTTGTGCAGAGGCCACTAGAGGGGAACCAAGATCCACAGGATTTCCCAGATTTCTGCAAAGCGGTGCCTGCCTGGGGATGATGCTGCATCTGGAGCACATGAATACTGCTCCTTGTTGCTGCTGAATTATGCTGGCTGACAAGGAAAACCTCAATCTAATTTATTAGCAGCATTTATCACAAGCAGGGAGAAGAGCAGCAGTAATTGTTTCTGAGGACGTGTGAATTTTACTAAGCATCAAAACCTACTCCAGGTGAAAAATGAAGGAAAAATTACATATTAGAATACTGTTCTCTGATAATACTGTCTCTAAATGACATATTCATGAGATAGATGGTATGTGCACGTGTGGAAAACAAACTTCTAAACCATTCATACTTTAAGTTGTGGATTTCATAAATGAAGTGCGTGATCACTTCTTTGCAGTTTATCTAGAAATAATGAAGGTTGATAACATGATTATTATGTTATTCATTATGGAGGGTTCATTCATTTGCATTAATCTGTAGGCGTTGAAGCTGATAATCTCTAATTGCAATGCTCTTAAAGGAAACATGCATAAAATAAAAGTAGGGGGGAGCTTGTAATTCTCTTCATAAAATTAGTTCATAGATGAAAAGGAAACGGTCAGAAAATTAATTAGTCACTTAATTAGTTTAGGGGAAAACGATAAAGTATCTAAAAAATATTATTGGAGAGCTTCGATGTGCTGATAGGTCAAGGAAAGGGCAGAACCACAACACGACTTGTGTGTCGAGTGATTTGATGGGGGTGATGGAAGCACCTTTGACACTAGGAGAGGACGATGGCCACTGATGTCCCTCAGGGTCCATTCCCAAGCCAGGCAGGTGACAGAGGGACCTATCACTGCAATTGCTCCATGATGTTCTTGAGTCCATCCAAAGCCTTGACCCAGGTGGAGAAAAGCTTGGGAGAAGCATTTTCAAAGTCCCTGCAATAGAATTTGGCCAGTATCCCTTCTCCAGGTGCTTTCCCGAGCTCCATCCAAGGGCTATCGGAGCCCTTGCTGATGCCACCTTGGTTCTTCCAGCAGTGAAGGGGAGGTATGAAGACGATGCTTGCACACATGGGAAACCTCTCCTGACCCACAAGGGACCGGCCACAGAGGAAATGCAGATTTCTCTCGCTTTAGCTCTCTGCAAAATGTAAAGTGATGCTTAGGAGGGAGGTGGCTGGGTGTCCTTGCTGGCATCAACACAGAAGGGAAGCATGCATGCTTGCTTAAACATGGGAGGTGGCTGGGTGTCCTTGCTGGCATGCATGCTTGCTTAAACATAAAAGTTACGCGAAAACCCAAAGGGATAGTCACTTATGGCCCAACTGATTTCTTTACCAAAAAGTACATTTATTTCCTGCTCTGTGTCACTGGAAACCTCTGCTCCCAGTGGCACAAAAGGAGGACTGGAAGCTTGCAGAAAGCCATGAAAGCAAGAGCAGGTATAGCCTAGCACTGGACTGGATCCAGGTTTACTTCTGTTGTGTGGAAGGTGTTTGATTATGAATCTATCTCCATTTAAGTGTGACAGAACAGCAGATCCCCATCTGAGCTCTCACCAGAGAGATCTTAGGGAAATTCTTTCTTTGAAGAGTCCATACACTGCCCTGGTATAAGCGAATCTCATGAGCTTTGGATGAGATGTCTGTGGTGGAAATGGACTTGATGACAGGTAGAACCAAGTGGTTACTAGTAGGCAAGGAATCAATAGGCAGTGGTGGCTGGACTTCCCAAATCTAGGGGCATTCATTCCAAAACTTTCCTCGGACCAAAAAGCATTCCCCACATCCACAGTCAATGAGCAGGAAAGAAGCGTAGCAACTTTCCAAGGCCCCCACAGTAGGAGAGAACCAGCTAGACGCACCTGAGATCCATGGCAATAAGGTCCTGGTCCTACTCCAAGACCATTATGGGATCCGAGCTCCCCAAAAGACTCCAGCGTTGCAACCTCATGCCCAGGCCACAGGCCAGACCATGGTCCAAATCTGCTCCTTAGGCATGCACATGCCTTGGGCATTGCAAATAGAAACCATTCCTGGGCTTGAGTCTGGATTGGCTGGAAACACCCTCATACACTTTTAAGTCCTTAATTGCTCATAACCAAAAAAAAGTATCTTTAAAAGAGCACCCCTGCAAACACCCGCTCCCACATGGCTCCCTGCTTCTGCTGAAAAAAGATCTACCTTTTCTCTAAAACCAGAGAGATTTTTTCTTTCCAAGCACTTGGGTGGCTTAATCTAAATTTCCAGAGTTGGAAAACATCCACAGACAAATATAGTGAGGTTTTCAAGCATGCTGCAAACATCTCTTAAAACTATAACAAAAATACAGCCCTCTGGCCATGATTAGGTTTGAGAGGAGCCAGCATCCCCCTCCCCAACATTTCCATAGCAATTGCTGAAAATGATAAGCCACGTGAGCCCTTAAAAATGATATTTGCTCCTTGCATCTTGTTAAAGAAAGTCCCTGATTTCTGCCAGGAAGGGGTGACCCGCTCTGATGTCTCGCTGGCCGCTGGGGAACCGACATGTCTCATGTGCAGCCAGGCTGGACACGTCTGTGTGGGACACGGCAAGTGATTCACTGCACAGTTATGCTTCCCCAAAGGCCTGGAAAAGAGCTGGGCACAAAATCTCAGTGTAAATCAGCCAAGAGTTAATATTTATCTTCTATAGGCGTAATGGGAAAAGTTCGAGCAAGCCGGCTAGATGCCGGGTGAAGTCTTCACTCCCTAACTTTCTCTTAAATTAGGCCCAGCGGGGGCGTAAAAGCATCCTTGGGGACCGCAGCGCTCCGCAGGAAATTATGCCAGCTCCACCAACTCATGTTCATTATCAGTGTCGCTCACTCATGTCACCTCCACAATTATTTTAGGACCTGTCACCAGCAACGTTCTCCCACTAACAAATGTTTCCCGCATGCTCTGATGGGGAGGCTGAAGTTCCCAGCACGAGTTACCTCTGCACCTACTCCTTCTCACTTGGTGCCTTTTCACACCCCTGCTGAGCAGAAAGGAGCCGAAAGCTCCTGCAATTGGAGCAGAAAGCAGCCCAAGGCTCTGCAAGGGGAAATCTTAGTGCACAAGCTCCAGAGGTAGAAGGAAAGTAACATGGGTCTCCTGGTTGGGTGCAAATAATGTAGGGATCAGAGGGGACAGGAGGAGGAACCACCCTGATGTAAGACTATCATCCAAATTCTCACTAATGGGCACACGTTTGTCAGCTTTTAGAATATTTTTTGAATACTGTAGAAAGTGGAAGAAGGGAACACCAATGACACACAACAGTCATGGAGGTAGGAAGGTACCCCCTAGTCTCCACTCCAAGCTCCTTCTCTAGGAGGTAGAACCTCAAGATGAGCTCAGATTGCCCAGGGTGATCACCTTGGCCTGGCTGAGTTTTGAACAGCTGCAAGAACAGGCGCCAAAGCTCGAGTGAGATGTGAACATGCTGAAGGAGCCATGGTCTGAGTGCTCCAAGGCTTCCGGGATGAGCACGGGGCTGCAGGGCAGCAGCTTGAATTGAGTCGGTTGTGTTGGGAATAAGCATCAGGCAAAGCACCGAAATGTTGACATGAGCTGCAGCAAGGAGGAGTGGCAGAGACTGATAAAACACAGTGCTGTAACTGATCAGTGTTTGCAAGTGCTTTGCACCAGGAAAGCATCACCTAAGGACTGTTCCCTGTGGAAATTCCCCATGGAAAGTGAGCAAACCCTATCGATTTGGGGGAAAGGGGCTGAGGTCTCTCTTGGTGGAAGAACTGTTTCTAGGACAGCTTCCTCTGCTGAAGTGCTTTTGCGATCAGATTTTCTCTCACGCCAAGCTGAGTCAGGACTCAATTTTCTAGAGAAAAAACATAACTTCATTACTCCACAAGCCAGCAATCAAAAAGCCTTCTGCTCACGAGAAACCTCTGTCTCTCTTGCAGACGTTTTGGGGAGAGGAGCCCTCCGAGGCCCTGTCTCAGCAGCCCAGGGGCAGACGTCCCCCCTTGCTTTCCAGACACCCTGCCCTGGGACAACAGGTGAAAAGCAAATTCACGGAGATTTTTTTTCCTCCAGTTTCCCTTGTCTTTGCCCCTGCTCTCCTGCATGCGTGCCTTTTATAGTGCAACATATGTCAGGGTTCATGTAACAAAAAGAATTTCCAGTGTCAGGCAAATAATTTTTCCATCTGTGGCTTTTTTTTTTCTGCCCCATTTTATATTTTTTTTTAACGGAAGTGGCATCTGTGAGGTGCTGGCTGTAACCGATACGGCCTGGGGCTGCGCGGTGCGTTACCAGCGGCCCGCATGCCATTTTTGGCTGCTCCAGCTGTTGTTATGGAGGAGGGATGCACCCGCGCAGCGGACAGCTGCAGGCTTGCAGAGCAAATGAAAACTGTTTTTTCCTGTTGAGCAGTTGTCTTATCCGCCCCAACGCGCCATGGTGTTTTCTAGTAATATGCTACGTCTCGAAATCATGAAAAAAAACATGCACAAGTGTCTGCGAGCTCTGAAGAGGTCAAGCCCCGCTTCTCCTCCTCGTATTTCCAGGAAGGTGCATGGACTAAGGGGGCTGTGCACGAGCCCAATCTACCTGTGAAATGCTTGGGACCCTCAAAACACCCAGAGCTGCTCTGGGTTTGATGGTGCATCCGATAAGGAAGGGAGTGATGGGAAAAGCAAGCGAGCGTGCTGGGGAAGAGGTCCTCCAGCTCCAGGTGGAGGTCCTCCCAGAGCAACTCGTCCAGCTGGATATCAGGGATCGGAGTTACTTCCCAAAAGTATTGGGAAAACTAAAGAGAGCACTAAAGAGAGCACTAAAGAGAGTCAGACTCAAGGGTGTAAGCCCTACATTTCTCACTGCATCTGTGTTGTCCATTTCTTGTATCTCAGTGCTTCCAGCTTCAGGTACTGTCACCAACCAGGTGCGGGAGCCTGTGCAACCTTTTTCCTGCAGTCAAGTGAACTCTGGACCTGGTGTGGACACCCATGGGTGTCTCCTGGCTTGCACAGGCCACGGGGACATCAGAGAGCCCTCACTCCAGAAATGCAAGAAGGGCTGATTTCTCCTGAAACGCTTTGTGGAGGTGGCAACACTCCTTCCGTTCCCTTCCTGCCCACGCGCCTCCTGTGACATCCCACGCACGTGGCAATCAACGCTGCAAAACCAGCCCCACGTTCCGAGTGTTTCTCCCAGCCTCCCCCGTCACCCAGTGCACACTCATGGTGGGTACAGCCTGCAGCTCGTGCATGTGGTGGCAATGGCAGCCTGGCTGGCTCTGCATGCAGAAAACTGCTTTGACCCTGGAGCAGGGATGCAGCAGCAGCAGCGCTTCCCAGCAGGGCACTACAGGGCAAAAATAGAGAAAATTTGTTGATCTTTCCAACAAGGCGTCATGGGAGAGTTGCTTCCTTACCTGCTAAAATACAGGCTGCATCACACCAAGAAAACAGAGAATGCTGCTCGTCTATCCCCCTTCAACGGCCGAGGTATTTCCAAGCATCCTTCTTTTATTAAATGCCATTTGAGACCTTTTTTAATACTACATAAAAGAAAGGTACTTTATTAGGTAAATATAATGAAATAACCATGTGTTGTTTCTCACTTCATGGCAAATGTTTCTACTTCCTGACAGTATTGATTCCAGATCGAAAAATGCTGCTTTATCCCAGGCCCACTCACCTTTCGCACAATCTGTAAGCACAGCCTAGGATCGGTGTAAAATTTCCTTTTCCACTGATTTCCTCTGACTTTGTAAGTATACCACTTGTGGAGTCAAAAGACATTGCTCAGGCTCCCAAATCCATTTCAGTGTTGTGTTTTCTCTCTTTGCTTTCTTTTTTTCTGTCCCACCATTTGCACACCCATGGCAAAAGCATTTTTAGCTTAAATTGTGGAAAAACAAATGACAAAGTGCACTTGGTGGCAACATTATTCAAAATGTGCAGGGTGCTGCTGATAATCATGTGCCATCCGATGAAGGACTGAATGCACTTAGAAGAAGATGGAATCCATGAGAATTTTAAGGTTGGAATGCTTGAAAAGAGCTTGTCTTCCAGGCTTAAATGCTAATTTCCAAGAGCCACGGCTCTTGCATGGACCAGTAGACAGATATCATGGACTAGTAGAAGAGATGAGATTTCCTCCATAGAGACTTCTTGCATTCATTACCTGGAATTACCATATTTATGCTATTTTAAATGAATGACATTATTTGGGGAGTGCGGTCTATCAAGATCACATTAATGATTTCCCATGGAAACAGTGTTGGATGCAGTTGCTGATGAAAATGAAGATAACCATTCAATCTTTTGTCACAGCTATTGAAAACACAAATTTCTAATGATGAGGGATTGTATTTTCCTGCCGATAAGCATCCAGAAAGCCAAAAGCTGGTATGGACTT
This sequence comes from Tinamus guttatus, assembly GCF_000705375.1. The sequence continues at coordinate 70,052 of NW_010582660.1, read as the reverse complement.
GCCTAAATCGGATGAAGCCATCAGGAAGGAAACCTTGTGATGATGAAATCAGGTGCCTGCTGCAGGGAAGGTGGTGATTTCTGATAAGAGAAAAAGGCCAAGACCTTCTTGCACCCCCAGGCACTACAGGTTCATCCCTGTGCCCATTTCATCACAGCTGGTCCCCACACACGTGGGCACTATGCAGAAATTGCTGCTCACATGTGCAACCAGACATGCCCCAGTCCATGCGCTGTGCCACGTGGCATAATCCCATATTGGTTACTGCTTATTTCCTCTTTTCTGCCCCTTCTGGCCTTTCAGACACAAACCAATTCTTCACCTCCTACATCAAATGCATTGCAATCCAGTTCCTCCAGCCACAGACCCCAGTTGGGGAAATTTTGGCACCAAGATCCCAGTGCAGTAAGATGATTTTTGTTGTTGTTGTTTTAAGCAGCTTTAACCTGTTGATTTATTTAAGGCTCCACATCTTCCCAGGATCAGCAAACATCTGATGATTTTATTTCGATTGCCTGGTTATTCATGACCAGCCTGCTTTTCCACTCACCCAAGCCTCTTTCAGTTATGAAAAAAATGAAATGGGGATGTTTATTTTATCTATTTTCCCCAGAGAAGGAGTTTAATAATTTAGCAGCAGATATGAAACTGCTCCACGAGGAGTAATTTGTTTTAGGGGGGAAAAATGGATTTTTTTTCTCTCTCTCCCATTTCCCATGTATAAGGGTATGGTTTGCTTTGGATCATGTTCACTCTCTGAAGACTTGGTTTTGCTATTAAAATCTTTATTTCACTACAAATTATTCTACCATTCCTTTGTCTCTCTGCTATTAGACTGCTTTTGGTATGCAGCTGTCACCATGGCTTTTAGTAACCTGCTTTCTATTGGTTCCCAGAAATGGCTTATATCCCCTTAGAACAAGCCAATAAAGGATTTCAGGTGCTTTCTAACCTGCCAAATGCAACTCATCAAGCCACGCACAGAAAGGAAGGGCAGGAAATGACAGATTTTTGTCACAACTGTTGTTTACCAACCCCATATTTTGAGTTTATTGCTTGCTTTGCCTCTTTGGAAACATTTTTCCCCTTATGAAACGGCAGCTTTATGCCTGTAGTGACCAACACAGTCCAATATCACCAAGAAAAAAAATAGCCATGCGTCTTCTTGCATACATTTAGGAACTGGGCACTGAAGTCATCCCATGGGGAAGAGAAATACCCATGGCCAGGCTGGGCTCATGGCACAAGGACTCTCTTGGGGAGCTGCTTTTGAAGCACCTGGTAAAGGGCCAAGAGGGTCACTTGGCCATGGAGTTATCCATCCTTCCACATGGAGATATCCACAAAATTATCCCATCTGTACAAGCATTTGGGCACCAGGTGACAATCACCTCCTTTCTGTCCCTGCATTCCCATATCTTCACCCCCGCTTTCCTTTTGGGAAGTGTTTAAGCATTGAGAAGCCTGTTCTACATGTGGTCAACCCTCCTTTCACCCCACCGGGCTGTGCTAAGTTCTGGGGTTCATGGAGATCCATCTCCCTTGGAAGATACTCAAGAAGACGATGCCTGAAGTCTGGGGTGAGGTTGGTGACAGCCAAGGTTGATCCTCTGCCCCTTCTGTGGCCAGGGCCCGAATAAAGTTAGATAAACTGCATTTCTACACCAGGGATTTTTTTTATATGTTTCCCAGAAATTTTAGAGGTTTAATGACCTCTGAAACCACCAGGATCTTCCAACAATCTTTTCTCAGAAGACCTGCAAGAACTCGGTATCTTGCCAGCCTTGGCGTCTCCGTCAAATGGGACTGAAGTTGATGGAGTTATTGCAGGAGGTGCAGCCAGGCAGGCACGTTCCCGGCGCCTGCACAGGCTCCTTTCCTCAACCAGGTAAAAATAACATCACCCTGCAAGCCCACGCTCTGCTTCGCCTCCCGGTCCCTGCATACGGCTCCAGCCGACCCGATGGGAAAAGCAGAATTACATAAATAGCAGGTCCTGTAACTACCAGCTCCTAAACAGTATCTTTTCTGGCAAAGCTGTTTTACGTTCTGACCGAATGGAAATTGTTCTTTATAGCAGAGGATTGGATTTTTTTTTCTTTTAATTCAGTCTTTTTTTTTTTAATAGTTCTTGTGGGTTCCCCCCCTCAGTCATTTTTAATGTGTACCACATAATAATATGAAGCTAAGGACACTGTTCTGATAATTCCTTGAGCAGCCTTAGCAAAACACTATCCAGATGTGTTGCTGTTTTTCTGCAGGGGGAATGCATTGTGCATGTCAAAAAAGAGCAATTTTTCCCTCCTCTTGGACTGGAGTTTTAAATGAAGTGAGGTGGGCCACCACTTTGGGGCTAGAAGATGAAAAACAGCACACCCAAACCATCCAATAACCTAATGCGGAAACATTCAGAAGAGTTCATCTGAGGAAGAAAAAGTGGGAGAGAGAAAGAGGAGGAAAAAAAAAAAAGCACAACAATCCAGGCTTAGGAATCGGGAGCAGAAATATGAGCCTTGTTCCTTGTAAGCTTGGATAATCTAAGTCAAAAACCACATGAATCAGAGCAAGCCGAGCCCAGACTGCTGGGCTGTACACACATGTACACGCGCGCGCATGGAGCCCTCGTCGGGTTTTATAACGTTTTAGCGGCTGCCGCTTTGTTGGGAAACACATTCGCTCTGTTCCCACTCATGAGGAGGGCTGGAAATGTTTTGATTTCATAATAATTGGGTTTTCACACCCCGAATGTTTTCAAAGCGCCGCGCGAGCGTTATCTAATGATGCTCGAGGCAGCTCGTTGAGGTAGGTAAGGCAGCAGCGTTCCCCCAAACAGGGCGAAACCCGGACCCGGGTGCTATGTGCTCTGCCCAGGGCCACACAACAAGCCTGGGGCAGGGGTTAGTGCTGAGGAGCTGCTGGATCCCGGCCTGGGATCAGGTCTCTGTCCATCGACCTTCCTCCCTGCACGGAAACGTGTTCGTGAGTATGAGATGTGCAGAAAATCTGCACTGCAATGAGCAACCTGAGGGGATTTGCAGCACGGGGTGTACGGACTCAGTGCAACTCCAGGGGATTTGGGATGTCCTGCAGGCAAGGAGACTCTGCTCACGGTCGGCAGGAGGGAAGGAGCTTTTCAGAGAGTGGGTGGGTTGATTCCTTTCTGACCCAGCTTCTTCAGGGAAAAAAAAATAAGAGTTGGATTCAGGAAGGGAGCAAGCAGCAGGTCTCAGCTAGCCAGGCTCGTTTGGACAGAGATGGATGAGGGAGCGGTGACCCAAGCGGCTCTGCTGGCAGGGGAGCGGTGACAAGCAGCTGGTGGTTGCAACTACCTCCTCCAAAACAGCTGGATCCAAGGGAGGACATCTGGACGCAGTCTGGGTGGTTTGCGGGAAACGATGTCCACGGAGCCGCTGAGGAGACCGAACGTGGGTCTTTAGGATAGAAACTCAGCGAGTCATCCTGCCCGTGCTGCACAGAGGAGCAAAGTGCAGATACACATGGGGCCTCCCACGGTGGGGAGGAATAGCTGCCTTAGGACTACACGCTCAACCCGGCCCCACGTCAAGGGATGGCAGCAGATCACATCAAGGGAAGCACCAAAATCCCAGGAAAGTGATGGCCCACACAGACCCTGTGGTCAACAAACGTGCTAGGCCCAAAGAGCCCAGCAGGGATGAAACAACTGGGGAAAAACTGATGATCTCCCCAAATCTTTGCTGGGACCAGCTGGGCTAAACTGCCAAAGGCTCTGGAAGCTTCAAGGGGTTTTTTTTTGCCCCCATTCGGAGGTAATTCTGTCAAGTCCGCATCCCACCGCCAGCCACAGCTTGCGATGCTGCCCTCCAGCCAAGGAGACCCCATTTCAGGCCATGTATCAAGATGAGTGGCATCCCACTTCCAAATATTATATCCCAAATATCCTGGGATATTCCCTCAGTGATGTCCCCACAGCCCTGGGTTGCCTCCTCATGGCAAGGCCTGTGTCCTTGGCTCTCCATTCTCACTCTTTGTGCTAAGAACTAGTCTATAACTTTTCCTTTCTCTGAGGCTGGAATCTTAATGCTTACAACATTTATAGCACTTATAGCATGACCACCTATCTCGTTCCCCAACTTTTGCTCATTCTGGTGCTCAGAGCTGTTTCTCACCAAGACCACAGTCAATATGTCTGGGGTGTCCTACATCACCTTAGCAGCACCACTGCTCACAGCATTAAGCTCAGGTCTGTTTTCTTCCAAATTTTACCTTTTGCAAAGCACTGGTGTGGTTTGTGTGGGATCACTGAGTTTGCTCTGCGAGAGGTTATTTTATTTCTTTTAATTATTTTATTAAAGAGCATCTTCAAGGGCCATATGACAAGGTTTCTGCACAAGTCTCACCCCAGCCAGGTTTCCCGTGGTCACGGGCACCCTGTGCATGGTGTGTCCAGAGCTCTTGCCATTTCCCACCTACCTCCTGTGAGAAGGAGCCCCATCTCGCCAGCTTTGGCAAGAAGTTCATCTCAGTTCACGGCAGCTCTGCTTCCCCTTTGTTCTGCCTCCCTACGCAAAAGCCGTGGCCTAGAGGGAGAAACAGTGCTCGAATGTGCAGGAAACCTGGGCTGGATTCCCGCTCTCCTGCTCCAAAAACTACTTGAAAAGGAAAAGCATGGGGTTTTCCAGCCGCACACATGTCACCGTGGTGCACCCAGGCGATGCTGCAACAAGGGGGTCTTGCTTGCTCAGCCTCATCACCTTTTCTCTCCGGCTCCAGGCGCAGCACAGACTAGTACCAGACCGTGGTATGCAACTTTTTACCCCTTAAAAATCTTTAAAGAATTTAAACTTTGCACAGGCGTTTTAAGCAACCCCAGCTGCCAATTCCACATGAGACAGTCTTTAAGATAAATGGGTGTTTGTAACGATCCAGGCGCTGGCGTGCAAAAGAGTCACCATTCAGGTCAGCTGCTTATTAGATTTACCACGGTGGGGAGATGCCCTGGGCACAAGTGCACGGCAGGGCTCACCCGAAACGTCTGTTTACGCTCTCATGCAGCACCATTCCTACCATGCTCAACACTGCAATTAGCCTGATTTATATTAAACGCTGCGATTACTCCCTTTTCCTGTGTTCTTCTCTTTGGGAAGGCTGGAGAGTTGTGACGGGCAGAAACCATAACTAATAGCAGTGGAAAATGGTCCAGTGAATGGGGACGTGGCTTCTTGCCCTCCTGATGCCCCGGGCCTCCTCGGGGGTAGCAGATAGCCTTAAAACCATGGGGACTGGGTTAGTCGGAGCATCTTGTGCCTGCAGATGGGCAGGAACGCCCTTCCCCGCTTGCATTTGTCCTCCTTGAGTTCGGAGCAGCCCTCGGAGGAGGGTGGAGATCACCTGGGATCACTGGGGCGTTTCGTGGCAGACTCATTTTGTGGGCATGCAGCTCGCTGCGTGTGGGTGCCTCCTTCTGAAGTGGGATTTGGGGCCGGGCATGGGGCCAGCTCTGAGCTCGGGACCCCCCCGGGGGCAGCTTCACCCCTGCTCAGCCCCCAGCTGCCAAGCTGCATCCCGGCGAATCCATCCGGCAGCAAAAACTCATGGAAAACGGGGCCGCCTTTTTCACCCAGCTGTAGCCGCGGCCTCACTTAACCGCACTTGGCCTTCCCGAGCCGGTACCTCGTGGCACTTTTCCCAAACACGCTCGTACTTAAGCAAAGCAACTAAGCGATAATGCAAATTTACTGCAGGCAGACAAGCAAGAGACGATAAAAATCCCTTGTGTGATCATCCCATGCCAGGACTGGGGGAAGGCGAATGTCCCCGGTGCTTTTTTGGTACTAATTTCGGGTGAGTTTCAGTGGGTCGCGTGGACACTCGTGGACAGGGCAGCGCCGGAGGCTCCGGTCGCTCTTCTTGCCCTAATCCGCACTGGATCAGCTGATTTCATTTCTAATTTCCTCACACATGTGCTCAAGCACAGCTGTGGAACATGAGCCGAGTCTGCAGAGGAAATCCTGAGATTTACACAGGCCCCAGTGGATTATAAAAACCTGGAAGCCGGACAGATAACACTCATGTAACAGACTTGAAACATGCTGAGGAGAAAAAAAAAATCACAATAGATTAAAACCTGCTGTTCTCTGCAAAATGTAAAAGTGTCTTTTCCAACACTTTGAACTACTGTGTTAAAACTTTGTAGGTAGCTATCATTTCAAAGGTGCAATCTTCAGGAGGATTTTTTTTTTTTAATGGATTTGGTAAAGTTGCAATAAAAGAGTTCTTAAAAGGGCTTGACCTGGAGGGCTGTAAGCTTTTTTGCCTGGTGAGGCTCGTTTCTAAATTGTGTGCAGCTTTCAGGAGCTTCTGAGAACTTCCCAGATCGGAGCTAGCTCATGCTAAGCGCACGAGGCAGTGGGAGGAAGAAGTAAACACTTCTTGCTGGGAGATGCTGCATTTTCAGTCCCGGAGGAACCAGTTGGACAATGTGTGGGTTTCTGGCAGGGGAGAGAGAAAAATATTTTCTCAGCTTCTACCTGCCTACGTAGAGCCCGGGTTTTGAAGCCAAAAGTTTGGCTTTGCTGCATCCTGGGAGATGGTCCCGCTAGAATATTCTTATTCGTAGGGAAGATGCTCTGTTGATTTTGCAGCATGTATCCCCACGAGGGCAATGTCAGTCTAACCCAGCCCTGTAGCGTGTGCTTTTCTAGCCCTCTGCCTACAAAAATACTTTTCTTTTTGACTGCAAAGCCATTCTGGCCATAGCTACCGTTTCCTTTAGGAGACAGCTTTGCCCTCACTCGTGGCTTCCCTTTTTCCCATTGGCTCTATTTCTGTGTGTTTCCTCTTGTATTGCTTTAACAAATTAGACAAACAATTGACCTGGAAGGGATGGCCACTGTCCTGGACAGATATTTTCACCTTCTCCATCTCAGCAGTCTATGAATGACTTTTTCCACACATCTTCTTGTTGGCTGCTGACTCAAAGTTGTCATTTTTGCTCTCACTGAAGTCTATAGCTGATTCACTGATGAATTCAGAGGAATCAAGACTAGGCATAAGGTCAGGTTCCTTTTTCTTATGCTGTCAAATGTGACTTATTGCTTTTATCAAGACCAAAGAGTTGAGAACTTGGGACACCAAGCTGTACTGGGTCACCTCCATGCAGGGCAGTTAACATGGCTGGAATCTCTTATTTTATGACCCCTGCCTCTTCCCCCAGGATTTTGTGTGAATCTGGGTTACATTTTATCTCAGACATCAAAAGAATTCGAGGAGGGGTCAGATAAAAGTCTGGGGGTTTTCCTCCCTCCTGTCTATGAAGAGCAAACCAAGATGGTTTGAGGGTTTGCAAAAGCAAAGCCAGGTTGATCTGGATCTCAGATCTAATTTATCTCAGTCACCAATCTTTCATTTGAATTTGGGGTTTCCAAACCAAAACCCAGCTAAGACTTTGTAAAAAAGCAAACCTGAAAACCAGCCTCCTCCACACATTCCAAGCGGTTGCTAAGAAGAATTCTCCTTGGAGTTCATTTGAATCAAAATGTGGCAAGAAACCTCAGCTGACACCCAGCTCCTTGAGAGGGAGGAGAGCCCAGTCCTGAGAGGGGCAGAAAGAAGAGCAGGACAAAACCTGACTTGGCTGTTGGCACTACCAGGGCTATCAAAATGCAAAATGCAACCTGCAGGCCAGACATCTCCTGACCTTTGGCATGGCTTGAGACACTGTGAAATGCTGTCATAAGTGTCTGTGAGGAGACAGAAGGAAAAATGCAATGGTTTGCCTGGACTGCTGAAGCTGTTGGCCAAGAGAAGAGAGTGGTTTGGGCCTTGGTGCCTTTGAGGACCATATTTGGTTTAGGTGTAGAGCATGTTGCCTTCAGAGCTGAATGAAGGATGGGGCAATGCTCATCCACAGAATACGGAGCTTCTCCACTTCTGTCCAGGATAGGGTTAACGCTGCAGGATGCCCACACCTGGGGCACACGGGAGATGGGACCGTTTGGCATGCTCGCTTTCAAAAAGAGGTGTTGAGGCATTTGTATTTGGAGCCCTCCCCTTCATATCCAGAAAGAATCAAGGCTTGGCAGATGGTTAATGACAAAAAAAATAAATAAATAAAAAAGAGGAAGTCAATCCACGCAGGTCATTTTTTCCACCAGTAAGGCAATCCCACAAAGAAAAGTAGTTTCCGACCTCTCCCCCTGGAATCCTTGTCTCTCCTATAGGATTCAACTCCTTTAAAAATTGTTTCCCATTTTAAAAAATGTATTTCCTCGATTCTAATTTGTATGCAAATCCCTGTATCATGATTTCCAAGGTATCTGTTCTGCGCTAAGACTCAGCTATCGTTCCCAAGGGTTTTGTGACGTGAACAGTGGCTTTTGACCGAGAATCAAAGTTTCCTGGGGTGAGAGTTCTGTGTTTGCTTTTGTATCCTGCAGATCTCCAACTTCAGTAAATAATAAGTAGCCAAAAGTGAAGCTACTTTTCTCTGAAGTTATAAAACATTCATGAAAAAAAAAAAATCTTTTTATGGTACACCCTATAGCATTAATTTGGTGCATGTCACAGGCCAAGTTGAACAGGAAAGTGGAATGAGTCATAATCTGCAAGGGTGTCTTTATTATTTAGTTCAGCCTTTCAATATTACACTATGTCTGATCCATGGAGCAGAGTCCTTGAAAGGGCCCCGAGAGCTCCCGTGTGTCCCACCCCAATCCGTAGCGCTCCATCCCTTTTCCTGCTTCTTCAATAGCGGAGCTGGCTTGCCCAGCTCGCCTGTTGGCACGAACTGCCCTTGTGCTTGTGCAGCTTGCCCGTGCCGTGTGTTTTGTGAAATAAATGTGTTTGAGACTCAAAGTTCAGTTGAGACTCAAAGCTAAACACGTGCATGGGATGAGCAGAGCCGCGGTGCCGAGCCGCATCGGACACGCTGCGCTTCCGCATCCATCCGAGGAGGAGCGGAATGCCCTGCGACAACGAGCTGCGGAGCCAAAGGCCCAGACTTGGGGATTTTATTGGACTGCTAACTTGGACGGTGAAATTCTGCAGGGAGGATATTTCTCGAGACCGACAGTTTCGCCGAGCAGTTTTTTCCATCCGACCCTGGGCCTGGAAGTAATGACAGCCCTGAACACAGGCACGCTGTTTGCTGAGTGGTACCACGATCCCATGAAAGCGAACCAGCAGCCTGGCGGGTTTTCCCTTTTAATTAGGTGTGAGAAGTCAATGGAGCCTTGTGGCTCCCGCGGGGGAATCGCAGCCGGGTTGCTGCGCGGACGGCTCCGTCCTGCTCCACGCTGCAAACACCCCGTACAATCGCCCTTTGAGAGCTGCAGCCCAGACCTCCCTCCTCCGGGCCCGGTGCGGAGACCGCGCGCCTGGAAAGCCGGCAAGGCCCGGAGAGCCAAGCATCCAGCTACACTGCATCCTCCCAAGGCTTCTCTGTTTTGGGCTTTCAGCTACCCAAATCACTCCCAGGCTGCTTTTCCTTTGCATTTCAATAGCTCTTTTTCTGCCTGGGAAGTGAGAAATGCTCCATGCATAAGGCAGGTATCGCCTTGCAATATCTGTGAGGTTGGCAGGTAGGAGGGGGGAAGTTCATCTTTATCTCAGGGTTGCAAACCTAGATTAAATGCCAAAATGAGTGCCTGTATTTCCAAGAGAAAGTTGTTCTCACATGAGAACCAGCCCTTCTGTGGGGCTATTCACTGTTCCCCTTGTAAACCACAGCCTCGCAGCAGCTTCAGGGCTGTACAGCACAAATAGCCAGACTGAGACGAGGGAAAAATCCCAAGCAAACACAAGGAAGAGGAACATGTGAAGGAGCAGATTATTTGCGAGTGAGGAAAGGCAGGATGGAGAAACGCAATCAGCTCTTTGCATCCAATGCAATTCCAAGGGGAAGGTGCTGCCTGATCCCACAGGAGGAAGGAGCCCATTTTATCACTCAGGGAAGCTCCTCTGCTGCTGGTTTGTGCAGCATCCAGCCCTGCGACTTTCCAGCCAGAACACTAATGAGTCGCAACCCTTCAAGGAGAGAAAGCAAGGAAGGAAGGAGAAAAACTAGGTCACTAACACTGGATAAGCTAAGTCGAGGCAGGCCCTATCCACCAGCAAGAGATCAGCACCCTGACGTGGGCAGTTACGGGTTATTGTCAGTAACTTCCTCAAATCTCACAAGACTTTGGATCATCAACTCCTAAACTGTTCATGAAAAGTCATCCTTGCCCTACCAAGAGACTTGTTAGGCAGGCAGCTACATTGACAAAATTAAAATATAGGCAAGGGATTACAGCTCGTTCTTAAAAAATAAGGAATTTATTCTTAAGAACACCCCCACACACAGCAATACGTGGTTGCAGGATTTAACCTTCCACATGTTTCAGTTGTTCAAGTTTTAAGCGACTTCCGCTGCACCGGTGGGAAGGAGCAAGCCAGCAACAGAATGCGAGCAACCTCATAAATCTGCAGAAACGGAATCTTGGGAGGATTTCACATGGCTAAATGCAAAACAATGCAGCGAGTGCACAAAGAAACGGTCCATCCGAATTAGGCAAGAAGGGTTTTTTCTCCTACCTTCAGCATTACCACTGGGAGCATGTCCCCATGGTGGGGTTTTAGTGGCACATAACAACCCCCTGTTTTGCTGCAATCCAGCTAACCTGAAGCCAGGAGCAGGACAGCTGCGTTATTCCGGCATCTGCTTCACTCTGCTTATCTGCTCTCACAGCTAAACAGCTGCTGCTGCTGGAGCAAGCACAGTTATTACCACTTTTATTAACAGAAGCATTGCACTAATTCTCATACAAATATGTATTATTCGACATAAGGCAATACTATATATCCTCTGTCCCCAAAATGCACACTATAAAGACGTGATGGATTGAGCAGAGAGGGGCAAGGTTCTGCAGAAGAGACAACAGCTCTCGAAGGGCTCCCCTATGAAGGACCAGGGAGTTTGTACAGACCAGGCTGCTCCGAGCGGGGATTGCAGTCAGGCTGCACCATCCATGGTGCATGTTCACGTCAGTTGGCTGGAGAGGCTGCAGAAAAGGAACCAAGGGCCCTTATCATATGTGCATTGCAAATAAAGCTCCTGCATTGCTGCCAGAGGTTGCAGTTTTCCAAGGAACTCTCTGGGCTTGCAAATTCTTCCAGAAAACTGCCAAGAACCACACCAGACTTTTCCTTGCAGGAGAGAGAGTGTCTCCTGCTCTCCTGAGAGCAAAAGAAGGCTGAGAGGAGATTTGATTAACATGTTCAAGTACCTGAGGGATGATTGTAGGGAGGATGGGGCCAGGCTCTTCTCCATGGTGGCTAGTGACAGGACAAGGGGTAATGGGTATAAGTTGAAACACAGGAAGTTCCACCTCCATATGAGGAAGAAATTCTTAACTGTGAGGGTGACAGAGCACTGGAACAGGCTGCCCAGAGAGGTTGTGGAGTCTCCTTCTCTGGAGATCTTCAAACCCGCTTGGACGCAGTCCTGTGCCACGTGCTCTAGGTGACCCTGCACGTGCAGGGGTTGGAGTAGATGATCTCTAGAGGTCCCTTCCAACCTTCAGCATTCCGTGATTCTGTGATTTTAGATGCCTAGCTTGCTGTCATCTGGTGCATGAAGACTCATGTCATGCACCATGCAAAGACAGAGGAGGCTGAAGCTGATCCCTAAGACAATCTGACATGGATGGCGTGAGCCCTCCCTGCAGCTCCCAGCATCTGCCTTGGGGGCCAAGCTAAAAACTGTTGAAGAATCTCTGTTGAACTCGCGATAAAAACTGCCTGAACCAGAAACTTTGCGATCCATGAAGAAAGGGGACGCCCGGCCATGCAGCCTCGTGGTGCTCTGCCGCCTGGGAGCGGACACGGATGGCGAGGCCAGAGCACATCTGTAGCCGGGGCCCCAGCGAGGACCACCCCAGGGGATGCGGGAGCAGTTGCTCTTGGCTCTCGTTTTTCCACGCAGGAAGTCGCAGACAGAAATATGATGCATCCACCATACGGCAAGACGGACGCGTCCTGGCTGACCGGGCTGCGCTGCCGGGGTGGAGCTGCAGCCCCGGTAGCCCCGTTCCCCTCTCCCACCTCCAGCGCGGCCACGCCAGGATCAAACCACTGCACTTCAGCAACACAATGAACTCAAACATTCCCCTTCCGGAGAGGATGTGGTCAGTCACCACACACATCTTCTGGGGCCCGACCACAGATCCAAACAGTCCGGTCACACATCACATGTAATCTTAACAGCAAACTTTCTGACATGCCGTTCAGACCTATCCCTGTCCTCGTGGGATATTTTCCTTATATCTCCATGATAATAAAGAGTGAGACTCATTCAAAATATTAGTATCTGGGGAGAGAGAAAAAACGCTTCAGCAGACTATGACTCACACAAGAATTCCCTGAACCTGAGATGTGGGTAAGTCGTTAAAAAGAATGAACTCATCACAGCTCAGAGGTGAAGTGTCAGGATCTCTTCCCAAGCTGCCGTTCCCAAAGCCTTCTCCTAGGAGGGCCCTTGCTGGGGGGACTCATGCTGGCACTCCATAGCAAATGTCACCACCATGCAAGGCCTTGCAAGCCTTGCAAGATGCCCTCATGGACCATGGTGGAACCCCAGGCTTGGAGAAGGCATCCTTCATAGGATGGAGCCTCCTGAGCACATCTCTCACATCCATCTCACTCATCACAGCAGGATATCAGCCTGGTGGTGGTGTGATCACACTTGGAGGTGACCCTTTCCCTCACACCAGATGCACCTCGAGGCACTCCAAGCTCCAACCCTACATTCTTCCTCGCACGCTGTCCCAGACCCCCATGCAAACTCTGCAGCTCCTCAGCATGCACCGACATCTTTGATACTTAAAAAGGGCTACGCTTCATATGGCAGAGCTGTCCTGGACATCCCACTGCCCAACTTTCAACACGTATGAATAGATGTGTCTGTAGAGAAGAGGAAAGCTACACCTTCCCAGCCATTTATTTTACTTATTTAGTTTCTTTTTTCTGAAATAGTGTTTATGACTGAATATATCTTTTCTCATTTTTCACTTACACTGAAGCTTTTGGATTTTTTTCCCCTTTTTACTATTTGTTTGACTGAAAATTTTGATATAGGGAAAAAAAAGTGATATTCTTTTTAATCTGAAGATTGTTTTTCTGTTTAATATTGTTCAGGAAATATAGCAGAGTTTTGTTATTTTCCTGGTGAAACTTTCTTTGGCTGGGTGAAGCGTGTTTTCCCACAAGCTGTGATGTGTATGTGCACACATCCGTTTAATTAACCTGTGATTTCCCCATTTAATATCTTTTGGTGTCCATTAAAATCTACTTGTTGTAAGAGAGAGTCTCCAGCTTCCCAGAGTCAGACCAGAATATCACTCATTTACCAGCTTTTCCACCTATGCTTGGGGTTGCAGATATCCACAGCAACTATTTCATAATGACTTCCTTATGGCTTCTGTTGCAGATATGAAAGCTTATAATGTCAAAATGATTGGTTTTTATCTGTCAAAGTATTTTCCAATCTGCCCCATTTCCTCCACCCACATGTTTTGTTTTGCACAAGGAATATTAAATAAACAGGATCCATTTTTTTCCAACGAAAACAAAATCAGTTTGTGAGCCAAGATGAACTCCGCCGGTGGACTTTGAACAATTTAAAGCTATTTCTCTGCACATGTGGATGGAGAATTTGAGAGTTTAGAGGGAATGGAATCACCACAAATGAAGCACTGGAAATGTAGCTCCTTCATGCTGTATGCAGTGGCTTTCCCAGAAGGGCCCTTCCTACCTCCTTGGACTGCAATGGGCAACGCAGCAGGGAAACTCTTTGGAAGAGGCAGCGAGAGCCGGAAAGGTCCAGACGATGCTCGATGTTGGTGATGCCAACATCACAGGGGCACCTGGTGGCACCTGGAGTGGGAGGACACGGGATGGGACCCAGGCAGGACCAGGAGCAGTGAATCCAGGCTCCGTGGTCCCTGTCCTCCTCCCTGGCTCCTGGAGCTGCAGTTGGGAGGAAACTTCCCTGCCACAAGCCATGTCACCGTGTGACCGCTCCTCATTTCTCCGGGACTCTCCAGGCTCCTTGTTAAGGCTGATCCCAGGGAAACCAGCCTG